>JASCZW010000492.1:0-93519 GCA_034211315.2 Aedes japonicus
TATGCTGCATGGAAAAAAAATATAAATTGAGTAAGCATGTAAAATGTCCCTTGTTTAATTCCAAGCCAAAAGAGGCGTAAACAATGAAATTGTTTGCAATATTCCATACACCATACAACAAAGTTTGGAATCTTTCATACAACAGGCTGAATTACGGCGTTATCTCGCGGCCGTGACGAAAAATATCCGCATTATTTTCAACTTTCAAATTTAGTCTTTCGCGTTACGTACATTAGATAACGCCGAAGATTCAATGTTTCTTTCTTTCTATCTGTGGCGTGGTAATTGTCGGCCTTAAGCCTCTACCGAGGAAAACTGGACGGTTGATTTAACGCCGCCAGTTAGCTTCCGTCCCGAGCACGAGGAACTGGACCCCACTTTCCCTTGCGTGGTCTTGGAGCCGGTCCAAGTTGCAACATTGTTTTAAAAACACTACTGAGCGTTACGTAGAACAATCCGTAATCGTGTAACCACCACCAAAAATCTTAATTTTCATCTACAGAATGTAAATAGGAGAGCATGTAAAAGTCTATTTTCGTTCCGGACACGAAGCAGCAACCTGCATTAAATAGTTGTAATAAGAGACGAGCGTTTGCATACAACATTGTATCCGCAATCAACGAAACATCTCTCAACCTTAGACGATTTATAGCCGTGTTAATTTCTCGCAAAGTCCGGTTTCTGTGACAGATGACCTGATTTCGAACGTCAACTCGACTTTGGACTTATTCAGTGTCATGCAGCCTAGAACGCTTCGAGTAACGTTTGCATTAAAAAAATTGACTTTTTTTTTCGGATGGTGATAAAATAAGCCAAGATCGACAATTACTTTTGAAAAATTTCCATGGAAGGTTAGTATTAGGCATACTTGCAAAAAAATTCTACTGACCTGCCCGGCGCAGTTAACGGTCGCCATGGCGGACGAAAACATAAGCGTGATTGAGTTCTTTCTTCGTTTTATTTATCGATTCTCCTCCTCAGTTTTTGCGGCAAAATTGTTGGGTAGATCTTACGCTTCAGGTTGGCCCCAGAAATTCTCGATGGCGTGCTCGGCGACTTCGGGTACCGACAATCGATATCCAGCCGCGCTCACATCTCCTCCAGCTTCGGTTGCTTTCTGAGATACCGGGCCGAGGCCGGATCCGAACAGAACACCGCGTCTTCGCCCTTGTGGTATTTCGCGATGAACGACGCAACTTACCGGCAGTGCATTTCGTACTATAAATCTACTCCGTTCACGCAAATAGAGTCCGGGGCGAAAGAAGAGCTGACCTGGACATCCCCTTCTCGCTGATTTGTCACGCCACAGCAGCACCTTCTTGGGGAACATGGCCATGCGAAAATGAACTACCACCTCCGGGCTTCACTTCTTTCGTGAGTAGCAGCACGAGTAGCGAAGTCCGCGCTGCCAGTCGTTGCCATCCAGGGCGAGGCGAGGTCTCGTCGGCCATCACCACCGCCTACATTTCTGGCGATTCGCCCGGGAAAATCGAGCTGACCATCTTATTCAGCCGCTGCGCTGCGTTTATTGCCTGCAGCGTCCGAAACCATCGGACGCGATCTTCCGCTACTGACGTATGCATGTTCGCGTTCGCATGCGGTACTTTTTCACTGTTTGGCTTGGTTGAACCCGACCGCCAGGCCAAGCGCACGCAGCGATGTGGCCACTTTTCTCCAGTCTTCCTCTTGAGCATCGCTCGGAGCTTCTTTGTCGCTCAGGGTCGTCGGCCGTCCGAACCGGGCTTTCTTCCGAATACCATTTGAGCGTCTAATAGTGACAAGATGTTGAACATGCCGAACGCCATCCGGTCGTCCACAAGTGCCGCACGATGTCCGTTTTCGACGCGGCGGAGGTGCCGTTGTTTCAACGCGCACACTACCTGGAACGGTGTTGGTGCTTCACCGTACACGGCATCAACGGTCGAGATCGACGATGGACGATGCCGTCAATTCAACCGTCTGACTCATGGGCGAAGCCATGATTGATGCTGCGTGGGTAGTTTCGCCAATGTGAGTGATGGTAAACGCCATAAAATCGGCTAATTTGCTGTCCATTTAACACACAATGCAAGCGATGGTCAGCTGGAAATCTCGGGTTGATTACATATTATCTAAAGACTGTAATGAAAGCACGAGTAGTCTAAAACTATCATTTAGTCATTTGTCAGAAGTATGGCGCATCATTCTAGCTTGTACAGCAGCATCCATACTGGTCAGATTTAATTAAGAAAACGTCTCCACTATGAAACTGTCTGGTTATGGAATTGTCATCAGGTCAAACTAAATGGACCGCCATAACACTGGAGACGGTTCACAGATCGGCACCACCTCTCGTCTTTGCACTTCTCCTTTCAACTCGGTTTCACACTACAAAAATTGAAACGGGGTAGTTCCGACGTCTTCCATGTTTTATCGCCATATAACCGATGACAATGTCGTTAGCGTTTAGTGACAGACCACGGCCGCTCGGTATTAGTTATTTCTCCCCATCAGAGCTCAATTACGTGCGAACACAATATTTACTTTGATAACTTTGTTAATCTTAAAGTCTATCAGTATCTATACAGCAAATCTCTAACGAATGGATCTATGGTCTCCCTATTTTGTAGTATTTGGTAGGATCTCTCTTCAGCGGATGAATATTAGATGCCAAATTTTAATGCTCGGTAGACTGTCCGGAAACTGGTCTTAAAATCTTGAAAAATACTTTTCAAGATCTCATTATTTCTGAGACAGTAGTTGTGTGTTCAAAAAATGAGAAAAGATGAAAATCTTTTTATATGAAGTATCGATAGGAACAACTGGTTTTTTCATAATTCTCGTGATTTTGACCATAACTGGTGTTATGTATTAAGTTAGGTTGTTTTTTTTTAGAAAATTGAAACAACTTATCTATAATTATTTACATTATATGATTATAACATAAGCCATTTTTCCAGGCCCATTTTTCAAATATATTCATTAAAAATATTGTTAAAGTTTTTTTCTCTAATATTTCTTTAAATTTTTGAAAATTTGAACTGAATAATAAAATGATTTTATGGCGCATGTTCAATTCTTGCGTTAGAGCGTTTCCAGCCGAAATGACCTACCGACCAACTTCGAGAGTCTACGATTTGAAAATTTTTACACACGTTTTACCCACAAAAGTGAGTTTTTCCCACCGATGCAAACAATTTTTGAACTAAATTTTACGCTACTCTCTCTTTGATTGCAAGATGATTGAATGAACGTTGATGTTGATGTTCTAGAAACTTTTTTTTTTTGCATTGCTGTATCCTCGCTGAAATTTGTGTAATAACTTCAAGTATTTACAGTAAAAAAAAACATTTTTTTTTAGAGGTATACCTCGATAGTAAGTACATCAACTTTCTCACTTCAAATCGCAATTACATAAAAATATAAGCTGTAGTGTGAACGCACTATAATACTACCAAAAGAACGAGCAATCTTCTGTTTTTCCTTTGAGTTGTAGAAGATTTCAAATAAAATTAGTAATTTTTATGAAATTTTGATTTGAAGTAAGAAAGTTGATGTACGTACTATCGAGGTATACCTGTATTTAAATTTTTTTTTAAATTAACATAAATTGTCGATTTTTTCCGATTTTTTTTTCTCAGTGTATATTTCTTTCACAACCTTCAGACATTGGCTCACAACTTGTTGTTTGTACAACCAAAGGTTTTCGAGCTACAAATAATTAATTAAAGTGCTATTCAAAATGTTTACGCTCTTTTTAAAACTGACTCTTGAGTCACAAAAATCTTTGTTAACGCGGAAAGTGCTCAGTACTCTTAAACCAAACGCGTATGCAATATTTCAGTTAAATAAAAAAATATCGAAACAAAATTTCCACATGTTCAGGTCATTTCGCCTGGAAACGCTCGTTTTGAGTAAAAATAAAAGAAAAGTTGATGTTTGAAAACTATATTTTAAATAGATTGTTATAAAAAGTTGAAAAATTTTAAGTTTCCAAAAAACACGCAATTCATTGAAAATTGATATGTATAAAATAACTTCATACGAAAAGATATTGTTTTTTCCATTATTTTGTTTTCTTGAGAGTAAAAATTTTTACCATTATTTGATAAAGAAACTTAACAATTTTTTGTGAGGTTTTGGTTGTTTTTCAATTTTTTGTGCAACAAACTAAAAAAAAAATCAAAATTTGATGGACCAGCCTAACGTGCAAAGGACCAATATTTTTGCCTACTAATCATTTATTCATATTCCCGTCAGTCATCTCTATTAGTTAGCCATATTTGAACCAAACGTCACTATACACTATATGTTTGAAAAACCAAGTCGTTTGGATTGAATACGGCAGTGTAATTGCGACGGTTGACGGAAATAGGTCCCTCTGTCGAAGAAGTGCTTCACCCGGAATGAAACAAAAGCGATGGAAAATCTGTTAATAGACTCCTGAATAACTCAGGGTGTCGGGATGAGGGCACCAACTTGTCAAAATTGGATTAATCGATTGTCTGTCATTCCTGTAGTTCCAATCGATCTGAAAGATGTTTCACCTCTTTGGTACACTAGGTTTTTTACCTGGAGCACGTTTAGTTGAAATGCAGGAGTGAGACTGGTCTGTTATTGCCGGCGATGATTCCGGTGACGTAGCAATGAAGATCAGTTTTGTAGCTCGATTGTTTCTAAATCCTGGCGTGCGGTCAGAGATTGTTGTCTGTCTTAACTTTTCCAAATGACTAGTTGGTTTTGGATATTGCTGATAGTCTGACTGACTAACGCGATAATGAGCGTCGAAAGCACATTGGTACTGTTAATATTTTTGAACAAAATGGTGTACCGTATGCGTGATAATGTTTGCATCATTGAATAATTTCAAATTTTAAAATAAATCTCAACATTTTCGGTTTCGATTTTTTATTTATTCAAAAGGGATATTTTTCTGAAAGTCTTGAAATATGTTAAACACTGATCGAGTTACTACTTGCTGCAATTACGGTCTTCACATCGCTTCTGAATGCCTGGATGCTTGTTGTAGTTCCAATTTATAGTTTCAGATTTTACGACACGACATCAGACAACATTCTTCGTTACCTTCTCCACTAACGATTATGGCTTCTAAATTTCAAATCTCTGGCGAATCTCATTGGCGATAGTCTCTCTGTTGGTGTGGCGGAATTAGTAGAGAACAGCAACGATTTTGCCATGCATTTTCAGTATTCCATAATCGTCTATGGTCACGCTTTGTGGATGGGACACGATTTGTGAACAATGCGGTGGTGGTTCTCTGGTGATTCAATTCTTCTGCGAACGATTCCTTCTGAGAGATCTTCCACAGAAGTTCTTTGGCTCGCTTCAGTTCATCTTGATTGATGAATCCCAGCTGAAAACGCTGCTGCTTCTTCTTCCGGCGACAGTTTTCAATGTAGTGGAACACGAATGCTACTGTTCGCTTTAGTTTCGACAAGCGAGTTGAACCGAGCGATTTCAATCGAGATGTTCACTCGGTGCGTATTGGCCAGGACCCTTCTGGTCCGATCATTGTATTGGCTAGGACCCTTCTTGGAAATTTGGTCCTGTGAATCACGTTTCATTTCGTTGCTTGGTCGGCGACTTTCAGTTTAGTGGGAACCCATCTCCACTCTATCGGATCGGTGGCCGTTAGGATTTCCCCAATGCGAAATGCGACAAACTTATTGTACCGACGATGCTCCGAACGGATTCAAGAGAGCACAGTACTGGAATTTCTCCAGAGAAGTCTCCGGGAAATCGGAATAAAGGGTGTTCCGATCAAAATTTGGTCAAACGGTAATTAGTATGAGTCGATCAAATTTGTGAATAAGTCAAATTCTTTTTCATTTTCAAGTTCAGTTAATACAGAAAACAGGAGAAATATTTAGTAATCTTCCTTTTTACCGAATGCGAATTGCCGGGTCGTTTGTTTAACACCTGCCATAAGATTTTCTACAGTCTCCTTGTCCACTTTATTCGCCGCAGAACGCCAGTTGGCCTTGAACAGTTTCTCGCTCACAACAGCTTTTTGAGCCTACTTAAGGTTCCGCTTGACGATGGCGCAATATTGTTCGATTGGCCGGAGCTCTGGCGTGTTGGGAAGGTTCTTGTCCTTGGGCACCACTTGAACGTTGTTGGCAGCATACCACTCCATGGCCATTTTTCCGTTATGGCAAGATGCCAAATCCGGCCAAAATAGAACGGAACAATTGTGTTGCTTCAGGAAAGGCAGTAGACGTTTCTGTAGGCACTCGCTCAGATAAATTTCCTGGTTGACGGTTCCGGTCGCAATGAAAACGTTGCTCTTCAAGCCACAGGTACAGATGGCCTGCCACACCAGATATTTCTTCGGGAACTTTGACAGTTTAATGTGCTAGAAAATATCTGCCACTTTTCCCCGTCCGGTTGCCGTATAAAATTCCTGTCCAGGAAGCTGTATAAAGTCTGCCTTGACGTAAGTTTCATCGTCCTGTAACACGCAATCAAACTTCGTCACCTTCGTCGTGTACAACTTTCGTGATCGTGCTTTGGCCGACGTGTTTTGTTTATCGGCATGATTTGGAGTCACCACTTTCTTGCAAGTCGACAGCCTAAGTCGTTTTTAGCTCTATTCACGGTTGAAGGTGCCACTCCCAGCTTCTTTGCGACATCTCGGACGGAGAGGTTGGGGTTCCACTCGAAACAGCGGGCAACTCTTTTTATCGTCGCTGTGGCCTCCGGATTTCGATTTCGCCCCGATCCATCTTTCCTGACTGTCGACAAATGTTCACCGATTACTTTTAATACGTTGGTAACAGTTGATTTAGCCACATTCAACAATTTCGCCAACTTGGTGTGAGAGTAGTTTGGATTTTCGCCATGCACGTGTAAAATTTTGATGCGTTGCTTCTCTTCCTTCGACGACATTTTGATAACTGAAGTGCTAATCTCAAAATCAAAATAGAGGCACGATGCTACACGCACACATCTTCAATATGAGGAGTGTGCAAAATTTTTAATGCACGATGAAAAGAAATACGTCAAGTTTAAGTCGACCAATTTTTTGTGCGAAACACCCTTTACAAAGTATTTGCTCAATTCTATTAATTATCCATGACAGTAGCTACATTTCGATTCATTGGTACGGAGTCGTTAATTGCATTGATTTGTTGGTATTCAAAAGATCTTCAAACAAGTAGATCAGATGAACGTAAAAGTCATAATTGCCTCTGCCTCACAAAAAGCATAGTACGGCAAAACAAATAAAATCAGTAAAATTCTCACGTCCCCACTGAATCTCCTGGAAACGCTACTACCGCAACATCATCATACATCCTTTATGACCCCGTCATTGAACTACTCGCGTAAGAGAGTCATCACGATCCTACTTCTCCTCAAGGTTAATCTCGATGCGAAATACCTTTCATTCTCCGTCGACACCCAGCCATCCGAACAAACAAAAAACCTCCGCTCGGATCAACCGACTAGCCCCGGAATGAAGAAAAACCACCTGAGAGAAAATAAATACACTACCGACACTAACCGCCGCGGAACGATCCCGTGAGGACCGGCCGATCCGTCCTGTAATTACAGTCGCATCTTTCCCAACGACCGGAGATCTCAAAAGAAGTGTAAATAATAGACCCATTAGTCTTGACGTTCACCGTCGTGGTCGCGCGGTCATGCGCCTTTCTTGCGTCATCTCAAGAGGAAGAAAAGAAGATCATCATCTTGATGCGGAGCGATTCGTAAGACCAACAACCGCAGCAGCCAGCGCGTTCCGACCCATTACCAGTTACAGCGATATCAAGAGGTCATTTGCGCTAGCCAAACAATGATCCAGACCGACACCAGCGCTGTAACCGATGCGGCTAGCTTATGGGAACAAATGGACATTATCTGTGTGCTCGATAAAAAGTGGGAATTGAAAATCTTGGGGCAGATTTATCTCCGAACCGGTGCACCAATGTGAAAGGCGTCACCCTATTAAATTTCGCCATCCAAATTATAAATCTGTTCAATTAAGCCTCAAACGAAAAATGTGTATCTGACACGAAATGCTTCATTTAAGATAATGAAGAGTGACAATTAAAAGAAGCGCTTCTGAAGTCGGAGAGACCTAATTTCGTTTTTCGCGCTTTCAAACTGCTGCACTCTTCATTCGGACGGTTGCACAAATGTTTCCCGCGTCCCATTAAGTAACGTGGGAAACTCCGTTCCGTTTAAAGTCGTCTTGCATTTTCCGAGCGTACGACAACGACAACAACGACAGCAATAAACAATATTTACGGATGATTAGTGCGAAAATGGCAAGGGAAATATGAATGAGCCGTGGTGTGCTGAAGTCGGGCTCCGTAATTGGGAGCTGCGTTGAGCATTTCCCGAAACAAGAAGCGAAATTTCACCGTAGACCCACATCCGACAAGTGGTGGTGTGCACTGTAACAAGGCGTGGCGGCGGATCACTATGCGAGGCCGAATGTGTTGTTTGCACGAAGAACTGTGCCGTTAAAATGGGTGAACTTTAACATTTAAGTAACAAAGCAATAAAGTTTCTAACTCGGAAGGTGAAGTAGGGAACTTTTCGCGGATTGGTTGATTCCGAAAAATGTGGGACACTTGCGAATGAATTATCGAGAACGGGTGTACTCACCTTAGTTTTAGTTTTGTTGTGCTCGTGCGATTGATTTTCACCTCATGGGTTGCTTGGACTTGATGATTTATTTTAATTTGAATGGTTTGAGGAACCAAGAAATCAACTGGATTGTATGAAACGATGCTGATTTTTGTTGTTGTTCTTGATCTCTAGTTATACTAGTTTCTTGGGATGGGACGTTGTATGGGTGGAACATGTATATATTTAGGACAGAAAAAAAAAAAGATTTTCCCCTTAACATTTCTAGACAAAACGTATATATCCTGAAAATTTACGTTTTAAGTCATTGTTTACAAATGTTACTTTCGACCTTTTGACATTTTTGTCTAGATTTCGTTATTGCTCACCATCTCTATACGCGACGTTAGATAGATTCAGCAACGCTTGTTTCGCTAAACATCTACTCCGATTGCTAATTCAAATAATTTTGATCGCCCTCTCTGTTACTCCTTCAGAGACTCTTGTTAAACTTAACGTAAAATTGTCAGTCTTCCGCTCGTGCTTTTATTGTCACTAGAAGTCTTAATTCTTTTCATTGTGTCTTTGTAATAGTTAATTCGAGTTTCATCGAGTTTCTCTTGGTGACAAGAAGGAGGTTTAGATTGCCCTTTTCCACCTTAGGACGAATCGTCGTTTTGACTATTTAGTTCTGACTGTTATCTGTCATTACAACTGATATAAACACACTTGCAGGAAAAATTAATCCGTTTGAGGAACGTTATATTTCTGGCATATTGAGATTATTACCTTTATTTCAATCGATGTTTTTCTATCTAAATAGAAAGCAAGATAAACGGGGATTAAGGTAAGCTTTGACCAACAACTGCTGAGTAAAGCATTGTCCGCTTAACCGATTTTTTTTATTCACCGTATAATCCAGCATATCCCAAGTAACATTGCCAAATCTATCCAGCTTTATTAAGGTTTATTAAAGTTTTATGAAAGCCACTAGACATCATTTCGGTTTTATTATGGCAGCAAGAGGTACCAATAGGGTTCAAATTTTAGTCAGGTTTATAAGAACCTACACAGCTTCTAAACAACGATCTCAAAACCTTGACTTCTAAAATTTCTGTTACTCCTATCAAAGGTTTTATTTTGACTTTATGAACTCGACAAATGCTGTTTTGAAATGCCGTTTCAGGACTCATTCATATTATCTTATTATGGTCAATTGAAAAGGCATTTTAAAACCGTTTTACCTTCAGTAATGCATTAAACGGCAAATTGGCATTGAGGGAAGTCACCAAATGACCAAATAATTTTATAGTAGCCATTGCGAAGATCAATTGGCTTATTGGCAAAACTGTGATTTCTATCAATCGCCATATTGAAATGTATGAAATAATTGAAAAAAAAATAAAAATTTTTATATGTAATACAAATGAACTGTAGATCAGAGACCAACTTTGGTGTTCTTTCAGATAACCTTATTGAATTCCATTAATTTTCAGGAGTTTCATGATTAATTTTTTGAATATATATCTCTCAATTTTCTTTTTGTTGTTGTAAACTCGCATAATTTCCGAGGCGCATCATTTCTCGGCTTTTATCGTGCCAATATTCACCATATGATTTGGAGCATGATATGCTATTAAAAACTCAATTTGTTTTAGATATTTTGCTATCAAACAAAATTTCCCGCAACACTAGAGCTTTTTTTCTTAGACATAATTTACTGTTGAATGATACAGAAGAGCAGAGAATCGAACAAAGGAGAACAATAAAAACCAACCAAGCTATCGCCGTGAAGTTTGACAGTTGTGGCCATTTGGCCCTAAGCTGGTTTTGATGGCAGCCAATAGGTTTTATGATGGTTCTCAAGTGGTCATAACATCTTTCACTAGAACATTTTCAAAATCTTTATGGTCTTAGAAAGGTTTTATAAATGCTATACGGCTGGAATTGAACTAAAATTGTTACTTGGGATGGTCTACATACTTAAATAAGCGATAAAAACCTTAAAAAACGATAAAATTTGCGAAAAAAAATGATATTTCAAGTTGCTCTATGTAATCCAAACAATCCAAGAGTTAAGGTCTTGATGTTCTACATGATCAATAAGGATATTTACGATGTCTACAATGTACTTATGAGTTGAAATGGCCTCACGGAACGGCATAACACTGTAATCGGCGTGTTTTAGTATTTTTAGAATACCTTAGGTACTCCAAACTAATTTTGAGTTTAAATCGTGATGTTCCACATGATCAACAAGGCTTATACGATGTCTCCTCTGTACGTATGGGTGAAAAAAACTTCATGAGATATATTTACACTTTTTCAGACCTTCAGACCAAGGGGCACGCCACTTTGCGTTTGCACATGGGATCGCTGCAAATTCTGATCAAACTCACACAGAAAACGCGTAATCGCGTTTCATCGTCTCCGATTCTTACTCGAATCGCGAGCAGTGATACTGATGTCTGCCAGCCATAACATTTATATTCGAGCTACCCTTTTCTTTTCTGGCAACAGTGCCGAAATTTGTTTTGATTATTTCGAGCAACTGAATCCAAGCAAGCAAGTTTTCCGAAACAAAATCAGTACCTAGTATTGTTTACGTTTGTTTCGGTGATAGCGGTTGCAGAGCGAATACATTCTCAAATAAAAAAAAAAACAGTCCTTGGAGACTATAGAGTTCCTGATCTGCCTGGATATATTGATATAAAAATATATTTTTTTCTTTCTTTTTCATCCTGTGTATCGTGTCTCGATCTTGTATATCCTGTAACAAACTAATCAGGTGCGACAGTCTCCAAGGCTTTGTTGTTTTGCACCAACGTTGGCCAGTTGTTAAAACGGTTCTAGTTTAAATTCTCCGTTAACGATTCTTGATCTGCTGTTCCAATCATATCGCTGCGAAATATGTTCTTCGGTGTGGTCTTTCAGGGCCGGGTTTATGAAAACCTTCAACATTCTTCCAAAAATTAGCCTGTAAACAGTATATACGATTTGGAAAATATAAGTAATTAGTTACCTCTGGATCATCCATGATCGTGCAAGGGAGAATTTCCTGGGCAGTCTGTGTGTTTTTGTAGAGTTCTCCGTATCGATCTACCATAGATGGAATACGGAACTGACTGGCGCCGGTGGACCAATGCAGAGGAGGCAACGAAAAAAAAAAAAAAACTCCGAAGCACGGATAGTGAAAACATGCGGTGTAAGAAGAAAATTGTACTGATCGAAAATTTGGAAGCGATAAATGTCATTTTATTTCTGGCAGTTCTCGTTGTCAAATTTTTCGAGCAGTTCCATTCTGTCGGTGATGATTTTTAGTCTGATCGCGATTGATCTGGCTAAATAGCAAAAAATGCTTTCAGCACAAAGAAAATCGTCATCATCGTGGAAATTGTCATTCCTACTGTCTATGACAGTATTTTCAAAATACCTACGGTACTCCAAACTATTCTTGATTTCAGATCATAACGGTCTACAATATAATCACGGATAATTACTAGGTCTGGGCCAAATGCGATGCGATGTTAAGTTTCATGGAACATCCGAACAATCCTTGAGCTCAGATCTTGATGTTGTACTTGATCAAAAAGGGGGTCGAAAGATATCGTGGAAGACCATTGAAGCGAAAATCACTAGGTGAAGACCATTTGATTGTTGTTGCGGATCTAAGAAGGCGTTGCGTTAGCTGTACAACAAAAGGGTTAGACCAGAAGACCGACACTCGTTGTATTACTTGCGATATACATATATGTAAAAACTGCTTTTACTAATTCCACATGAGCTTGGAATAATGTAAATTAGTAAATTAGTAAGGAGTGTATCGAAAAGTAGTTATAAACATTCGATGCGTTATTACGCATAAACTACTGTATATTTTTAGCGTGTAAGCGCCATTTGCTTTGTTTACATGTCAAAAATGATTATTCGGTTCATTCATTTCCGTTGATAAAGTTGTATTCAAAATGTCGCGAATTGAATTTGAGACTAAAAAGAAAAATTCTGCACACTTGGTGCACCGAAAGGGGTGTTACTTACAAATCCAGATTGCGAAAAGAGTAAATGTTCACCCGGCAAGTGTAAAACGCATCATCAAAAAGTTTGTAAGGAGTGCTCCTCAAGGATTTACTAAGAAGTGGTTGGAAACCCGGCTCCTGCAACCCCGATTTGGACCAAAGTTGTGGATTATATCTATCGGAACAAATCTGCCTCTACTCAAGTGATCTAGCCAGTTCAGGACCAGCATCGAATGATTCAACGAATCAAGCGCAGGAATGACTTTGAAGACGTACAAAAAGCAGAAAGTGCCCAAACAAACCTGAACAAAAGTCTCGTGCCAAAACCAGGGCTCGAAAGCTGTACAGCTGCATTTTGGACAATGTCACCAGTGCATTTTGATGGATGACGAAACATACGTTAAAGAAGATTCAAGAACGCTACCGGGGCCGCAGTTTTATACTAAATCTGTTGGAGAACGTGTGCCAAACTGCAGATACGACTGTTGCGATGGAGAAATTCGGTCAGAAGGTGCTCATTTGGCAAGCTATTTGCACATGTGGCTTGCGTTCTTCAATTTTCTATACAAAGGAACTATAAATGCTGAGATTTATCAAAGCGAATGTTTGAAGAACAGGTTGCTACCATTGTATAGGAAAGCACCAGTCCCCTCCTCTCTTCTGGCCAGATTTGGCATCGGCACATTACGCCAAATCCACTCTACAGTGGCTGACGGAGAATAACATCAAGTTCGTAGAAAAGACATCAACCCACACCAAACTGTCCCCAGTTGCGACCGATCGAACGCTATTGGGCAATAGTCAAGCGTATATTTAAGAAGGATGGTACAGTGTCCCAAAACATGACCGATTTTAAGAAAAATTGGGCAGCGGTATCCAGGAAGTGCACAAAGGTCACTGTGCAGAATTTGATGGCAGGTGTCAAATCAAAGGTACGGGTATTCTACAGAAATGAACATGATGATTAGTTTTTCCGTTTGGATCTTTTGTAAACATGTTAAGCTATAATAAACTGAAATAGTATGTTAATTTTAACCATGTTTTCATGCCTATTTTATTATTTGGCTTATAACTACTTTTCGATACACTCCTTATATAATGTCTGCCTGAGTCCTTTTATGTGAGTGATGACACATCCATGTAAATAAAAGTTTGAGTGTCAAAAACTGTATTAAAATGCCCAATGGACAAATAAAGAAACACATATTTGATTAGGAATAGTAAATAGCGAGTTTATCCTCTAGAATATTGAGATATGAACTCATAATGATTTGAGTACCCCTGATATTGTAGAAAATCGGCTTGTTGATCATGCTAATTACTATGGAACATCGAGCTTTTAAAGCTCATACGTACGTTGGAGACCTCGTAAAGGGCATGTTAATCATGCAAAACATCAAGATCTTAACTCAAGCATAGTTTGAAGTACCATAGATATTCTAAGAATACTGTAATATGATTATAATTGTGCAATGATGTCCCATGTAGCTCCACCAACTCATAAGTACGACGAAGTCCTGGTAAATCACCTTGTTGATCATCCAAAATACCAAGATCTGAACTCAAGAATAGTTTGGTGTGCCATAGATATTCTGAGAATACGGTAATATACTATGATTGTGCAGTGTTGTCTCATGGATCTTTGTCAACTAAAAAGAATGATGGGGATCTCTGTAAATCACCTTTCTGATCATTCAGAACATCAACATCTGAACTCAAGAATAGTTAAGAATATCATAGATATTCTGAGAATACTGTAATATGATTATGAATGGCCAATGAAGTCCCATAGAGCTTTACCAACTCATAAGTACGGGTCCATGAAATCGCCTTGTTGGTCATGCAAAACACCAAGATCTGAACTCAAGGATGATTTGAAGTACCGCAGATATTCTGAGAAAACTGTAATTTGACTATAAATGTGCAATGATGTCCATGGCATTTGAAAAAAAAAAACCATAAGATCGATGGAGACCTCGTAAATCACCTTGTTGATCATCCAAAATACCACAATAAGCCTGAACCTGCTGAATAGCTAGAGTGCCGTTTCTATTCTGAGCAAACTGTAATATGTCTGTCAAAACACGGTAAACCTCCTTGTCGATCAGGTAAACCTTAGGAAGATCTGATCTAGAGGACAGTTTGATGATCTGATCATTTTTGTGTCCGTAACAATACCTTAAATATTTACCCAAATAAAAAAGTTGTTTGCGAAACAAAAGTTCCTCTCTAACTATAAACCCGAATTTCGTCAGCATCCGTAATAATGAGTTTATTTAGCTCCGTACGGAAGAAATCTCTTATATCTTGGGGATGGAATGACAAAAACTGTTTGATATTATGCATTCGACCGTATTGCAGGCAACAGCCACAAACCACTGAACAACGTCCTGGCTGTAGTGGTGAATGGCAATATCAGGTCAAGTTATTAAAGGTCCAATCCTTAAGCCCATTATCTTGTTTGAGCATGAATGCTTGGACTGCCTACATTTGCCACTCCGTAATTGTCAGATTAGCTGTAATTACACAGAGTTCTAATAGATGACGTTCTGAATTAACAACCAATGCTTTTACCACTATAACACCAGCGCCGTTATGTTGTTGATCTTCTTCACGCTGAATCCATCATGTTACCTCAAATTATATGAGAAACCAATGAAAAATCAGTCGTAGAAAAATTGTTTGTCCAGGAGCAATGCCACAAATCCTATTTGTAGCAGGACTTATAATGCGACATCTCAAATCATATGAGGTTTTGAAACGTGTTGAAAAGATTTTGTTGGTCAAGTCAAGCTGAGCAATGCATTAGGTCCTGGGTAACATTGAGAGATTCTCGTCGACTTTCTTTGGTTAATAGCTTGTCTATTAAACGATTTGCTGATGTTTTCGACGTATTGGATCCATAGTCACACTTACACTCACCGTATTGTATGTTGAAAAATAGTTGAAAAATGTTTTTACATAGCCATAGGCACGCAAAGAGAAAGTCGACAAAGAGAGATCCCAATGCTTACTTAGGACCTAATGCATTGTTCAGCTTGAAGTATCTAGAACACGATTGAACACAGCTGACATGTACCGAGGTACTTCAGAAGAAGTATAGCATCTTTAAAATCGAAGATGGCTTCGCCATCAGTGTTAAGATACACACCACGAAAATGTCATGTGAATTTCGGTGCCCTAAGTGACGGACAAAAAGGTTACATTTAGGAATGAGCTGAAAGAGATGAGAAAAATAAATTCAATCAAACACATCTCTTGTCGACCTGCGTATATGCCGTTTCCAGGAGCTCATAAATTTACATGAAATTTGCGTTCCCCGTCTATTTACAAACATGAATGATCGACTCGTGTGAAATTTATAATTTCTAAGAGGTAAATACATGGTAAATATATACAAATACCCTAAGCATTATGAGATGGTGAAGATGCCAATAACCGAATTGGATTTCAAAATGACGACCATTGGTTTCAAAAAAGTCTTTCAAATATTACATAATATGACTATTTACAGATCAGGGACGAGCCGTAGAGCTCAATATTTAGTTTGACCCCATTTGAAAACCAAGAGATGTGTCGCAAGCGGTGTTAGATAAGTCTGGATAATTATGCAATAATATCGATACATCCAGAGATGGCCGAAGATACCTCACAGAACGCAATATCTGACGCTACAATGGATTTTAAAATGGCGGCCATCGGTTCGAAACAGTCTGTATAATTACAAATATTACGCAAAATAATATTCATAACTAGAGACAATGCGAAGTAAATGAAAATTGAGTTTGGTCACCATTATGGAATCCAAGATGGTCGCCATAGGTGTACGATAAACAGGTTAAATATGCAACAAACTGGGAGTTTTTGGAATCAATAATTGATATCCGACGTCATTTTCTTGAATTTAAAAATGGCGGCAATTGATATTAAATAGTTTGTAAAATATTACACCCTACAGTTTTTTTTTTCAGCATAGGAGAGTTAATGTTCAGCTACCGTTTTGAAATACAAGATCTGATTTTTTCCCATCACTGCCCCAGGGACAAGGGCCAATTTCGGATTTGGGCCAGCCTTATCACTTGAGAATTCGAAAAGAAGTGAAACATGGTTGCTATTAAATTGTATTAAACACATTGACCACATCCGACATGTTCCGCGTAGCTCAGGTCATGTGGGCAGTTTTGTAATTGGAACAAAACATTATAATTCAATACAACTAGTTCATTGGTAAAAAATCAAGTACCTAAACACTAGATCATTTTGCAAAGGTGTGTGTATTTCTTAAACTTTTCTTTCAATCGAAACACTTTTTAAGAATGAAACGAAGGAAATGTTAATTTATTTCCCTAAAAACAACTGAACAAAACGTTCATCGTTATTTCGAAGAAATTCTCGCACTTTTCCGTTAATGCCGCTCATTAGCCGGCAGCACACACCTCCTTCCGTCTTGGGTTTGGCTAGTTTATTCCACAAATTTTTCATCTGGCCAATGTCAATGGTGACTACTCCCTTCATCTTCGGTTTCCGCTTAATTATCGTTCAAAATCAGCTTTAGAATTTTACAACGTTTTGCTTTTCTATCGCAGTTTTGTTTATTCCGATGAGATGTTGTATTTAAAATACATTTTTCATTTTATCAAACTATAGCAAAATGATAATATTCATTGTTGTGTACTTAAGCTTAGCTTAGCTTAGCTTGACTGACTGCACGTATCGATGGTTGCTACTCCGTGATTGATCAGAATCAGAAATTGCACACAATGAATCAACCGATTGGGGCTGGGAGTAACCGACCATTCTCATCACCACGTTTCAGTGACTCAATTCTTTCATAATAATAACGGCATGGCCACGTCCTTGCAATCAGTTGGGAATAGGAAGGAAAGTTGGTGACGTTTGCTGATTAGGGACCGTGTTTACCTCTGCATCCCCACAAAGGTCACAGGAAGGAGGTTTTTCTATGTTGGGGTAGGGTAGGGCCTGATGGATCAGATTCACCTTGATAAGTGATGTGATCATATATATATATATAATGCATATATATATATATATATATATATATATATATATATATATATATATATATATATATATATATATATATATATATATATATATATATATATATATGTATTATATATATATATATATATATATATATATTATGCATTATAAAATTAAATGAACATTCACACATACATACACAAACATACACATACATACTCATACATATACATAAATATCGAATATATACAAATTCAAATTCATATAAACATTTTATTCTCTACCTCCGATATTAGATGGTTTTGGTTGAGCAGTTATGCTTTGACGGCTACATTCGAAAAGTTTTCTTGTCATTGTTGTCCGTGTTGATTTCAGATTTCTCCGTTTTTGAACCTCCAAGGGCGGCTGCTTGGTAATCTAATCCTTCCATTCCCGTTTCGAAATTTGTTTAAGTGAGTTCTTCGCCTTCATGTTCGGGAGCAGTTTCGTAGCGACTCGAATAACGATTCCTATCTGTTATATTTTCAGAATATGGTGGAGCCTTCTTGACATATGTAGATAGCGGGTTGACTGCCTGGTGACGCTATCGCTTTCGAAACTGCATTCATATGAGAAACCTGCCCTGGAAGAATGCATTTCTGCCGGAATAACAACAGGTTCTCCCTGAGGTGGTGCTTAAGCCACTGTCAGAAAATCCGAGGACAGAGAACCCGTAGGTACCTGTTGTGTGCCAAACTACATAGACCATACCGTATAGTAAGAGCGACAAACTAGGCGATAAGACCAAAGCTCGACCCCCAATACAAGAGAAATGGTCACCTGAATATCTACAATACAACAAAACAACACAACTGTTCCTCCACCCAAAGCCATCAGATATGGGAATTTTAACAGTGGCACCATTAGCTTTCTCGTAAGGCGAACTAAAAACTAACCCCCCAGCTCTTCAACTCAATTAGCTCATTGAAAAACGGATTCTGCTCAACACACGCATCCCACGCACCACGATCCCATAGCTCCGTTCGACACAGAACCCAGTTCAAATAAATAGAAAAATACTACTTAGTTGCGGTTTCGTATCAATTCTTCCTCTTCTGATAATACCTGAGTCTTCGAGGAAAACTTTGGCACTAAAACTAGCATTTGCTCGCACTTCAGGTTCAACAGCTAATTAATGTGGAATACTAGTAAACAGAGTAAAATTTGGAAATTTTACAGAGCACAAATAAACGATAGCCGTCAAACTCGAAGCGTAGCCTAGTCCTCAATATTCATTGTTGTGTACTTAAACGATAAAGTATAGAAAATAAGCTACACTTCTCTTTGAATCATTCTCTGAAGTATCAATCCTTCCTCGATTTTCCAGGCACGATCATCATCGATGGAGAGATCTGAAGAATCAGCCTAATCAACTATCTTGTCGAACATCCGTACTGCCTTAATGTGGTTGATAATCCTTGGTGATGTACATACTCTAACAATCCGGTTCTGTGATTCTGGCTTGGTGATGTTGACATATTGCGGTCCGATTGGCCCTGTTCTTCTTCTGGCGCTCTCTGATCATCTAGCACCATTTTCATAATGTCTTCATTTGTATAGGGCCGGACTTTCACTTTTCTCGATGTTTTGCGGCAGTTCGAATCCCGACATTTCTCGACATTTCACAAATATGATAAGGGAACGAAATCTTCATGGACAAGCTTATCCCCAAGAAGATTGCCTATTTTTTTGCCTTTCTGCTGGATCACTGTGCTTGATCGATGTTGTTTTCGTCACCACGAGCCATGACGTGAAGCAAAAAGCATAATATCGTAGCTTGCTGGTTTGTTGTAACAAAGTCATCATGGAACCAAGGTTGAGAAATGTGGCGCTTTATCCAGGCTTTTCCATTTTGAAAAATAGCCAAACTCATCAGCGCGTTGTATATCATCTATTAGTGTTTGCATTGGATTTCCTAGTGAAAGTCACAAGGAAACCCAATAATAATTTTGGGTCACTTGACAGTGTCTTCCCGCATATCTTTAGTTTTCGAATGCCGTACCTCACCTTTGAAATTAAGGGCCCAGTGGGATGGGAGATCACAATGGACAGCAATGATTTGGGCTTCATGGTCATCATCGTCGTGGAAACGGTTTTATTGAGCTACCGTTAGTTGAGGAACCACATAGTTAAGCTGTCCTCCAAATTCCAGTGCGTGCCTTTGAACATATGTACTTGTAGTCCGTGCGTTTTTTCGTCGACAACCTGCTGAAACAGCTCGGAAGTATTTATTCTGCATTGTTTTGAATTTTCCTACAGTTGTGCGATGGATGTTATAATTTAGAGATGTTCGCCTTTGTCATAGCTCTGCTCCACAAGCAGGATTCCATATCTTTCACAGACATGTTCGTAAATTTGCAGACTTCTTCATTATTGTTGGAGACTTTTTAACGATGCACATTTTTATATAGAAGGCAGACTTTTTCAGACATTTGAAATATTTTTTTAGCTCACATAAAGGATTTCTGGAAGTTCAGCTATAAACGTATGAGGATCTGAAACAGTAAAATAGATACGGCAATAAGCTTGTTGAAATATTTTAAAATATCATAGATATCATTTAAAAAGTAGAAACTTTGAAGAAACGAAAGCGGTGGGCAAACATTTTGCATAGAGTACAGCAAAAGTTATATAACTTATGTTCGTGAAAATTGCCATTTTTTATGGTAACTGAACAAAACCACTTATTCAACGTACTGTTATTCCTATCTTTTATCATCTGACATATTGTTAAAATCAGATAGGAGATTGTTAGTTTATAGTTGTCATGGGTATTCCTTCCCCCTTGCCTAGCTAGGGTAAGCGATTGTCTGCTGGATCGGATTCTGCCTTTTTAAAACATGCCCTACGCTCAATTTTCAACTACTTATTCACCACAACCTGCCGTTCTCTTCACATCTTCAATTCTAGCAGAACAAGGTCCACTTCTAGGGTTGCATGTTGATAAGAAGGATAACCAATTTTCAATTTGGGCATCGCCAGAGGTTTTTGGCGTGAAGCCAACAAACTAATTCTTAGCAAACGTGGTAGGATATTGACTTTGGACCACCAATGCTGCATTGGGTTGGAATAACAAAAAGTAAATTTTATTTTTCTTGTTTGAATACTATTACTTTTGTGATCCTAACATTTGATCTAATTCCAAGTCGGTTGCCACTGAGACAGAACAACAGTAAAAGTTATGGGTATTGATATAAATCTTAAAACTCTGAATTTTTCCAAAGTACTACTAAACGCATCATTTCAGTATATCCTTGAATTAGTCCTAAATTCCTAGCATAGGAAAAAAAGACCCAGAATTTAGGGCACATCCTGGAAAATTTAGAAATAGACTTCCCAGAGCTGGGAAGATGATTCCTGAGGAAGAGACTTCATCGAAAAAACTTCTCCTATGGACAGGTAGCAGTTCACCAAGAAGAACCTTAAAAATTCAGGACCGAACATTACCAAAGTTCAAGATCATACTTACCAGAGTTTCCAGGGCAGAACTTCCCCAAGAATCAGGAGAGGACTAATCAGAGCTTTAGGAAGAGGACTCTCTTTGAAGTTTGGAACTTTTTCAGAGGGTTTTGAGTTCTTCCCGATATTCCAGATTGAATTTCCCAGAAGTTCAGCAAAAAAACTTCTACCCAAATTTCAGATGGGAACTAACCAGGAAGGGAGTTTACCTACAATTTCTCAAAATCAGGAAAAAATTCATTGAGAAGTGCTAGCGTTTCCAAAGCTCAGAGGAGAACATTTAGAAATTTCGGAATTAGGGAATTTTTAGAGAAAACAGAATGATATTCTAGGAGCACTGGGTACTTCTTTCTAATTTAAACACCTTTTTTTCCAATAGTTCCGGAACAATCCATCCTCAAAGTTCTGGAGAAAACTTCCCAAAGTTCAGAAATCCCGGATGGAAATTCAAGAACAAATTTAGGAATTCTGTCTATGTTCTTGGAGAGGACGGCTTTCGCAAAGTTTCAATTAAAATTTCGCATTTCAAGGTGGGGCCAATCAGAAGTTTGAAAGAATAAGCTCAGGGAAATTTTTCCAAATTTCAGGAAAACTTACCAGAGAGGGCACTACCTGCAGGATCAAGAAAGAATTACAAAAAATCAGTAAAGAACTCCTCAAAAGTTTTCTTACAACAGGTCTTCAGAAGTTCCGAAGAGACCAAAAGTTTAGTTGGAGCTACCCAGAAGTGCTAAAGAGCTTCCTAAAGTTTCGAAACGAACATCCCATCATTTCAGAGTCAAAAACTTCTAGTTCAGGAAATCCAAGAAGTTCAGGTAGATACTTTGGATAAAATCAGGAAGAAACTCTCTAGAAATGTAGGGGAACTTTCTAGTAGTTCAAGCAGGAGTTTTCAGAAATTCAGGAACAAACTTCCTGAGTTTGGAGAATACTTCCTGAAGTTTAGAAGAAAAACATCTCGGAAGTTCAGAAAGAACTTCTCAGAGATTCAGAAGAAACTTCTAACAACTTTAAGAAGATTTTTGAAGAATTTCTGGAGAGTACTTTCTCAAAGTTTTGCAGAAATTTTTCCTCGTAGTTCAGGGGATGGACTCATCAGTAGTTTAGAAAGTAACTATATTTTCAGGAAAAACTTTACCAAATGTTTCTGGAAGGTGAGGCTGGGTTTTTAAATGTGAATTTTGAAGAAAATAAGGGAGTGACTTCCAATGAAGTCCATGAGGAATTTTGTCTGAGATTCTGAGGAAACTTCCCAGAATTTTTAGCACAGAGCCTTGCTTCTCTGAAATTCAAGAGATAATTACTGACTTACTGAAGAATCAGTCTATACAAAAATAATTCATATGACTATAATTATATACATCACCATGCAGACACCATTTTAAAATAAGGTAAAAACATCTATCCTACTGTTCACATCTTACTATGAGGATACACACTCATCCTGGAATTAAAATTCCTTACTTTCCATCTCACCTTGTTTGGAAGATTTGATCACTAAAAAAATTTTCCCCGAAGTTTTGCTGAGAAGTATAAAAAAATCAAGAAGTGTATCAATGTAACCAATGAATTTTTCGAGAATGCTTCCAAAGTTCAGAGAATCTATATAGTTGTAAAATCAAATTTCTGTCCGTCTGTCGGTCTGTCTGTCTTCGAACCTTTATAGATTGAAATTTTATATGGAGGGTTTTTTGAGCAGGGAAGGTTCTTATGATAGTAAGAGACTGCCTTCCTGAAAGGGGGGGGGTCTCTCATACAAATGAAACACAAATGTTTAAATCGAAAAATGACAGCCCCTCGACTTAATTTCCAAAATATCCCATTTAATGAAATAAAAATAAAAATTTTGAATTCTACTTTTTAATAATTTAAAGGAAAATTGACTGTTTTATTCATTGAAATTCAATGGTGATTTTTTTAGCAATATAAAGTCTGTTGAATTTATCCAATGAAAACTAAATTTACTAAAGTACAAACTGGAAAGAACCTTTACAAAGAAATACATGCAAAAATATTTACATACTCATACATATAGCGAAAATGACATAATCGTTTTCTTATTACGTCTTTTTCATTGAAAAAGACTAATGTTGCAAAAAATGACAGACTTTATAGACATTCCCAGACATTTCAAATTGTTATCACAGATATTTGAAAAAATATCTGGTATCCCTGCGCACAAGTTCTTGAATTATTTTCACTTTTTTGCTGATGCGAGTGAACCAGGCAACGCGGCACCAAGATGAATGGACTGGCGCACTTGTGAAAATAAACTCTTTCTTCTGCCTTGAAAAGTGTACTCAGTCTACGCTTTCCTTGCCCAGGTTAAAGCGACACGTTCAAACACGTGTCACATTTAAAGAGGTTCTGATTTTAACTTTTCTTTATTTTTCTTTACGATCTTCTTTACTGCACAAGACACAAACTTTGAATGACTCAAACATGATAGACTGCTCCATTTATACACATTTGCAAAGACGTGAACTTCAATTGGGCGGAGCAAGCTTCTCAAAAGGCACTGGTGAAACAAGTTTCTGCCTCTGCAGATGTGTGCGTAAGAGGTTTGTTTGATGATAACTTGAGAGTGGATGACTCAGTCGCGAACACAACGATTTTTAAGACACTGGTAAGAAATTGCTGAATTTACGGTAAAATGCAACCGTACATGTCAACTAGAAGTGCAAAATGATCTACAACTACACCAATACACATTATTGTTGAAGAAGAATCACGCACTGCACTGAACAAACCAACACACACGCAAAACGAATCCATACATTGAAATCAATTGGGCACTAGTAAATAAACCCGATTTTATCACCCCAAAATTCACCAGGTGATAAAATCGGGTCAATATAAATTAAAATAAAAAAATTAAAACTATAACGAACTTAAACGATGTGCCAACTTTCCCGAAAATTTGAAACTAGCTGTATAATAGGCACAGCCATCTCAGATTTAGATGAAACTATGCAAATGAAGTATCACGACTAATAAATACGTACTAGCAAAACATATCCAACCTAACCGAATTTGTTTTCAGCATACCTCAAAACCAGTTGATCTTTGGAAGTTGCTATCTATGAGCATTATTGAATACAACTTAGAAAACACATTTTTTGTTTTACTTAAATGCGCCTAGTTTTTCTCGAAAACACTTAGTTCTGAGAATCCATGAAGAGTGCCTCTTCCGAACACTTTTTTTTAAAACTTTCCATCTTTGAAACGCTCTCGCAGGTATTATGGTTACTGAGGTTACCGAAAACAGTTTCGTTTAGAAAACTGCTGTCTATGATCATTTATATTGAAATCAGCTTAAAATAATCATATTCTATGACTTGATTGTATCTTTTGATAGCATAACACTAAGTTTTGAGTAGTCAAAAAACGTTTTTGTTCCAACAACTTTTTTATTTCAAGCTCGTTGAATTGATTTGTTTGACTTGTACAAAATTTTCCATAAAAAATTAAAGAAATCGTACGTTGGAGGGCAGGAATATCATGAAATAAGTATTACTTCAAATTTGATTAGGAATTACAAATCATCTTATTTGATTTCGTATGTCGTGTTCTGTTTGGGAAAGTGATTTCAGCATAGGAGGGACTTTTCGGTCCCGCAAACAGTTTAAAGACGTAGAATTGAAATCATTACTGCAAGCAAAATCAAGTTAAACGCAACAAGAACTAACAAATTTTTTGGGTGTGAGTCAACAAGCCATTTCATAGCCATTTCATTTGGAAGTTATGGTAATGATCCAAAGGCAAGGGAACCGTGAGTACCATGCGAGTTAAAGCCGAGAGACGTAGAACGGCGTTTTTCCACGTGCAAACAGCTGCCCCAACGGTAAAAAAGGGAAGAGTTTTCTGCATTGTTTGGTACGCTAAGTTAATTGGATCCATTTCATAACCGAAGCGAAAATAAGAAAAAACCAAAGGGCACCTCGGCCAAACAATAACATCAACAGCCCGAAGATTCATGGTTCGAAGGTAAGATTGGTACATTATGAGCTGTTTGAACCGGGTGCAACCATCACAGGAGGTCGTTCATGGGTTTTGAATGATATACGGCCGCAACACGGTGCACAAAATACACAGCCATAAGTGAACATAAAGTGTCTTCGCAAAAGCTAGACTGATCAAATGCTATTTTGATTCTAACCGGTGACAGGGCAGATAGTACTTCTTTTATTCTTTAATGTGTACTGTTTATTAGATGATGTTAGATGAAATCAAGTAGCAATAATCAAACAGATGACGTCGCAGATTTGTTTTCATAATGTTCTCGATGTCTCGGATAAACAAGTTTCAAAATGTTCAATTAATGAAAAAGCATAGCCTGCCCATTGAAATCCCAATGCTTCTTCCTCACATAGCAACCCAAATTCATTCTATGTGCTCATTTCCAGAACGAAAAAATCACTCGACATTCCCGCTCACATCTTGAATGGCATGGCATTGCGGAGAGAAATTATACGATTTCCCTTTCAAATTCAGTTCGTCAAGTCTTACTATTGCATTACACGTCCATCAGTTTCCGTTTCCACCGTACTGTTCTTACGATTGTTCTACTTACTCAATTCCATTGCAAAACCTGTGCAATTGTTTAATAACAATCCCGTTTGTTTGTTTATGAAACGAACTTTTCCACGCCGCTTCAGATGGCAACAGATGAGATAAAGGCATTATTTGCATGCATATTTCGGATGATAACCTAGGTCGGGATACAGACTTCGCGTTCCCATGCAAAACAGCGTGAGTTTGGTCACTGTTCGCAAACTTCGGCTCATTTTTGCTGTTTGGCAATTTAGCTCAGCGCAACAGCGAACCGATGATGATCAATTACCGGAATTTATTGGAGATCTGCTGCTTCCTCCCCCAACCGAGATATTTTGTTTCCCTCTCAGATTGCTTACACTAGCAGCAAATAGGTTCTTCCTGTGGAACAAACTAGTTAATTGAAATCGTGTTTGGAACACAATACTCCTGCTAATTGCCTTCCACGAACATTACCCTTCGAATTCATCGGAGCGATGCTATTTATAAACTCCAAATCATATTCCCCCCCCCTGGATTAGTTATTTTGCTAGCCATCTCTTTAAGAACTCTTGTTTTCCCAACCAAACATTCGAACCATCACTTGAAATTGGCACAAGTCTGGCACAATTCCAATCGCAGGCCGGCCGGTCGGAGTCTTCTTTTATTTTTCCAACAGTTTATTTATTTGTTTTTGCTTGAGTGATTTCCCTCCGCAGAGTGTTGCTATATATCCACATCCGCGCTTGATCATCCACCCCAGAAATGAAGTGGCAGAGTGTGTTATATTTACTATACACACTCGTTTTGCTCGACGTATTTGTACTACATCTCGTTTGGCAAAGCTTTTCTTGAAATTACTTTTTTTTCCCCATTCGGCTAACGCCTTTCCGCCGGTGGCTTATTTTACAAACGACCACAAACCCAAAATGTCTAGCACAGTGGGTGAAAAACAAACGGAAATCTCTTGACACATATCGATAATTTATTGGCTAGAGGCGACCTTTTTCTCACTCTCCCGGTTTCTCCTCCCGATTTCAAAAGTGCATTATCTTCACTTACTTACCGACGAGCAGTGAGTGTGTTGCGGCGCTACTCCGAGTGCCCCATCGAAATAAGAAGTTCAGCTCTAAAGTTTCATCTTTCCGGTTTGGTGGGAAACCTAGTTTCCAACAACATCGTTGCCGGTCCGACTCCTACTTGTCGCCACGCATTGAACCGGACCCAAAAGGGGGAATATGGGACACTGCAACCGAGTGACCACGAACGGCTCTTTTACCGGCCTTTGGTGAGGATGGGTTAATTGTACGAGTTTCACTTGCACTGTATAGTGGTATCAGATTTTTGTTTCTCATCTTGGGAATCAGCTATCGTGGGAGAAATCGTAGTAGATGTTGATTGGATATTGTTTTCAATGTCTAAAATATTCTGAATATTTATTAATATTCAAATTTCCCATCTGTAGGAGAAAGGGCCTCCTGAGCCAGAGTTCTAATACCTGATATACCCTGTGAATGGAGCTACGGGGTGAATGCCGACATTGTCACCGTGAGAAGGAAACAGATATTACAAAGTTTCTCCACACAGTAACTTTTATTAAAAAACCTTAGAATGGCATTTGTATCACTCCTGTAGACGTTACTCTAGGAAAACTTTTAGGAAAACCCGGAAGACACACGAAATGGCCGGAGTGTAAGAATTCCAGAGGCATTTCGCGAACATCTTTTAATAAAAATCCAGAAGAACAAAAAACAACCCAAGAGAGTTCCAAAAACAGAGTTGAAGGAAAATGTCACGAAACCATTCATGTTCAAAGTGATCCCTGCATATTAAAATTTTGGAAAAAAAACCAATAAGAGATACAGGGATTCCGGTTCGCCAAAATCAATTTTTTTTAATCGAGATGAAAAACACCCAAGTGAGGCCCCAAAACTGAGATGAAATAAAATTACGCGAAAGCCAAAGGCTTCTGCGCAAGATCAAAAAGATCCAAGAGCCAGAGAATTAAAATTTTGGATAAATTAAAGAGAAACTTCTAAGCAAGGGAATGAAAAAATGTGTAGCCAACATTGGGGGAATTTCGTTCAAGACAAAATAATTTTTCAGGAATGTTGACCATAAACTTCTAAAATAGTTACTCTTGAAACAAATAAAGAAGATCTCAGGAAAATCCAGAAAACATAGTTAATGGCTGAAATGTGTACATTTGGTAGAAATTTCAGCAAAATATTTTTTTTTTAAATTCGAGAACAAACACCCAAAAAAGGTGCAAAAACTGAGTTGAAAGAAAACTTAAGAAAAACCGCGATCGATCCTGGGAAGTAATTGCGATCAAGATTAAGGAATCAATGAGCCAGAATATTGAAGTTTTAGAAAAATCAACTTAATACTTTGGGAAAAGTTTTTTTGGGAAAACCAGTTAAACCTGAGCCATCTTTGGGACGAATTTCGGTAAAGACAAACGATATGTTTAGGAATGTTGATCATACACCTCTGTAAAAATTACTCAAGAAAAAAAGTCTTTCTGGTAAACATACAAAACATAGTTAATGTCCGGAATAATTTAAGTTATGAAAAAATTTGACCAACATATTTAAAAAAAGAATGCCATTAAAAACACCTAAGAGACGCCCAAAATCTATGTAGAAAGAACATTTCAGTAGAAGCCTGAACCAACCCGTGCACTATGGTACGAATGGACAAATTTCGCGACAGAAATCGATTACTCGAAAACCATTAACTTTGGACAGATTTCATTTTAGGAAGATTTCATTTAAGAAATAAGATCTATCTTTTGGTTTGGGTGGTGATCTGGGTGGTCCTTTTATGTTCATAATAAAATTTTCAACTTTTTATTCTTATGATTTAGAGGATTTTTTGCACCTAAAGAATTGTAGATATCTTAATTTAATGAAAATTTTCTGACAAATTTTTACTTCTATCTCATCTACGTATCGTTTTATAACAATTTTTCTAACTATCCTTAGGGTGGTACTTGAAAAAACAGTTTTTTTGCTGTAACTTTTTCAATTTAATTTCAATTTGAAAACTGTGCAGAGATGACTTTTAGGGTATAAAATGATGCAAATTTTGAAGATACAAGATAGTTGCTAGTTTTTGTATTAAAACAGTTGGAGAGGTTGAAGTTTAAAAAAAATACGGTTTTGTAAGATCTTATTCCATTATTTTCAAATATTTGCAAACACAGAGTACGTGAAATGACAGAACAAACTTCCATCTACAAGATCTATGCAAAATAGTTTGTCCCCTTTTGTTCCCCTTAGGAAAAAAAATCGTTTTAAAATTGGTAGTTTTGTAATTTTTATGTATAATTTTCGATCACCAGCATGCTGAATAGATGGCGGTAGTGTGTTAAACGTAAGAAAATCGAGTATACGCGCTATCTATGGAGATACTACCATCTAAGAAACATTTGAATGGACCGTTTAATGGGTAATCGATGAAGAAACTTCAAGTGTTTTCTATGTTTGTCTGCAGGGTTGCGGCTTATCATTTTTGACTCAGGCATATTCATTTGCCAATATCTCCTTTCAGAGGGTCGATTTGATAATATGATGTATGATGAACTTGTAGTGCATGAGTAGACCTACAACTTTGTCTAACAATACATTGCTCTAACTCCTATATCTTCGACATGAGAGCGTATATTCACAGTGATCTTCACGATGATAATCGCGTGATCTTCACCGCGAATATCATCACGAAGATCATGCATGAACATACGCTCTTATTCCTCGGATATAAGAGATAGAGCTATGTATTGTTTGACCAAGTTGTAGGTCTACTCAAGCACCATAAGTTCATCATATATTATATTTTGAAATTGAGCTTCTGAGAAGAGCTATCGGCAAATGAATATGGATAAGTCAAAAATGATAAGCCGCAACCTTGTTTGTCTGTGTTAACATACAAACATAGAACATACATGGCCGTGGAGTAATTTCAACCAAGATTAAAAACATCAAAGAGCCAGACTATTAAAATATTTGAAAAATTAACACGACAATCTGGGAGAAGTTTCCTACACACTTAGATTTTTTTGCAGAAATCTGTAAAACCGAATTTTCATCAGTTGAATATTTGGTTATCTGATATAACGAATTTTAGTGAAAATTCACAGACAACCGGTAATTTTTTTACAGAAAAATTAAAAATTACACCGAAATCTGTTAAATCGAACGACCGAACTTTCAGCTGTTGAGAATTCGGTAAAATTTTACAGATTTCTGTAAAAAAAATTAAATGTGTAGAAAACTCATTAGAAAATTCTAATAAAAGACAAGGAAAACAATTATGTAGATAATAAGAACATGTTTGTACATTTATGAGAGAAATTTCGGTAAAGACAAACCAAATTTTTAGGATTTTTTTAAAATCAATCTCTTTTGTAGACTTTACTCCAGAAAACGGGCTGAAAGAGCTTTCAGGAAAACCCGGAAAACACACGGAATGGCCGGAAAATGTTGGAGATATTTTGGCAAAATCTTTTTGAAAATCCTGAAAAAAGAAAATACCTGGGAAATACCTGGAATCCCGGGCATAAATTTCGATCAAAATCAAAGAGATTCCCAGAGATGTTCTTAGGAATTCGAAATTGAATATCTTAGGAATTCGATATTGAACAAAACCCAGAATCATCCTGAGGAGAAATTCCAAACAATATCAAACAGATCAAAGTGCCAGAATGTTAAAATTAAAGAACACTCTACAATAGATTTTCGGAGAAATTTACTAAAAAAGCTAAGAAAATTTTCTAATCTGATAAAGGAAATATGAATTAAAATTAAGACACTAAAATCTGGAACCTTCTTTGGAAGGAATCGCGGTCAAGACGAACGAAACTTTCAGGAATGTTGACCCTCAACTCTTGTAGAAGTTAGTTAAGAAAAAATCCCGAAAGAGCTTTTAGGAAAATCCGGTATACACAGGTACTGGCTGATATATTGAATATTTTGAGAAATTTTCTCAAAATGTATTCTAGAAAATATATCCTTAACTGGTCCAAACAGTGAGTTCAGAAAGAGTCTGAATCATTCCGTAAAATGTACAAAACTTTGTATTTGTTGATGGATTTCAACCAAAATTTCAGAGCTTACCGAAACATTCTTTTAATTTAAGATTCTGATTCATTAAGATGTATGGCAAACGTGGTTACGGAGTTATTCAGGGTTATCTTTGGGTAAAACTCAACGCTTTTTCCACTCTTTGAGTCCATCAACAAATACAATGTTTTGTACATTTTAGTGATTTTGTTTTTTCAACTTTTTAATGTTGGCTGAATGAAGATCCATTTACTATTATCCTGTATTATTCTATAAGGTTTTCCCGGAAAGTGTCACATGCAAACGCATACTTTGATCATTCCTCGTGTCTTCCGGATATCCCTGAAAGCTTATCCAGGCTTCTTTTTCTGAAGATTTCGTCTTATGAAATTTTCAACATTCCTGAAAATCTCTTCAATCCCCAGTAAGATTCTGGCTTGAGATTTTTTTTCAATTCAGTTCTTGAAGTTCAGTTCTGGATATTTTTAAAAGATTTTAATGGAATTTCTCCTAAATTTCCAATGTCCGGCCATTCCCTGCGTCTTCTGGGCTGTCTTTGCTTCAGAAGGGTCTTCGGTCTTTTTACTTAACCAAAATTTTCTCAAAATTTGAATACTGAGTCTCTTCCTCCTTTGAAAGAAAATTACCTCAGAAAAAAAGATCTGAAGGCGTTTCCAGGAATTTTTAGAAGACACAAAAAATAACAATTTTGAAAAAAAAAATCCTGTGTTTCTGAGAAAATCTTCCCAAAGCCAGTGTATACAACCAATGAAGGTCATAATGAAAAACAAAGAATGATCTCGGGACGAAATTTCAGTTAATCTTTTGTAGTTCAGAAAATTCTGAAATAAAAATAGGGCTTTTTTTTTGAGCAAAATGCTACGCACAAAAATGACTAGTTATTTTTGTCATTCAAAATTATCGCAATTTTTTCTTGAATCCGTCCATTTAGTTTTTTAAGGTTCTAACATGATTATTTTGGAACTCCTACAAAGTGCTATCTTTATGATGGAATCGCCTGTCAGATTTGACATGTTTTCTTCCTCCGAAGATCCTCTGGCTGGTCAAACTTTGATATGGGGACGAATTTATTCTTGTCCAGCTAGTTGGCAGAAGTCAACCTTAACGTTGGTCGTCCATCACGAAAACGCAACTGCGTGTAAAACGTCCAAACATGGGTTTCACCAGAGAAATTTGGCTTCTTATATCTGTTAGATTTTTATCACACTGGACAAGGTGGTATTATCAATACCACGCTTCTGAACGATCCATCTATGGGATGCATTCGAATTGGAATGATGATTGTCCACATTTTTTCCCCGCTGGATTCGCTAATCCTAAGTCATGGCTGTACGTACTTCACATTATTATGAAACCTGACAGATGAAAACAATACACGTTGCACTAGCTTTGTTTAAATTTTCCTTGTTTCTACTCACACGGTTGAAAAGAAACTTTTTTTTTTCTGAAGAATAATATGGAATGGAAACATGTCAATCAAATATTATTCAATACGTGTAATGATCTGTTCTATGACGTTCACTATAATTGATTTGATCTGATTTATCCATATCTGTTTGAAATTTACATGAGACTATTTATTGATATCTTGTTCTTGATGGTCACAAATTCATTTTTTTTCAGCAGCTGTCAAAATATGTTTTCCATCCGAAAAGTTTATCAACAATAGCAAGTTGTGTTGATAAAATGCGTGGAAGTTTCTCAATCAGCTGAAGCGGATGAACGGTTAATAACAGGTCCGGAAAGGTGAACTTTTGGCTTCCATATTTTCTATAAAATGTATGACGGCACGTTTGCTGAAACATATATGAGTGATGCAATAACGACAGAAATCTATGGTTCGCATTGCCAGCGATGACATTTATATGAGGTCAGGCCCAACAACCTGCTGTTAGAAGAATTTTTTTTAACAGAACTGAGCAAGCGAGAGGTGACTTCACATTACCGTACCATTATTAGAATGGAATTAAAGAAAATGATAAATTTTAAACGATTGTTGAGTTTACTAGCCCATCAGCTTCTCATAGATTAACCCTTTCCTTCCCAGAAAGATTCTCGATGTATTGAATGAATACCATACTCTGCTTCGGCCTATTCTATGTAGTTCTTACAATTGAAAGAGTAAACAAACATGTGTGGGTCTCTTGCTACTTCTAACATGAATTAAAAAACACAAAACAGCAACTACTTTTTTCTACGATCTTCTTCCTTTGGAAGTTCAAGCAAGTTGACGGAAAGACTGTCTTTGGTAATGCGCAACTTTTTACGGAACAATTTTTCAATGCACATCGAACCATTATTAAATGAATTCAAGTGAATAGCTGACATTTATTGGGAATAAACAAGATGTTGATCATTTTCTTTAGGGAAACGAAATATATACAAGTAGATTGACGTCACCTCTTCGATGACCTTTTTCTATTCGTTGAAAAATGTAGTGAACGTCTGCGCTCAAATATCCGACCAGGAGTTCCCGGAAATGAAAACGGACCGTGAACTAGTTCACGGTGTATTTTTGCTTGTTCCCGAATTCATGACTGCAGTTCACGGATCTGTGGACGGATATTTTTTCGTGTAGGCTCACTATTCGTGGTCATCATGATGATACAAGCAACTTTTTAAATTTGTTAACTTGCGGGTTGAAGATTCGCACAAGTTGCAAATGTGGCCGGCGTTTGTAAAGTTAATCTTACACATGATGTACACAACGAAATCCTTTTTCTTCTGAGCTATTCGCTTCTTTGACGATTGATAGGACTTTTTTACGATTACTTGTGCTGAATCGCCGAGATTTAGATTTAGAAGTTCAATCTTCTTTTTGCTTAAGGATTGCTACTAATCCCCTCGAGGTTCAGAATTTCTTTCTCGGTTTCTATGAAGCTGAATTAACTACATCGTCGTCTTTGTATCATGATGGATATTCTAATTCCCCGGTCTTCCTACCTCAAAATGTAGAGGCCTGGGCTATGATGGTGTAAATAATATGTCTGGCAAAAAAGGAGTAGAGACCAGAATAATGTTTCTCCACCTAGTCTCATATGACTTATGGTCATAGCGCCATCTGAAAAGAGAAGAATGTCTGAGACTATGTGTTTCCTCTGACGGTAGGCACCAGGTCACAACTTTTTGTCTTAGAATTTGCGCCTAAACATAGTCTCGGTATTTTATTGCATTAAAATACAGAACTGAGCGCCCAAAGCCTCTGAGAACGCACAGAACCTGACTAAAACGAATAATCAAGCTATTTCTTAAGTGGCAAGAAAATGATTTTGATTAACAGGATGACATAATGGAAAGAGATCATCAGAATTGTAGATCACAGTCGCTGAAATGTTCCGAAGGATGTGGTGAGCATCTTTTTTGGCCTTTCAATTGCCTTTCAACAAAAATCTTTAGATTCCAGATGGACTCGGGTGGAATACCATCGTCGTAGTTGGTTTGGCTTCCAACACAGCTACTCGAATGGTATCCTGGTGGCGTTGTGCTATATCAAGCTGAACAATGCATTAGGTTCTATGTAACATTGAGAGATTCTCTTCGTCGACTTTCTCTTTGGTTAATAGCTTGTCTATTGAACGATTTGCTGATGTTTCCGACTTATTGGATGATAATACTTGAACATGTTTTCACATAGCCGTAGGAACGCAAAGAGAAAGTCGACAAAGAGAGTCTCTCAATGTTACTTAGGACCTAATACATTGTTTAGCTTGATATATCCGGAACAAATGTTAACACAAGACACTAGGTTCACTGGAACCGCATTTTGGGCAGTCACTTCCGGTTCACTTCAAATTAATGAGGATTTATATGGCGATAAATACTTATGAACGTGGATAAAAATTAGCAGAATTAAATGAAAAAATCTTTACCACACCCACTTGCTAAGATTTGAAGTTGTCTCCATTGTAATCGGTCCTTGGCTGTACCTCGCTGAGTCCTCAGGTCGCCTGCTACTTAATCGATCCACCTTGCTCGTTGCGTGCCTCTTCTTGTACTCGTCGGTTTATTTTAGAGAACGATTATAACAGGGCTATTGTCTGACATTCTTACGACATGCCCAGTCCATCGTAGTCGACCAATTTTAACGATGCGTGCGATGGGAGGTTCTCCCAGCAACTGATGCATTTCGTGGTTCATTCGCACCCTCCACGTTCTGTCTTCCAACTGCACTCCACCGTAGATCGTTCAAAAACACCAAGGGCGCGTTGGTCCCCACCAGCAATGTACATGTATCGCGGCCGTAGAGAACTACCCGTCTTGTAGATGGTCAACTTTGTAGTTCGGTGAACTTCGTTTGATCTTAGCGTTCTTTGAAGTCCAAAATAGGCACAATTGCCAGCCATAATGCGTCATTGTAATTCTCTGTTGGTGTCGTTATCGGCGGCCACCAATGAGTCACGAATTCGTCACTACCTCGATTTTAGCACCGTCGATCTGAACTCGTGGTAGGAGGGTGCCTTTTCAGTGAATTCACATGTCTGTACCTTATTGGCATTTTGGAACCGTGCAGTCGTAAAATACTCTATTCGGATCAAAATATTGATTCTGGATGTGGTTATTGAAATGCCGCTGCAGCTTTTCCACATAGCCCCCAACAACTTCTCGACAGGAAAAACATATTAAGCTCGACTTTTCAACCTTAAATGGAACAGATAACTAATTTGTACTTACTAAAAATAACGAGCAGTCTTACATCCTTCTGCTGCATTTTATCGAGAAGACGCTCTATTTTCACCGTTTATTCATCGTTCTTTCACCGTTCCACAAACAACATACGATTTACTCCACTTGCGAATGAAAACAATATGGAGCATGGCGGTTGATAGATTAAAAGCAGAACCTCGGCTTGCAACACTGCTAAACTGACATTTCGCAGCTGAGGTCGGTTAAAGTTTGTTTATCGTTTGTGCTCGGCTCCAAGTGTTGCCGAGACAATACCAGCGTTCAAGAAGAATTGGGTTGCTTTGAACAGATAGTAGCCATTGTTCAAAAATTCTTGGAAGGAGTTAAATTTAAGCTAAGAGTTAAATTAACACATCACTTGATTAATTTAATAAAATAAAAAATAAAAAAAACTGAAATATATTTCCATACTATTACTAGTAAACGCGAGCAAATTCCTTTAAATTACACTAAAAAAGCTTATCCTTCGATAGATAGGGCTATTTCAAGTCGAGCACGCGACAATGAAGAAGTCTGTAAGTCGTAGACGAAATAGACGAAAATTTAAACGAATTTACTGGGGTTTGCTCGAAAAATCTACAGAATTTCGATTTTTGCAAAAAAAGAAGATCAATCCATTATACCGCTTTCACAGTTGATTTGATTCTTACTTTCCCATGGAAAGATACATTTCGCCAAACGTCATAACTTCGTTGAAATGTTGATAACAGATGCATATAATGCGTTTGAGAAAAAATCGTTCTGAAAAGATATAAATCCTCACCTCATACCTATCATTCCCAATAATTTAAAACTCGGATCCAATTACACTTGCTATGCATCTTTTCCCATCTGGGTACGGGCGCAATTGAAACACGCAAACCAATTTCTCCTGCCCTCTCACTCCCGGGCATCGCTTTGTTCAGCGCTTAAGGTTGAAGGATTCATCATCAATTTTTGGTCATCATCGAAAAATTCGAAACAGTTTTTCGTTCAAAATCAAACATAGTTCGTGAAAATGTATTCACTGTATTCTGCTCGCCAACGGAACACAGTGAATACATTTCAACGACTATGTTTCGATTTTGAACGAAACTTTTTCGATGATGACAAATTGATGATAACGCTAACCTAACACTATAAAATATGTGTATCATATACAACAGGCGTTTAAATACGATTTTAAAATACCGTTCTTGAACCTGTTCAAGCATAACTAAAACTTTTACGATTCCATCACTCTGCGCTCTGCTCTAATAATAAAAAAGAGCGTGCGTCCGCCAAACAAAAGACCGCAAAATTGTTGATTATGAAAAAGAAAAAAAAAAGAAAGAAAAAACTTTATTGGTAGCAGCACAACAACAATCTTGTTCCAATTCTCCGAGTATGCCTCCGCTACTGACTCATTTTACGGCGCGTCATCCAGAGAGAGGGTAGTCAGTGTCTAATACATGCAATGCGATTATCCGCCACTGTTCCGATTGGACCGAGCCACTTCGGCTTAGAATGGCTGGCGATGAGGCTTTAATGGAGAAAACAATCGGCTGAAATTAACCAGCTCAAAAGTGATATCACGGTCATAAACACCGCGATCGCATTGTGGTGCAGTCAGTCGTTAGTTGAAGACTATTTTCCTTTCTGCAGGTGCACGGTTGCTGGATCTGACCGGAGGAACTATGCTTCCATCCGGAGCCGGGAGAACGGAATGAAGATTCGTTCTGGTATGCGACCTTTACGCTGCGCACCGTTTGATCGTCGGTATAGTAGGAAGAAAGCGGTTTCGCTGGGCGAGGGTGAAAAGTACCCAGGTGTTCACGGTAATGATGGTTGTTGAACCATTGCCGGTCTGATTTGAATGTTGTACGCAGGTGCTTCGCATTTTTCCATCAATACGATGACCTGCTTCGCAGCTAATAATCCTAGATCTACTTGCATGTATGTATCAATTACACCGCGTAGAGTAGTGGCCGGATGACCTCCCACGAGTGGAATTTTGCCATTTCTCCTATCATCGTTTGGCAAAATGACCTGATCTGATCTCAACGAAGAATGGGTAGTGCAAAAAGTATGTTTCCTACCCTGATCAACTCCATTCCGAGATGCTAAAAAGCTTTTAAACGATCTAGCATGCTTCTCTTTCGCTGATCGCTCTGGGGAAACGGAATCAAGATCCGCACTTACCTACCTGCTTGCCAAACGATGATGAGCTTTCATTGCCAAAATGACTTTAATTGCTCCGTCTTCCGAATACTGCCCAACACTCGCCTCCGCACTCGTACGCTCTTCTGCTATTTATTCGTTTAGTAATTGAGTTGGTACAAATTTTACTTTTTTTTTAAGCAAGTGCGATGTTTGCCTTTCATCCACGTTTGAAATGATCGCCTTCCTTTCTTGCGTAGCGCAGCGTCCAACAACCTCGTCTATGAGTTTCGTGATGTGTGCCATGCCCAGTGGATTGGCCGTATTGAATGGGATTAAGTGTATCTACTTGGAAGCGACGGACTTAAAATTGAGAAGAAATGCTTCGCGTCGGCAGTCATCAGCGGTCGACATAATAACAGATCAAATAGCGCACCATCGGTCTGCCTGAAGCTGATCAACACCTACGAACTGGTAATAAGGTTCGCCTCTTCTTCAAACAACCGTAACATGGCGTTGACGTCTGCAAGAGTGGCCACATTTTTGGCGGGATGGTCAAAAGTAAACAGCGCCGCGATCGGTGGGATGAAACAGGAAGACCGTGAAATACTTTCTACTGCGCTGGTTTTTTTTCATCTATATTGTTATACCTGAACTTCAGAGAACTATTCGTTATTCAATCAGAAGGGCATTATGGGCCGATTCAGAGCATCGGATGCGGTACTTGAGCGGAGGTTGCAGCATACGATTATTTCATTAATCAAGTGAGGTGGAAAAATGGTTTAATGCTAGACCTACAGCTCAATTATGCGCATTTTTCAAATTTGGGCTTTTTTTTGGTTTTGGAAAAATTAATTCACTTATGGAGAATTAAATTTTATCCGGTTTAAAATTGAGATCGTGATGAGCCAGCTGCGTGAATTACATAGCTTGGCTTTGAGTTGAGCAGTCAGTGGATGTTGAAAACGCTAACGTTAAAGAATGGAAACCTTCAGCAGATATTTTCAAGAATCGTGACTGTCAATCTTTAGATGAACACGGATTGAAAGTTACACGTTAGGGTATGTGTCCCTTGACTCAGCCTATTATGCCACCATCGATGGCATTTTTTGATTATAACTCTTAAAGTTTTTCAAGCTGAAGGTGAGATTCAACAAGTTCTACACTCGCTAAGATATGTTTGATAAGACATTTGGTAGTTTGTATCACGAAAAGTTACACAACTCTTTTTAATAAAGTCAGAAACTTTCAAGGGGATATGGATTTAATGTCGGTCTACAAGCACCAAATTAAGTCTATTCTATGGATGCACCACAGTCCCATTCAATGGATTTATTACTAAATGCAGTCTTTGTAATGGTTTTTTTCTTCTCATTTTATGAATTACAGCCATTGTCAGCTGTATTCGGCTTTACTTAACACAAAATTTCACAAAAACAAACTGAAGTAAAACTGTTTTGAAACACATAAGTGATGTTCATATATGATTAACTAGCCATTCAAAAATGAAAACATTATAATTCACTATACAACGGCTTGGTTCCTTCGGTTTGTGTTTAGATGAGCCACTTGAATACAAGCAACCGCAAACTACGTATTTCCACTTGAAATTTTACCAATAACAACCTTTTTACTACGTTATTGATACAACAGGCCATAGTTGGGAACATACAAAAAATATGTCCCTAATATTAGTTCATGATTTTCGGTAAAATCATTGTTATTTTAGCAATGTGAACTGTAAGTTTGTAACGTGTTACTATTTTCTGTACATCCAGGCGGCATACTTGCTATATCGATTTAATTAAGTCAAATTTAGATCACTTGAAGATCGTGTAGTTCATCTGTTCAGCTTAACCGAGTGAAATCAGGATGCCCCAAAATTTCAAGAAATCGAAAATTACGTGGAAGTGTAAAACTATAAGTTGATTAATATTGTCTCAATTGCTTCGGATTACATCAGTGAATCTAATAGCAACACGATTTCGTTGATTATTGCTGAATTAATTACTTATTTGGTACATAGGCGAATGGAAGGAGCTGAGCTAACATTACATCCTCTACTCCTATATTCTATGTTATTTGATAGGAAATACTAGATATGGCATCAATTTATGGGATATTTTGCCTAAATCATATCTTTTCCCTTAGCAGCACACTTGTCATAAATCGGTTGAAAAAACTTCAACGTGGATATTTGTACTTCATTTAATTGCCAAATAACCTTCAACTTTAAGATTTACATTCCTCTACCAATGATTGTGGCATCAATCTTTCGTATTATTATCATATGCCATTATTCTTATTATCATATAAGTATTTCAATTATTTCATCGATGACTTCATTTAAAACCGTAATGAAATTACAGGATGATGAATACCGATTGTGAAATATTTTAATTAAATTTTCTTGTGTATATCATTGCTCTTATTACAGTACTATGCATATTGCATATTATGACATATTATTTACATAATACACACTTAGATTTTTTAATAGAAATCTGTAAAGTTTTATCGAATTCTCAACAGCTGAACGTTCGGTAATCCGATTTTACGGATTTCAGTGAAATTTTACAGATATCATTAAAAAATTAATGGATTCTGTAAAATTTTACCGGAAATCCGTAAAATCGGATTACCGAACGTTTAGCTGTTGAGAATTCGGTATAAATTTACAGATTTCGTAAAATAATCTAGAGTGTGCACACAATAAATACTGGTTGGGACGTTTGATGAAGCTGTATGTAATATATAATTTTGAACGGCCAATATTCAGACGTCAACTCCTCTGATGACTTCGATCTATCGAAACATACCTTCAGAAACGAGCATTATGCTCAGATAATTTTATAGCCCTGGGATAACGTTCTCAATTGCCGGGACTTATTAAGAGCATGCGGATTGATTTCCGATCATGAAAATGTTTCTTTCATCTCCGCAATCTGATGATGATGATGTTATACTTCCATCTATTGTAGCAAGGTAACTTTCCATAGCAGTGGAATAATCTGAAAAACGATATGATCAGGATTCTATTGTTGTTTGTGATCGTCAAGCTCCTGTATGAAGGGCCAAAAACGCTTGGGCGGGGCCGTTAGCAGAAACACTTACGTGTAACCCGCGAATATGAGGAAGAGAATCTCCTTCCAAAATCAAGTTCACACCCACAGCACTAGAATTGAGCCCTCGATTGACACAATAGGTGCAAAATAGATGCTATCCCATTTAACCCATAACGAGAATATTAAAATTCGTGAAGAACTCATTCGCGTGTTTACTTTACTCCTACTCATTGATGAACCTATTAAAATCAAACCTCAATGTTGTTGTTTAATTTTTTTCTAATTTTCTTTTAATTAATTTTTTAATTTTTAATTTTTTACTAGGATTCTTGCTAGGGTTCGTACACTCAGTAGCAAAAAAAAAGCCGAGCAAAATGTTGCTTCCAAAAAATGCCATGTTCAACCTACTGTAACTTTGGCAATTATCAATATTTTTAGCTGGAACATTCAACACACATAAACTATAGACAACGTATAGACATTATGTGGCCGAAATTTTATGTTGAACAGGCTTATACATTTTAAGTTTTCATTACATATGTGAAAAAAGTCATTTTTGTACATACCAATTTCTGTGAAAAATTTAGATCACATATTTTAAATTTCACAATAGCCTAAAAATACATAGGACATAATGTGGACGAAATTTGAACTGTTTCCAACAAGTGATTTGGACTACATCTGGCGTCAAAGTTGACGCACCAACATGGTTATTTCCCTTTTTCACCCGATATTGACCATGCTGAAATATCGGTGCAAAAAAAAAAAAGACATCCGTATGACCACATACGGTTGTTTATAGTGTGGTGAAAGTTTCAGATAAAAAAATTGATAATTGACAAAGTTACAGTAGGTTGACCATGGTATTTTTTGGAAGCAAAATTTTGCCCGGCTTATTTTTTTTGCTACTGGAGTGTATTTAATTTTGTTTTTTTTAATTTTTTCTGCAAATATGTTTTTTTATGTACTTTGTACCTTGAATAGTGTATCTTTTAATACTTATATTACAATTCCAAATAAATCAGTTAACTGACCTACCTAAATCAATTTATACCTTTTTATTCTTTTGTCAATTATTCGGCTTTAACCCTATTTTTTCAGTTCTTAGTGTTTCTTTTCCAATATTTGTACTTTTTTTATTTTTCATTTCCGCTGTTTCTTTGTCCGAAATTTCTTTATCGAATTCCTTGTAATTTCTTCTTATCCTTCGCCAATCGTTTCCAATCTTCACTGCTTATTTCCCTATATCTACTCAAATCTTGTTCTAGCGAGTCTTTCTACGTTAGACTTGGTCGTCCTTCTTTTTTCTTGTTGAATTTTAGTTGGTAAGCTAATTTAAGTGGATGAAATTCTCAGAATGTGACCATAATAACTGATTCTTCCTACTCTTGGTCTCCTATTTATTGTTTTTCCTTCCAACAATGTCTTTGCATTAAATTCAATATTTGCTGGTTCCTTACAATGATTAAAAATAATTCTTGATATAAGCTTTTCATAACTTGCCATATTTACTCTAATGTTTTTGGTCAGAACTACCACTTCCGTTCTATATATTATAGATGGGGCTATCACATCGTTTTCTATTTTTTGATCGCCTATTCAAGGATGCTGTAAGACATACTCCTAAATATTTTATCCTGTTGCATACTTTAAAAGTTTTTCAAATTAGTGCTATTTCTTTTGGCATTTGATCGTTATTGTTTGGAAATCTCAGTAGTAACTGGCATTTGTCGTAATTTAATTATAATCCTATTTCTCCTATTTCATAGACAAGTTCTTTCAAAATGTGTTCCAGGTCATCTATACTAGTTGTTAATATGAGCAAATCATCTGCAAACGCCAATAGTAATTTGAGAACCTTTAGGTCCATTGGGACTCATTAAGAATTAAAAAAAAAACGATTTATTTTTATTTTTGCTGCAACTGATAGATATACTATCTGAGAATGTAATTCCAAAGTGAAAGTCAGTAATCACGATTGCAATCGAATCGCTACACGTGGAAAGCTCAAAGTACTCTCATTTGATAGATGAATGTCATTGTCAGGGATTAAAGTTCAGATAATTAAAACTACTTGTTTTAAGAATTTTTTCAGTCGTTTATAACAAAAAAAGGGTAAAAATCCGACACTAATTTTTTTCTACAAAAAATTGTTGATAACATTTGCGAGTATTTGTAATTATTTCTTGACATGGGGCTTATCTAGTAATGGTTTTAAAACATAACATCGATTTAAGTTGAAAAAAAAAAGAAAATGAAAAATACTCACATGAACGCCAGGCCCCCTCCAGAATTATGAAGGCCCCCCCTAGGAATTTTTGCTAATATATTTCTAATTTGAAATGAAACACTAATCTCTACGGAGTTGTAGGGTTTTTTCCCAGTTTAAATTTATTTTATACTTTGCTCCCTTCAGAAATAGTTTGAACGAGTAACTATTTCTGAAGAGTAAAGTGCGCATACCCTTTTCCTCACACTTTTCACTTACCCCACTGTGCCTTAAAGCATGAAAAGTTGGTACATATATCAAGAAAACCATTGTTAACGACAATAAGATCCATGAGAACTCCGATATATCAACATTACATCACTTCGCTCGAGAGTTTGCGTATGTTAAAATTGGAAATATCTTCCCAACATCATGGTTTCCCAGTAGTGAACAGCAATTTTTGCTAGAGCCAAAGATGTGAAGAGAAAGTATCGATAGGTCCGAGAGAGCTCGGCAGGTTATGAAATTGAATAGAAGTAGTTTGAATTTGAGCGTAGGGCTTTTGTGAAGCAGTATTTCGAAGCAAACGCACACACTTATGCCACACATCCCTATGCGGGTCGGTCAAGGGGTCCCCATACGAGTCCACTGCATTGAGTGGCAAAAACGTATGCGCTTGATCATGCTCAAATACCGCCAAAGGCACAGAATGGTTCTAACGATGTGGAATCTCTATTTTTACACTCCCTAACGAACACATGTGATGGAAACCAATTTCCAATTTGGGGTTTTTGAAAACACAACTTCTCCTTTTTACCATTTACTCAACAACCTCTGAGAGAAATCCAGTAAGGTGTTGTATGCTGATCCTCTTAACAGCATATTTTGACGGAAACCCCATCATTGAATAAATACTACTACTAATTATATTTTGTTATAATAGGTTTGCTTCAAAATACTGCTTAACAAAAGCCCTACGCCATAGACTTAAATAATTCTGAATTCTAATAATTCAATTTCATGGATATTAAAACCCCAAAACTCATAACTAAAACAATAGTGACAGTGAAAAGTAGAGCCTGTTAAGTTGAAACATCAATTTTGAAGCACTTTTATATGTACGTATTTTATTTTAATTATTAAAGAAGGTTCAACAATAATGAGTTTTTTTTAACGGCGCCTTTTAGAATTCACGATATTATTTTCTCTCGTATGAACAATTTAGTAGAGTATAGACTTCCCAGATTGATGAAAAGTTTCGAAGCTCACGAATGTCGATAAGCAAAATATGGAGATAGAAGTTTATACATTAACGATAATTAACGTACTAATGGGAAAAATCATAAGGAGTGTATCGAGAATAAGCTATCCACAAACTTTCTTTCAAATTATGTTGAAAACCGATATTTTATTCATACAAAAAATTGATCCTTTATTGTACGAAGTTAAACTTGAACATAATGATGACCGGATGAAATTTAAGTTATTCCTTCACGAATTTTCGAACTTTGGATCGAATGCTCTTCATCAAGTTCCGGAAAAGTGTTGCATCGCATTTTTTGGACGCTTGAGCCCAAATTTTTTTGAACTCCTGCATGTTCCCAGCTGCCTTACCAGTCTTCTTGAAGACCCTCTTCACGATTGCCCAGTAACGTTCGATGGGTCGAAGCTGAGGGCAATTTGGTGGATTGATATTTTTCTCAACGAAATCTATACCCTTTTCCGCAAGCCAACTGAGAGTGGTTTTCGCATAGTGCGCCGACGCTAAATCTGGCCAAAACAATGGAGGTGTACTATGCTTCTTATATAAAGGCAACAATCTCTTCTGGAGACACTCAGATCGATAGATTTCCGCATTAATAGTTCCGGTAGTGTAAAAAATGGTTGTAAAAATACCTTTCGACCGAATTTCTCCACTTGAATCGACCTGTCCGCGTCGTTCACATTCTCCCCAAAGACGGCAGTATAGTATTGTGGACCTGGAAGGGTTTTTGAGTCCTCCTTTACATAGGTCTCAGGTGGTTTCGCCTTTTGATACGCTGGATCATTTTGACACTCGTTCCTGCTTTTTTGGCCAAATCACGAATTGACATTGATGTGTTCTTCATGATTAGATATACCACTTTCTGCTCCAGTTTCGGGTTGGAAGAACCGGGTTTTCTGCCTCTTCCTGGTAGCTCATCCAAAGAATAGTGTTCCCCAAACTTATTAATGATGGTTTTAACACTCGCATGATGAGTTCCAAACCGCTTCGCTAATTTTCGCATAGTAATACCCTTCTTACTTAGCCCTGTGTCCAGAACCCTAATTTTCACTTCCTTTTCAATACGTGACATTTTGAAAACGCAGAATTTGAACCGCACAAACAACTAAACAAAAGAAAGCTGACAGTCAAACGCACAGCATGCAGTGTTCAGAGCATAAAAAACCATCACAAATACATGCGTACAACGCAAATGTATGTGGATAGCTTATATTCGATACACTCCTTAATGTGAAATTCTTCTTTCGAAAATCTCGCCTTCTTGTGCGTGCGCCCGCTATTCTTGGAGAGTCCGCCATCTCATTGCCTGAAATTGAGCAATGTGGGGGGACCCATACAAAGGTAATTTTGCATGATCTTTCGACCAACACACAAATCTGCTCCCTTATTTTTGAAAGAAAGTAAGATGAGTGCCTCACTGTTTTCATCGACTGCAGGGCCTCAATGGAACTTAGACTATCTGAGAAGACGAAATAATGGTCATGTCGAAAACTATCCCCAATGCGAAATTGATTGCTACCAGCTCAGCAACATATACGCAACAAGGTTCCTGAAGTTTCCGGAAGGCAGATGAGTATTCATTGTAAACACCAAAACCAGTGGATCCAGCAATGCGGGACCCATCAGTAAAAACTCTTCAATTGCAATTGACATGTTGGTACTTTTCAATAAAAATATGGTGAACTAAAATAGGTTGAAGTTAATCTGGAGCTCCTTGAATAGCCTGCTTCATGGAGAGATCATAATCAATGGAGGAACAGTGATGAGTCAAGCGTACACTAGGAGAATAAAAGCAACTTAGACTAATATATAAACTGATTCATGATGCTAACTAAAAACTAATAAAAATTCAGAACTAACTTGCGATTACCGGCAGTTCATATATTTTGTGTCTTTTTTGTTTATTTAATAGGTAATCGACAATATTGTAGGACATCTAGAGAAGATGTTCAAAAACATGCCGTTTGCTGAGTCAGTTGACTCGTCATCGCTATTAGATATGGCAAATTGGCAGGAGTTTATAGACCATTATTCAGATGCTCTAATTATAAAACAACAAAACCAGCCAGCATAAGCAGCTGTCGTTCGAAATTTTTGCGCCATAAAAAGTTAAATATAACTTGGGAAACTTTGCGAGCGGAATTTAAAGTTGATATTACTCCAAATTTAACTATTGGTTGCTCCAGGTGTTAACTTCCATTCCCATAAGCTCAGCTGGATGCGAGTGGAGATTCTCTGCCATGAGACGCATAAAAACATGACTGAGAAGTATCATGACGCTGAACCGATTTTCAAATCTGGCTAATTTAAGCATTGGAAACGGAGTTGTGAAGGAATCAGTATCGACCGACACAATTTTAAAGACTTAAAACGCGTTATCCAAACCAATCTAAATTCTGATATAAATTAAAAATGTTCATTGACTTAATGTTGTTCTTTGAATTTTTAAGATTTTAGTTCAAACTTGACTCTATATAGATTCAGGTCTATTCTCCGCCTCGGATGAGTTGAGACTTCACAACAGAATCGAGTAAGGTGATTTGATTTGATCCACACGGAATAATACGAGGTATGTATATATTTACCACACTCGATTCTTTTAAGGCATCTCGACTCACCGAGGCGCAGAATAGACCTAATAAAGGGCGATACGGTCAAAATTTGGTCAATATCAACTTGACGTATTTCTTTCAATTTTGCATTTAAAAAACCTGAACACCCCTCATTTTGAAGGTGTGTGTGTAGAATGTTGTTCCTATTTTGATTTTGGAATTCACTCTTCAGTTGTCAAAATGCCGTCCAAGCAAGAAGAGCAGCGTATCAAAATTTTGCTCGCGCATCGCGAAAATCCGAGCTACTCGCACGCAAAGTTGGCAAAATCGCTAAAAGTTGCCAAATCAACCGTTACAAATGTAATTAAAGTGTTTGGGGACCATTTGTCGACAGCCAGGAAGTCTGGATCGGGGGAAATCGAAAACCGGAAGCCGCTGAGACGACAAAGAGAGTTGCCGGTAGTTTTAAGCGAAACCCTAACCTATCTCTCCGAGATGCCGCAAATAAGCTGGTGTATCGTCTACAACCGTGCATCGAGCCAAAAACGAGCCGGACTATCGACTTACAAGAAGGTAGTGACTCCAAATCGCGATGATAAACAAAATACGACGGCCAAAGCGCGATCCCGGAGGCCGTACACGACGATGCTGACGAAGTTTGACTGCGTGGTAATGGACGACGAAACCTACGTCAAAGCCGACTACAAGCAGCTTCCGGGACAGGAGTTTTATACGGCAAAAGGAAGGGGGAAAGGTAGCAGATATTTTCAAGCACACGAAACTGTCAAAGTTCGCAAAGAAATATCTAGTTTGGCAAGCCATCTGTACCTGTGGCTTGAAAAGCAGCATTTTCATAGCTTCCGGGACTGTCAACCAAGAAATTTACGTGAAAGAGTGTTTGAATAAACGTCTGCTGCCTTTCCTGAAGAAACACGGTTGTTCCGTACTGTTTTGGCCGGATTTGGCATCTTGCCATTACGGTAAAAAAGGCCATGGAGTGGTACGCCGCCAACAACGTGCAGGTGGTTCCCAAGCGACAAGAACCCTCCCAACACGCCAGAGCTCCGCCCAATTGAGAAATACTGGGCTATTGTCAAGCGGAACCTAAAGAAGACCAAAAACTGCTAAGGACGAGCAGCAGTTCAAGCGCAAACTGGCTTTCTGCGGCGAAGAAGGTGGACAAGGTGGCTGTACAAAATCTGATGGCAGGGGTCAAGCGTAAGGCCCGGCAATTCGGATTTGGAAAAGCGGAAGCCTAACTGAATATTTTTCCTGAATTTTATACTCAATTGAACTTGAAAAAGAAATTTAATTTGATTTTTAAATAAACGATTCTACTGATTTGCTATCGCGTTTTCCTTGACCAAATTTCTGACCGTATCACCCTTTAATTCGATTAAACCTGTTTTGATTTATCAATTAAAATAACCTGTCCCCAACAATTACGCTACTTTCGTCGCTCTTTCCAATATTCCTATAAACGAAAAGAAAATCCTCCAGACAGGCCTCCTCCAGGCCCCCTCCAGACTAATTGTCCAGTTCCGCCAATGTTTGCCGATGGCCGAATAACAGTAATACAAATTACTGCCGATGGGGAATCAACGCAAATGGTGTTTGAAAGTTGATTCATAGTTAAATAAAATTCCACTCAATTCCGTACAATTTCGTTGCTATGGATGTTATTCAAAACGCCATTTTCTGGTATAAATGAAACGTAACGAAATGAGAGTTTATTTTTGCAACTCCATAATGTTTCGCAAAGTACTTTGGACCATGAAACCATGAACCATGAAAACACTAATCGCTTCGCGAAAAATTCTTTGCTCATGAGCAATATAATTAAAATTAAAAAAATACCCTAAAATCACGATGAGACTTGCACTGGTTGTTTGGGTTTAGAATCGTATGGCAAAACGTAGTGGCTCTAGGCCCTGTGTACTTTTCGCTTCCATTCAATTGGATACATTTAAGCAGGCCTTTAGAATATACAAATGAATTTTTCAAGCTTTTGTGGGGTATATTTTTGTCTTAAGACACTAAATTGATCCTGGGTCGGATGTTTGTCTCACTTTATGCCCAAAACGTATTCGGTATTATTAAAATAAGTCATGTCTATTCAGCAAAACATTTGTTCAGTTTAAAGCTGAAAAAAGCGCAATAATCGAAATTAGTCGCAATGTTGTATACTTCAGCGTTAGTTTACGCAATATTCTGTTTAAATTTTCATTAAATGTAACGTACATCGATAATGCAATAAACAAAATTGATGGCTTTTCCAAAACGTGTATGTCTATAGAGTCCTTCCCGAGGTCTTGCTAGCTCTCATGATTTGTCGAGATGAACCGAGCTAATCGTTTTTCAGTAAGCTTTTGTTCTGTTCATCCTCCTCTGAAATATGCTCTTTTTTATTTCATGGAACTCTGCATATCCCGTTGCCTTTTTCTGTAATCTGCAATATGAACAGGCCTCAAACAGCCTAGTCGGACGATTTCGATTCCCAGTCCGGTTGAGAGAATCTTTCGGATTGCAAGGTTTCCCGACTTTTTTCTCAAATAATACACTGAGCGAAAAAGTCGAGACGAATTCATAGGAATATAGTTTGGAAATTTGCCAAAAGATATTATTGCAAATTTCATTCGATTCTCTAATGGAAAGATGGTCAGAGGGCGATCGTATGAAAATTTTCCTCACAGAAAAAAAAATGTTGCAATCAAGATTCGAACCATAAGCCTCGGGATCCAGAGACGGGCCCTAATCCCACGAAACTATAGACGCTTGTTAGGAGATGTCAATTGAAAAGGTATAAGAGGTATGTTTTCGACTAATGCAACAATAATCATTTCATACGATTTCGTATGGAATGAGTGTTGGATACTTGCTTTGTTATTCATATTTCCGATCGTATGAAAATCGTACGGATAATTTCCTGAGTGTATGGAAGTGTAATTAGAACACTCTGTTGAGAACAATACGTTAATAATAGTAAATTAATATGCGAGAAATGCTAAGAAAGAAGAAACTTGATAGTCACACGAACATAGTGGAATTGAAAGTAAGAATACGAGAATTGAAACGTGATGTTCCTACCTTAATTTTACCAAACATGCGTCAACAAATTCACCATCACTGGAATGATTAATTCCCATGCAAGAATATGCTGTAATTTATATTCATCCGCTAGCTTCAGTAACCTTTGGTATGAATTTCGCTTTCGTTTCCCCAAGCACATATAATGCTGTGCAATTGTACAGTTTATATAAATTACTCAACCTTGTTAACTCGACTGCCCATTCATCAAATCAAAAAATTTATTGCTCAAGAAAATGCCAATTATCGCCAGCAGCAACTCATCCGATTCGAAGAAATTCCAGCTCAGCTCGAATCGACTCATCCTTGTTGTGATTCTTGAGTCCAATTATGTCAACCAGGGTCTCACGTTGTGCCCCAAGTAGATCAGCATGACCCCCTGCCGAGAGTAGTGCTCTGATAGACAAGCGAAACAACCTGCCCGAAAGGCAGCGAGAACGACAAGGTCGAACATCAAATCGCAAGTAATGCCTCATACTGCTTCCCCGCCCACCCGACGAAAGACGACGGTTATGTTACTCCACCAGCCTCGAGAAAATTGCTCCACTGCATTGTAGGCCTGTCCGAAATATAAAAAGTCAGCATCTTCGTCGATTGCAGAAGCCCCATTTTTTTGCACCTTTTAATTTTTTCCTTCTCATAACGAATCAATCTTCGTCGGCGTCGACCTTCCTCCAGCTATTGCTTTATGTTCTATGGTTCGCGTGTAGGAGCTTTAGAACTCTCTCCATCCATGATCTCCGTGGCAAACAACCTGTTGATCTGGACTCAGTGTCAGAATGGTGAGCTTTGTTTGCTATGCTGGGTGATTATGATGTTCTGGTGGGGTAGAATACACCTATTGAATCTACGATATGACAAAAAAAAATCAAAATCGATTCAACTAACAGTGTGTCCAAACGAAAGTGACACCAGCGCGAATTCGGTCTAGATTAAAATTCTTCGTGTCTACCCAATCCTAAGCAAAAAGAAAAGTTGCCTCGAACGTCATAATTTACCAATAATTTTCCGAAGATAACAACCTTATTAATATAAAATTAGCAAATTATCCCCACGAAATGAGATAATGAGAGAATTTATCAAATTTGCTGCACATTCGATCGCGGCAGCATTCTTCAGCCTTGAAAACCAAACACGAAAGGAGGAGTGCTAATTTGGGTGTTTTCCCTTCCGAACCATAGGTATTGTTTACTCAGGACCAGTACGAGGCTCTGGAAAGCTGCAATGTTTGCTCCTTTCTTGTTTGTTTGCGCCTCTGCGGATTGAGCTGGTGGATTATTAATTCTAGTGAGTTCGTATGGGCGCGGCTACCGACGAGCTGCTCGTTACCGACAAAGATTTTCGTCTTGGAAGATTACTCAGCGAAAAATCAATTGATTGAAAGCGATTTTCGATAACCGCATGGGGCCAGCTCCGTTAGACTTGTGCTTGTTAGGGAGGTAGGTAGGTACAAGGTACGGAGGCCATTTTTCACCTAGATTGATTCATATGTTCTATTGACCCGCGGACACGGGTCAAGATTCTCTAACGGTGCCCAGGCATAGTTGATCAACTGATTTGTGTGAAATGAAATTTACTATTTTCGGCAGACAAACCGGGGGGGTGTGGTTGAGTACGATCATCCATGAATAAAACTGATTTTTCCTGATTTTCTGTAGGTAAACCTCAAACAGACGTCAGTCAGCCAGCCGGCCACTATGGCAAGTCGAATTAAACTGAAAACGGTTACAATTAATTGGATTTTCAATGGGTTTCAGCGGGAAACCGCGGCGGCAGTGACTCCTCCGGTTGACTGACAAGTTCAATTATCTCCACTCTGCGCTGTGCAGGCGAACCTAAGGAAAAGATATGCAAGACGGTCAGTTTTTGGGGCAGTACTCGAACCGGACAGCACAGCAACAGCAGCAGCAGCAGCAGCGAGATGAGGCGTGTCTAATGAAGATGCTTCCCAGCATCACGGGCGGATGGACAGATTGCTGGGCATTAGGCGGTAACTCCATCAACAGATCATCAACGAACAAACCGGGAGTAGTGATCTTAAAAGTGACTCCACACACGCATACCTTCTTCGCGTCGTGAATCGTACGAATTTTACCTAGAAATGCTCTGCATTAGGTAAGGTGATCAACGCTGGTAGTCCCTCGAACATTATGATGGACAAAAAATCGGTGGGATTCACTTAATTGAATTCTGTTGTCCAAGTCGGCGGCGGCCGCTGGCAGGTTTTTGAAGGAGGGGAAATCAACAGCACGTTATTTCAGATTCGATCAACGCTAGACTGGTGTATGGTCGGGAAGCGGTTGAAAATGTGAAATGTAAAAGTGTTTACAAATCTCAATAGAATCGCGAAATTATGTTTTATTTGGAGTTGCGTTGAAGAGCGGATGATGAAAACATCAAAGTCGGATCGATTTAACGGCGACACAGCAAAAGTAGAACGGAATTGACAGTTCGATTTGAGATAAAGTATTCGTGGTTTAGGTATGGAAATCAAATTTGTCGTATGTTGGCATAGTTTTTGAGAAGATTTTTGCTTCAGAACCCAAGTTGAAAATCAGAGTGGTCTTTTCAGTGTCTGATTTGATATAAATGCTTTCATGTGAGCCACGAATCAATTTTTTCAACTACCTATTGTTCATAGTCATTAAAATGATATTTGAAGACTACCCAAGTAACAATTTGAGTTTTATTCCAGCCTTATAGCACTCTTTCCGGCTTTGTTAATATAACTACATTCAAAACTGTTTTGTCCACCAACACCTCCTCTATGCATCATTAAAGCCGAGATGTGTACAAAGTGGCCCATTCTATAGACGGTTGTGAAAACAAATTAATAAAACCTTTATAAGGCCATAAAGATTTTGAAAATGTTCTAGTAAAAGATGTTATGACCACTTGAGAACCTTCATAAAACCTCTTGGCTGCCATCAAAACTAGTATAGGACCAAATGGCCACAGCTGCCAAACTTCACGGCCATATCGTGGTTGGTTTTTGTTGTGTCGCTTTGCTCGATTCTCTGCTCTTCAGTAAATACTATCTGAGAAAAAATTTTTAGCGTGAAATTTGGTTCGATAGCAAAATATCCAAAACAAATTGATTTTTTTGTATAGCATATATGTTCCAAATTATATCATAAAATAAATGTGATTATGCGAGATTACATAATCAAAAACAAAATCAAAACAAATATATTCGATAAATTAATCATGCATTTCCTCAAAACTGATGGAATTCAATAAGGTTATCCAAAAGAATGCCGAAATTGGTATCTGATCCACAGTTCATTTGCATTACATTTATAATTTGGTGTACACTATGGTTTTTTTTTGCAAGATTTTTTTTCACGGGTTGTTTTCGGCTATAACTCCAGATCGGAACAACTTATCGACCTTATTAAAATCACATTGCACGTTTTGGACCAAAACTAATCATCTTCCAGTTTTTCAAAAAATTCACAATTTTTGGTGTAAATACTCAAGATTTTAAAAACTGTATTTAAACATGGCATGTAAAGGTAACGCATACACAAAATCAAAGCAATATAAAATTATTGAGTATGTGAATTTATCAACTCTATTTAGTCTTTTTTACACGGTGCCATACTAGAAGTGGACCGTATCCCCCGTGCAAAAAAAAAACAAACTTTTGTGTATTTGTTCTTCTACATTTCAATTTTTTTCATATATTTTAATATGGCGGTTGGAAAAAATCACTGCCAATTAGCCAAAAAGCTAATTAATCTTCGCAATGGCCAAAACTATTTGGTCATTTGGTGGCTTTCGTCAATGCAAATTTGCCGTTAAATGCATTTACTGGAGGCAAAATGGTTATATAATGCTTTTTCAACTGACCATAATGAGGTAATTTGAATGAGTCCTAAATCGGTATTTCAAAACAGTATTTCAAGATTTCATAAAGTCAAAAAAAACCTTCCATATGAGTAAAATGAACTTTAGAAGACAAGGTTTTAAGATCGTTGTAGAAAGCTGTGTAGCTTCTCATAAACCTGACTTAAATTTGAAACCAATTGGCACCTTTTACTGCCATAATAAAACCAAATTGATTTCTAGTGGTGTTCATAAAATTTAAAAAAAAAACTTAAAAAAACTGGATGGTTTCGGCAATGTTACTTGGGTATAACCTTCTTAATTTGTTTTAAAATCAACATTAATCAACAAAAGGCCATAATACTAGTGTGCCTTTCTAAGTAAGGTTTGTATCCACATTAATCTATTCACCTTCAAATCACTGTTACTTTTGAAATATTGCTCGAAGGAGTAGATTAAAAATACTAAAGGGTGTCCCACATCAAATTGCATCACGAAAAATAACGATAGTTTTCAGTTTGACCGATCCATTTCAAACATTCAGACAATAAAGCATAACCCATTAATATGCTTTTGGCATATTCATTTCATTCAACTTCAATACTATACCATTGATTTGACCTCTTTGGGATGCTTTCGTAGTGCTTGCTTCATAATAACCCAGTATTTTTTGATGGGCCTGAGTTCCGCTGCGTTGGTTCATGTCCTTGGGTACGAAAGTGTCCCCGTTGGGTTCGTAGCACTACAGGACAACATTTGAATAGTGGCACATATCCAGTAAGAAGACCGTACGGTCCTCGTGTAGCTTCAACAGAGGAAGCAGACGCTTTTGTAGACATTCTTCGAGGTAGATCTCCCCGTTTACTGTCCCAGTAGTCACGAGCGGCGCACGGCACGTTTGCCACATGAGTAGATCGCTTGCCAAAGCATGTATCTCTTGGCAAACTTTGAAAATTTCTGCTTCCTTGCTTCCTCGGGAACATCAAACTTATGCTGGGTGGTCTTGACGCTAGTCTCATCATCCATGATGAAACAATAAGGTTTCGTCAACATCTGGGTGTACAATTTCCGGGCCCATGACTCCCACCATATTTTGCCGTTCGTCATGATTTTGAGCATTCTGCACTTTGTACGTATGCAGCCTCTCCAGGTCCTTGGCTCTCTGAATGAAAGACTTGGACGAATTCCACTTTTTTGCCACATCCCTGACCGAAGTATTGGGATTCCGCTTAAACGCTTTCAAGACGCACTTGTGATCATGTTCACTTATATAAAATCCATTCTGACCGCATTTTTCCTTCCGTTCAATATTCAGAGTTTATTGAGACTCACCGTTTATTGCACGATTCCGAGTTATTTTCTGGTGTTCAGATGAGAGAGTTTCAGGATTTTCCAGGTGCTTCCGCAAAATCAATTTGCGACGTCGCTTTTCGGGTGACGCCATTTTTTCCAATTTTCGAAAAACTGACAGCGATAAGAACGCAACAGAAAAAAATACTTCTAACTAAATTTTCAAGATAAAATACCCAATTGGGTAATTTTATACAGCATTTTTTCCACGATGTTGATATTCATGGAAAACAACAATAAAAAGAAAAGCATTTACATAAATCCTCTGTTCACCGTGCGCTAGAATCCAGAAGAATCCTTAAAGTGATAAAATCAAGGAACTGATTTTATATTCTGATCCAGTCAAGTACAGAATGATTAAGATGATATTGAAATCCGATTCTCTCTGTGGCTCGGTGACTCAAAAAGCTCGATTATCTATATATCTATCTATCTATCTATCAATCTATCTGTCTATATATCTATCTATCTATCTATCTATATATCTATCTATCTATCTATCTATCTATCTATTTATCCATGTGTTACGCGTGCATTTCCAGAAATTAAAACAGCTTCGTGGGGGCTTAAGTCACATAAAAAAAACTATTTTAAATCGCAACGGCAAACAGAACTTGGCAGCAAAATCACGGTCTCTACGTTACTGCGTTACAAAGAAAAACTCGCATAATTGCCGAGGTGCATTAATTTTTGGATCTTATCGTGTCAATATTCACCATTTAATGCGCATATGATTTGGCGAATGATATACTGTAAAAAAATCATTTCGTTTCAATTATTCTGCTGTCAAACAAAGTTTCTCGCAACACTAGAACTTTTTGCTTCGATATTATTTAGTGCTAAATGAATCAAAAGAGCAGAGAATCGAACAAAGTAGAAGGACAAAAACCAACCACGATACCACAGTGAAGTTTGATGGCAGCCAGTAGGTTTCATGAAGGTTCTCAAGTTCTCATTTTCAAAATTTTTATGATCTTGTAAAGGTTTTAGTAACATGGTTTCACAACCGTCTATAGAGTGGGCCACTTTGTACAAATTTGGGCTTTTAAAAGGCATAGAAGAGGTGTTGGTAGAGAACACAATTTTGAATGCAGTTAGTTTTATCAATAAAGCACTTTTTCCGTGTACGGTAAAAATAGAACTAAAATTGTTAACTAGAAAATGAGAAGAAAGATTAGTGATTTCCATTCAATTCCAACTTCATTTATAGTTTATCTTAACAGATACGCGTATTTCGTCTAAAATGTGCAGATTTATTCAGTGTTGTGTACTATTACTCGACCCTGCACGACACTGAAGAAGTCTGCACATTGTAGACGAAATACGCGTATCTGTTAAGATAAGTAATAAATAAAGTTCGAATTGAATGAAAATCACTAATCTTTCTTCTCATTTTCTAGTTACAGATATTCCACTAAAAAGCTCACACTCTCCAGGATTCTAAAATTGCTACTTGGGACGAATTATAGGTTTCGAATTTTTTTTTGCGTAAAACAACTTGAATAATGTAATTGGACAGCAGCGGTTATTGTATGGGAGACGCAGTCCTTCGTAAACCTTGCGGATATATCCCTGATATAACCCTCAAAATTTTTTTTTCATGGAACTCTTGTAATCTCATCTGAACATTGCAATTTAACATTATCAAAGGCTTTGCTGATATCTCGAGCTAATATATAGATCCTGACCTGCGTTCCAATACTCATCCATCATACGTCCAGTTACGAATATGTGATCATCTGTAGAGATTTATTGCTTTAAAAGCCGCTTGTAGGAATCCTGGCTTACCTGCATATTTAAATTTCTGTTTAGATATTCAGTTAGCATACGTTTTGTAAGCTACATTACACATAGAGATTCTTCTATACAGGGTGTGTAAAATTTCTAGGCCAATTCATCAGAAACAATATGAGTAGCTACCTAAGACAAATATAACGTTCACCCTGTAACAGATTGCTTTGTAAAAGTTGGCAATTTATGTTTTTTTTATTTTTTATCATTATCTCATTTATTTTTTTTCATTATCTTATTTTTTATATTCTTTTTAAATTTCACTTATGGAATACTGAAAAAAAAATGAGTTTTACTAAAAGAAAAAAAAATCAATTTGTGTTGAAAAAAAAAACAGTGACAAAATAAAGTGCCCACTTCATTTAGGCCACAGAAAACATAAATTAAAGTAAAATAAAAGCATTTCAATAATTGATGTGTCCTCCTTTGGCCTTCAGGACCTCCTGCAGGCGCTTCGACATGCTCTCGACCAGGTTCTTTAGGTGCTGTGGATCTAGCTCTTCCCAGGCGCGCTCCAGGGCTTCAAAATAGTTATTTTTATTGGTAACACCAGTTTTGTCAACCCTGGCATCGAGAATCGCCCACAAATTCTCGATGAGATTGAGGTCCGGGCTTCGTGGAGGACATTCCAGCGGTTTGATCCGACAAGACCGGAAGAAAGACTTGGTATTCTTGGCAGTATGCTTCGGGTCATTGTCCTGCTGGAATACGAACTTCTCTTCAAGGCCCGTCTGGATCAGCGAAACCTCCAGATTTTCTGGCAGGATGTTGATGTAAGAATCTGCCGTCATTATCCCGTTGATTTTCACAATGCTTCCCACTCCACCCCAGGAAAAACACCCCCAGACCATCACATTTCCTCCTCCATGCTTTATCGTGCCTTGGATGTGGCGCTCCTGAAGCTCCTCTCTCGATCTGCACCAAACACGAACCCGCCGCTTTCGGTTGAACAGCTCGAATTTTGATTCGTCCGTCCAGAGAACCGTTTTCCAGAACTCTAGGGGCTTATCAGCATGCTCCTTAGCAAACTTAAGCCGTTTGGCTTTGTTTGCCTTGCTGATAAATGGGCGCTTCCGGGCAAGTTTGCTATTCAACCCCTGTGCTACGAGACGGCGACGAACAGTTCGACCGGAAACTGATAACTGAAGGGTTTCCTGGATCTCGCAGACAGTTACCATCGGGTTCTTCTTGACTTCACGCATGATCTTGGTGTCCGTTCTCGCATCCGTTTTCCGCTTCCTGCCTCTGCCAGGGCGATCCACCACTGATCCAAACGTTTTAAGCTTCAGAAGAATTTTGCCAACCGCTGCCTTACTGATACTGTACTTCTTAGCGACAGCCCGGTGCGATTCACCGTTTTGCACATCACGAACGACCAATTTTCGGATACACAAGGGAATTGCTTTCGAAAGCACTGCGTTCTCCATTTTTTTCAATTGAATCAAATGCGATCACGTATACAAATGCACCAGGTTGTGCCGTTTGCTTCAAAACATGTCAAAATATCAAAACATAAACAATCGAGGGGTCTTCCACTGGAAACTTATCGAAAACATATCAATTTTCGAAGTGGGCACTTTATTTTGTCACTGTTTTTTTTTTCAACACAAATTGATTTGTTTTTTCTTTAAGTAAAACTCCTTTTTTTCAGTATTCCATAAGTGAAACTTAAAATAAAATAAAATAAGAAAAAAAACTACACTGTGTTTACTTTAATTTGAACCAAGTAAATGAGAGAAATTGAAAAAACGAAGAGGTGGGCACTTTATTTTGCCTATCAGTGTAGGCCCCCATTTCTATTGTCGATGTCTCGATATACATTAGATTATATTGTGGTAACAATAACTCCTATTGTCATCTTCAGAGATGGCATTTTGCACTAATGTTACACTGGTGCGTCAGATTTATATCTTTACAGAGGATACAACCATAACTCACCGCAGATAAAGCAAAGTGCTCTTTTATTCGGTGATAAATTGACAGAGTGAAAGTGTGCGCCTGTGATGAGATTACTTGGAGTGAGTGAATCACACTCTCTTTAAAACGATCGCTCTCACGTGCTCTCATCTGTCTTCGCCCACGTGCTCTCGCCTGCGTTCACTGCCGCGTACACTAGTGCGAGGACGCGCCAGTGCTCTTTCTGTGATTCGCTGGTGCGATTGAAAGTTAAACAAGTGCAAACACGAGGGTGAATATAAGCAAGAGAGAAGAGCTCTCGTTGAGGTAGGAAGAGTGTGTGGAAAAATTAAAATCTCTCTCTACCACACTGAGGATATGGACATCACTGGTCATCTTATCGTTGTGAACAATACTATTAATAGTACATACTATAGATTCTATTGTATGGTTACAATATATTCAATTGTATTTTAATGAGATTTTTTTATTCGGGTGGATCCTGCTGCAATTTCAACAATTTTGTCCAACATCCCAGTGATTTCTCGTGGAAGTGCTGAAAATTTCTCGGCTTCCTTCGAAGCGAGTATCATGTCAACATATTCCTATCCATTCCCTACATGACCAGTATTCGGGCGAGGCCGGCGCCGGTATTGTCTGCGAGTTTGGGATCACCAGTTTTTACACATTGAGGATGTATGCTAGTCTCATGCTCATGCTCAGATAAAATTGAAATATGAATCCTTCTCTTAATCTTAAATCACTCCTGATTTTGGGAAAAAAAATCTGTTTCGGTAAAGCCGAGAAAGTTTCATTCCACAGTATGTTGAAGACATAGAATGGCATTCAAGTGCAAATCAACTTTGATGTCCTTTGCTTAGACAGGTCACGAATCAATTGACCATTAGTATTTGGCATCCCGTCTTGATTTAATAGTGATTTTATTTAAAACAAAACCTCCCTGGCAGGAATTTCTTTTTCACCCCCATTCCGAACACAATCCACACAGATACCATCACCATTTCCTCACGTCGAAACAATGCGTCAACATCGGAATTGATGTTAGAGCATCAACCATTAACGTGCACCCCTTTCACCGAACCCTGCCGGCGTTGGTCCATAATCCTCCCTCGAGCATATCACATGGCAAACAAATCAGCAAGTGGTTTTTCAACGATTTAATTACCCGCCAAGTAAATTCATGCGACCACTTGTGCGTGCATTATTGTGTGTAGCTGTGTGTAGAGATACCTACCTACTTGCCAGTAACTGCTTGTAAAACACTCGGGCTGGCAACAACAATGCAAGGAAGCAAAGTGATTCGCTTCAAAATACCATTAGAGCATACGCACACCGAGGAGGGTGACTGAACGGCGTTGAATTCGAACAAACCACCCTCTTTCTGCTTAACTTTCCGGTTGCCAACAATCATCCCTGTATCTGTTTCACTTGCGAGAGAGGGTTCCTGTTTGCCTTTGTGTTCGACTCGTCGTCGGTCGTTTGATGAGGGATGATTTTATGATTGTTGAATTCCGCGTCATAGCCAGTGAATTACTCCTGTTGTTCTTTGTTTGGGAAAACACCATAAGGACGGACGGTCGGCCGTCAAAAGTTAGGAAAAATCATTCCAACTTAATGTTTTTATTATAGATCACTGCAAAGTAGCAAACGAAGCACATTTGCTCGTTCGAAATGAATGATGTTTGATGACGATGGTGTGAAGATCGGGCCAATTGCGCTGAACTAGCATGCAGCCGGCAGCATAATCCGCGAACATCATCTATATCTGTGTAGACGGGAAGAGACGGGTCGTCGGGAGGGCGAGAATGGGAATGGGAATAGAAAAAAAAACAAACAAAATCAATTTGGATTTACCGACATAATCTGATTTCGTTTGCATGTTCCGGAAATCATGCCGTCCCGAGGTAAGCGCAACGCCGGCAATCGGTCAGAATGGGGCCGAGGGGTTAGGTTTTTGGCAGTCTCTGATGGCATTTGTGACTGAGGAACGGGTAAGCTTGCATGGGAAAGTTGAAGCTGTGCCTCGGCGTCGTAACGGTGATGATGATAGAGCCATCACATACAGGGAAGTGCTGATTTCTGACCGGATCGGATCGAAAAGAGAGAGGGGGGGATCGATTCGTGAGGATTGCATTTATTGACAGTTTCAGGTGCTATGTTTCTTGTACGTGCCGTTATAATAAAATAAGAAACGTAATCATTAGGTTCGATGCGGTGCGACCGGTCGATGTGTGATCGATTCAAATGGTGGAATGGCTTTTCGAGGAGAAAGTTGTTCGAATGCTGGCCGGGACTCGCCGGCACCGTTTGGATAATGGTGCACTAATTTGACTAGCCAGCGGAATGTGAATTTTATTGATTTCTTGGAGTTTTCCGGAAATGGTTTTTATTGTTTTTAGCATAGACTTTGAATGAATGTGAACTGGTTTAAGGTGGGATATGAATTATTCATTTTAACTTTTGGACAAATGTGAGAACCACTGGGAATAAATACGCGGTATTTCGGTTGAATCTATTTCTCATTCTGCCTAACCTTCAATGATCGTCTTTGCGGAGCAAACGTGATTACGTGCATTTCTGAAGATCTTCCCATTTTTAAATAGACCAACTATAGTGCTGTTAGTGACAAGATAGTTGTTAATTCGTTGTTGATTTCTTATCTTAAAATTAATTCTATTGTATTCGGGGTTCAGTTTTATAAAAAAAATGCGATATTTATTTCGCATTTTTTAAATCATGTTGTAGAATTTAGATTTTGTTAATGTCAATTAATCATTTTACATGTAGAATAAAATAATGATACCAACAATTTTTTTTTACGTTTTCTACCGATATTTGCTTACTAGCTCACCTTTTTCCGTTTTTCGATTAATTTGATTTTCATTTTTTGTTTTTTTTTAATACTACACAATGTATCAGGGATGCAAATAGAAACCCACCGTTTTCCAATAGAACCCAGTAAATTTTAGTGAAGAATGTCAAATCAAAAACACCTAATTCTCAGACTTGACATCTATCAACAACTCCCCTTAATTGCACTTGTTTATTTTTATTAGCGTCGTATGTTTTAGTGCGCGCAAAAATGTCAAAATTTGAGCCAATTAAGCGACATTTGCGAGAAGTTTTGCGTCTTGATTTCTGTTCGAAAAAATCTGCGGTTGAAGCGCATCGTATGAATGCACTCACAACTTATAGTGAGGCTGCAATTAGTGAAAGAACGTGTCGTGAACGGTTTCAACGCTTCAAAAGTGGTGATTTGAGTGTAGAAGACAAGGAATATCCCGGACCGGTGAAAAAGTTTGAAGATGAAGATTTGAAGCACTGTTGCAATAGGAAAACAAAGAAAAACAAATGATATTGATTTGTACTGCGTTTATATAGTAGTATAATTCATGCTTGTACAAACTGCCTGCTAAGCTGTTTAAAATACAGTGGATAGATAAATCACCCAAATCGAAGATAGACACATTCTTTATTACAGCGAATATTAAGGACAAGATTCTGCGAAGAATTTTTTAAATATGTTTACGTCTCCATTCCAGAATCGATGCCAACCTCATATATGTCGCAATAATTCAGTATTTTTGTATTCTGTTGGCAGCCCTAAGTTGGCACTTTTAAAACTGAAGAAGTGATCCATGATTAGTTGAAAATCGTTCTGTAAAAAAACACATTCTTGACCCGATGGACTTTGGTGAAAATCCACCAAAAATAGAAATGATCGATCAAATTAATCAATTTGCTTCATACTTTAAATACAATTTAGCAATAAAATATCAAAAATTAACCGTTATGTATGATTTTCGTTTTCATTTTTTTCATTTTACAGCACAGGGTGGGGCAGTAAGAGCGCAAGTCAATCCAAGGCCGATAGAGAAGGAGGGGTAATGGCTAACTCACCACATGCAGGCACATGCTCGCCATGGGTGGGATAAGGATTAGGTTGGGGGAGGGGTTTATAGTGTCTTTGGATTGAGATGATTGCGCTGCTACAAAATGGCCTGGAATGTTTAATTTATTTATTAATCGGTACTCGTAGTGAGTGTTTTACCATAAATCATTTTCAAGCAATTTGTGAATAATATAATTTTGATTTAGTATATACTTACTTGGTCCTGGCTATACTTCTCTTCTTGTGCTCTTGTGTCCTAGGTTGGTTTCGAAGTGTTTCCATAGTTGTTTTGTTTTTAGTTTTCCGATTATCCTATAGGCTGCTAGGCAGGACAGTTCAATTTACATATACATACCATCTTCTTTCCCCTTATTGATCTGTCGAGTTTAACTTGAGCAGCATTCAACTCTTGAAGTCCGGAATGGACACTCGTTGCCTCACGGTGTTACGTTAGCCGCGTGTGTGGGCCTTGATTTGCATCAGGTACAGGTATATCTCGGTAGTACGTACATCAACATTCTCACTTCAAATTGCAATTGCATAAAAACTGCTAGTTGCATCTAAAATCTAATAAGATCAAAACAAAGAACAATGTCTGTTCTTTCTTTTGGTTGTACTATTTATCTAGTGTAATAAGTAGTTTTTATGCAATTTTGATTTGAAGTGATGAAGTTGATGTACGTACTATCGAGGTATACCTATACTTGAATTTCACATCCGCTTGCGACCATGGTGATTGCAAAACCGCGTACAGAGAGTGAATAACCTAAAAATGAGAAGAAAAATATTTTAATGATATTATTGGTGATATTTTCATTACGATCATTCGTTTCCCTAACTAAAACGTTTGAGTCATTCGTAACTAACCAGAAAAAAAAAAACAAAAAAACTTGTCTGAACCCTACAGTCTTACAGTCTACTTTACATCTTGAGATATAGTTGTTATCCCAAATTTAAAATATTTCGAATAACAACTAATTTGAAACCTCTAAGAGAACTGGTCTACCTCCTATCTAGCGGTTTTATTTTTTTATTTTTTCTTTCTATTAATTTAGAGTGTGGTATGAGGGATACAATCTTATCGCCTCAAATCACACCCACCCACAAACTTTAAATTAGAGCGGTCGGTCTGATGTGCCGTGTTTGAAATCCCTGAGCTATGCAAACAAAGGTAAGACGATGCCCAGAGATTGGAGCCAGTAACTTTGGTTTAACGCTTCTAGGTGATTGTCGATATGCTTAGACCATATAAAACAGCATTTTCTTGGGGTGTCATCAAGCACTGGTACTGATATACACCACATGGAAAGATTTATTCTACTGCTTCAAATGCTGTATCCTAAGCGGGCCCTCCGCGTTCTATATCTAATGTAGCAGCTTGTCATCGTCCGTCTTAAGTTAAACTTTTCAGTGACTACGTGCTTCACTTCGAACAGTCAGATAATTACCCCGATCAAAACATTCACCCTTTTCGCAGGTGTTGCAATTACATTAACTTATTATACCATTATCAAACCAGGTATTTTGGTTATCCATTCCATTAAACATATTGATAAACAACGACATAAGTTGCCACGAAAATGAAAAGTGTACTTTTAGTCGTTTCCCTACGATTGAAAGTAAGAAATTTAAGAGTGAATTGCGGCCAGTATCACACCTGATATTAGTGCCTTTATGTAAACGTTCTACGACGTGGCAGTGAAAAAATGACTAGAATATGTGAAACTTTCACTATTGGTCAAATTCTTGGTCTCACATGCATGTTTATTGTATTTTCCATAAGTGGTTGAATATTTTCCATAAATAAATTGCCAGATCATTGAAATTACAGACAGAAAAAAAAAAAACAGTTTTTTGCACTAACTTTTTTATTGCAAAATTTGCCAACAACGTTTTCTTCAAATGATTTTTAAAACTTGAAAAAATTAAAGATTTGACTTATAAATCTTGCCAATGTCTCCTAGCCTTGGCAAGTAATTAACGATTTTCTTTCAAAGTTACGCCCTTTTCAAATGTGTTTTACTCAATTTGAAAGAAAATCTATCTCCAGTTTTCAGACATGATATGCAATAATAATCCTTTCATGCTGTTAAGAAATATTTTTTTCGTTTACCCCAACTATAAAAACTATCATTTGAAAAAAGCATATTTTGTTTACAAAAACCATAATAAGTTTTGTTTGACATACGATAGAGACAATGTCAGCTGACCAAAAGTTGTAACTTTTATTGTTATAGCACTGGGAGGACAACTTTTCTGAAAAAATTGAAATAAAAAAGTTACAGCATAATAACTGATTTTTATAGGGACACCCTATGCAGGGAAGGAAAAAAAATGCTCTAATTTGGTCAATTCAAAAGGTATAGAAAAAAATTTTACCATCAAAGTTGCTTGAAATTATTTATTCTCCAACTTTTCCGAATAATGTATGCCTTTATTTTTGCCAATAAAGTTGGATTTTCGATTTCTCTGAAAATAAGATCCACTCTTGTTTTCATTCACATCAAAAGAAGCGCCTTGTTATTAGAAACAACTTTAAGCGAGACAATTTTGCTCCAAAACTTCAAACTTAGGCTGAAAATGTATCATTCCAGCTGGAATTCGCATTCTGGACCGCTATGCATTGGCTATAATAGTTTGTATAACAAACCATAATCTTCAAAACATTATTCATATCAAACCAAATTTGTGCATCTAACATAACAGGTATGATATCCGCTGAACTCCTCGTTATTGCAACACATTCATTTTTGTCAAGCAATTTGCAGAAGGGCTCTTCAGCACACAAAAAAGAACAGGTTAAATTTAAGACTTGATCCAGCTGTTATTTCAGAAAATTTCAATTAAATTGTGCCGGGCAGACGCTTGCTGCCTGACTACTAAGCGGCTGTCATTCACGAACAACAATCGTGATGGCAAAAACTTGGTGCTCCATGTGGTGCTAATTTGACAGTTCGGTTTTCTTGAAGGCTTTATACAGCAAACACAATGCTCGCGGCAGACGTTGTCGGTCGTGTTTTTTCGTTAATTTGATTCGAGAGAGAAATCTTCCGTGTTGTACTTAGTGCAGTGGCTGTCACAACGATAGTGTTTTTCTCTGTTTATCAGCCAGGAATTATAATGTTTTATCTAAATTAATGATACTAGAAGTTTGGTAGAAAAGAAATATTGTTAAGATTTATTAGATCAGTGAACATCTGAAGTTTTATTGTAGTTTATTGAGGGTTTGTGCTCCACGAAAAAAAAGCTTAATTAAACGGGGTCGAGGCAAGGGTGAGTGTGGCTGCAATAGGTTTAATCGTGGGACTCCTTCCGTTAACATTTAAGTGTTACTAGAAATTAGAAGAAGAATTAGTATCTTCCATTTAATTCCAACTACCTTTGCTTATCTTCGACAGATACGCGTATTTCGCCTACAATGTGCAGACTTCTTCAGTGTCTCGTACTAATAACTCGACTGAAAGAAAACCTTCGCCACCTGCCGTATATATACTATTTTCTAAATACAAAACGTTTACCTATCATTATGTTGTTTATACCTATCTTATTATTAGTTTGTCTATACCTATCCTGAGTCAAAAACAAGTGTACTTAATATCTAATTCGCTTCTTTCTCATCTATACCTAACATACTTATTGTGTAGCAGCGGGTGCTCCGCTTCGTCGGGTTTGATGTCGTTTGGGTAGTAAGTTGAAGAGCCATGTGTAACCATTGCCTTGGTCTTTGTTTAGTAGATTTGTGTTCTGTTGTTTGTTTATTTCTAAGCTTTCTGCGACGTCTAATTTCCAGGGTGTAGATGTAGTCCGTAATATTGTGATGTCATTCGTCGTTATGTCGTGATTTTCCGTGAAGATGTGTTCTGCGACTGTTGATTTGAAGTTATGTGAAATTCCTTTCTCGTTCTGTTTGACAGCCTTAGTTACCTCCGCTAGATGCTCCTTGAACCTTGTTGCCAAGGTTCTCTTTGTTTGACCTACATATATTTTGCTGCAGTGTTTACACTTGATTCTGTATACCCCTGCTCTGCCTAATGTGTCTACTGAGTCTTTGGTGGAGCCTAACATCGATGCTAATTGAGTTGTGCCTCACTAGAAAAAACTAAGTCTAAGCCAAATTCCCTAAGTCGTGGTTTAAGCTTTGTGTAATGTCTTTATCGAAGGGGACGGATACACGTTTTAGGGGTTCAGGTGAGTCTGAGAGGGTTGTTATCGCCGGCAGCAACTGCCGTCAGAGCCCAACAAATTCATCTTCGGATTGAAGAAAACCATCGCCGCACTTAGGGAAGGACGTAGCATTTGACGAAATGCTTAAAATATAAAGTTGTACCAGTAAGTCATAGGATTAAAATACGAACATCGACACCCGCCCACATCGTCAGGAAAATGGAAGCAGAATTCATCAAGGACAGCATCAAACGACTATTCAACAAACTGGACCGGAAAACTTTGGAGTGCTATTCTCTGCACCTGAAGTTAGCCAAGGAGTATCCCGTAAAGTTCCAGGAGTTCTTATCCCGAGTCAAGGTAGCAGAGGAATGCGAATCAAATAGGAAACGAACGGTTCTCGATAGGAAACTCAACAAGCTGAGAATAGAATCCCAACAGACTCGGACCACACATCACACCAAGGAACAGACCACACTTACACCCACCATCAACACGACACCGATGGTCCACTCCATTGAAGGACTGGTTGTTAACCGATCGACGACCGCATTCACGGAAGAACAACTGACTCATCTCAACAAAGGATTAGGATACGCGGTTACAACCAAGCCCGACGTGGAACAGATCATCATCGACGTGGAGACAGCAATTACAAACACTCTTCCGACATCTTTACAAAACACAGCCAGGACTATCACTTCGAACATTATTAAGGACGGACAGAAACAAAAACACAACAACGAGAAGGAAATTCGCATCGTTAAGGAGCTGAAGTCAAAGCCTGTTTTTTACCTAAAAGCAGACAAAGGCAACAGAGTCGTCATCATGGATAAGGAGGACTACGACAAGCAGATGGCTTCTAAGATCAGTAATGGTCCTTATAGGCAGCTTCGGTAGACCCCTACCAAACATGGTGAAACACGTGGACAAAACACTAAAAGAGTGTAAAGTAGTATTAGGGGATGCAGCAGTCCGTCTTCGTGAACCAAACCCCATCCTCCCCAGAATTAAAGGCCTCCCAAAAGTCCACAAACCCGGAAACGAAATGAGGGAGATTGTTTCATCTGTAGGATCTCCAGCCCATAAGCTAGCAAAATGGCTAGTAAAAGAATTTCAAGGTATCTCCGAGCAATTCCCAACAAGCTCAGTTCGCAACTCCCAGGAATTTGTACAACAGCTACAGTCATCAGGTCATATAAATGACAATGAAGTAATGGTATCTTTCGACGTCACAGCCCTTTTCCCTAGCGTACCGATCAAGGACGCAATTAACCTTCTAGAAGATTGGCTTTTGAAACAAGGAGATGACACAACATGGAAGCAAAAGGTACGGATGTACCTTAAGCTGACCCGACTTTGCATGGAAGAGAACTACTTCACTTTCAGAGGATCATTCTATAAACAATTAAAAGGAGCCCCTATGGGAAATCCTCTATCCCCATTCCTCTGTGAACTGTTTATGGCGAATTTGGAAACAATCCTAAAAGCGAAAGGATTACTCCCAACTCGTTGGTGGAGATACGTCGACGACATCTTCGCCGTCGTGAAAAAAGACGATCTCTCCCTGATTCTTCAAGAAATCAACAATCTCCACAAAGACATTAAGTTCACCCATGAAATAGAAAAGGATGGAAAACTTGCATTCCTCGACCTTCTAGTAAAGAGAGAATTATTGTCGCCATCTCCTTTAGAGTTTGAAATCTTCAGAAAACCCACAAACACCCAAAGAGTCATCCCATACACTTCAAACCACTCTTTTCAGCACAAAATGGCCACTTTCCACCACATGATCCACCGGATGTTGATCCTTCCTCTCAATAAAACTGGAAAAGCCAAAGAATTAGCATATATCTTCGAAACTGCCAGACTCAATGGGTACGAAAAGAGGACAATTCAAGCGATCATCAACAAAAAGGAAAAACATCTTCATAGAAAATCACTAACAACCCTCTCAGACTCACCTGAACCCCTAAAACGTGTATCCGTCCCCTTCGATAAAGACATTACACAAAAGCTTAAACCACGACTTAGGGAATTTGGCTTAGACTTAGTTTTTCTAGTAGGCACAACCAATTAGCATCGATGTTAGGCTCCACCAAAGACTCAGTAGACACATTAGGCAGAGCAGGGGTATACAGAATCAAGTGTAAACACTGCAGCAAAATATATGTAGGTCAAACAAAGAGAACCTTGGCAACAAGGTTCAAGGAGCATCTAGCGGAGGTAACTAAGGCTGTCAAACAGAACGAGAAAGGAATTTCACATAACTTCAAATCAACAGTCGCAGAACACATCTTCACGGAAAATCACGACATAACGACGAATGACATCACAATATTACGGACTACATCTACACCCTGGAAATTAGACGTCGCAGAAAGCTTAGAAATAAACAAACAACAGAACACAAATCTACTAAACAAAGACCAAGGCAATGGTTACACATGGCTCTTCAACTTACTACCCAAACGACATCAAACCCGACGAAGCGGAGCACCCGCTGCTACACAATAAGTATGTTAGGTATAGATGAGAAAGAAGCGAATTAGATATTAAGTACACTTGTTTTTGACTCAGGATAGGTATAGACAAACTAATAATAAGATAGGTATAAACAACATAATGATAGGTAAACGTTTTGTATTTAGAAAATAGTATATATACGGCAGGTGGCGAAGGTTTTCTTTCAGTCGAGTTATTAGTACGAGACACTGAAGAAGTCTGCACATTGTAGGCGAAATACGCGTATCTGTCGAAGATAAGCAAAGGTAGTTGGAATTAAATGGAAGATACTAATTCTTCTTCTAATTTCTAGTTACAGGTATTCCACTAAACAGCTCAAACCCTCTAGGATTCATTTAAGTGTTATTATACAATAAATCTCGAGCTTTGTTGTGCGAAATCTCCTACAGAACTGTACCATTTAGTTAAATCGTTCTTGTGTCTTCGGCACGCAATTTTTTTTTTAATTATTTGCAAACTCAAAATACATCAAAACGGTTTTATAATGCTTAATAAATGCAGCACCTAAAAATCCATGAAAATTTCGCGTTTACAGTTTTTGTATACATACAATTCAATTTAAGATTACTCATAAATTGATCCCCGTTGTTCAAAAACATACTAAGCCAAACCATTTAAAAACACATTTCCTCATCAAATTCCTATGTTTCCAGATTGATGTCTTAGAGGCATAATAAACCATCATAATCCACGTAGATTTTTCTGAAGGGAGGAGGGTCTGACCAAAGTCTAGGCTCTATAGAAAATTTAAAAAAATACTATGCAGAATAGTCCAGTCTACGTGGTTTATGACTAGGCCCTTTTATGAAAGAAGTCAGCGACTGAATTTTTATTTGTTAAAAAAGTAGTGGTTAATTTAATAAATTCCATTTTTTAACATATGATTCAGGTAAATTATCTTGAATCGGTTCTTTTGGCTTAGAATGTTATATGCTCTGCAAATTAGAGTTTACCAAATCAATAAATATATATCAAAACGAAGGATCTCGTCATTGGTAAAATCCTACAATGCAGATATGCCTAAACTTCTTCTAATTTCTTAGGAAAGTTTTATAACCGGCTAGCTATTTGAAATCATTTGTCATTGTACACTCAGTAGCAAAAAAAAAGCCGAGCAAAATTCTGCTTCCAAAATACGCGTCCTTCGACCTTCTGTAACTTTGTCAATTATCAATATATTTAGCTGAAATTTTGACCACACTATAACTAATGTATACACCTTATGTGATCAAAATTTTATGTTGATGAAGTTTATAAATTTGAAGTTATCATAACATTTGTGAAAAAGTCAGTTTTGATATACCAATTTAAAAAATCCGTATTTCTGTGAAAAATTTAGTTAGGATATTAAAAATTTCTCCATGACTTAAAATAATACAGAAATTGATGTGGATGAAATTTGAACTGTTTCCATCAAGTGGTTTGGACTACAGCTACCGTCAAAGTTGATGCTCCAACATGAGTATTTCTCGCTTTCACCTGATATTTACCATGCTGAACTATCGGTGCAGAAACAAGGCTGAGGTGAATACATCTTATTAATAAGGCCCAAACCTGTATGATGACAACGCCTCGACTTCGTTTTTGCATCGATAGTTCAGCATGGTAAATATCGGGTGAGAGCGAGAAATACTCATGTTGGAGCGTCAACTTTGACGCCAGCTGTAGTCCAAACCACTTGATGGAAACAGTTCAAATTTTTAAGCCATGGAGAAATTTTTAATATCCTACATACATTTTTCACAGAAATACGGATTTTTAGATTGGTATGTCAAAACTGACTTTTTTCACAAATGGTATGATAACTTCAGCCAAATATATTGATAATTGCCAAAGTTACAGAAGGTTGAACAACGCGTATTTTGGAAGCAATATTTTGCTCGGCTTTTTTTTTGCTACTGAGTGTATTTGTTTAATTTTACACCATTATGCTTTATGGCTGTATCAAACCCTAAAAGTACACTTATCGTTCGTTATTGGCACAGGTCTTTCGAATCTCTTAGTGACATAATCACTTTGAAGCAATATTCTACTCTGAAGCAATATTTTACAATGTTCAAATTGCTGCGTCAGATAACTTGAGTCGATTATAAGCGCGAAAACGTCTGAATCAATAAGCGAATGATCATTGTGTACGATGGAGTAAATTGAGATTCATATAACAAAACTATACTGTTTATGCAAATGTAAGAAATATTTCTGCCATCATACAACATATTACGCTTCCGCACACAATCCATTGTGGACCAAGCTTAAAATCTTAAAATCGTCACTAGGACCACACCAAATGTGCCAAGCTTCAAGAACTAACGCTCTCTTCAGTCCGCTGAAAGAAAAAAAACATCCACTGTTTGCCTTATACCGGGCAAATGCTTGAATCAGTCGTTTTCCTGGAATCTTATCTACGCTTTTTTCAAACCGTGGATGTCGGAAACATCGACCGCTTTCTGCGGCCTAGCTCTTTTATCTTAGTTCTTAGTAGTGACGCAGTTGGGGATCAATTTTACATTGAAGATTGCAACTAAATTCAAGTAAAAAAAAAAATGGATCCCAATCCTGGAAAAATACAGGTTTAATTTATGGATCATAAAATATGGAAAAAAGTTAATTTACTATGTATTTATCATTTTTAAAAGTTTCGCCTTATTCATCGCTCTATGAATCAGTGGCAATTCATGGAAAATTTCAAATATTTTATGGAACATGCGAATATATTTTAACGCACAAAGGTTACATTCTTCAAGTAAATTTTATAAGTTTGAGTTAAGTTTTTGAATCTTTTATGGATCATTTGCTATATATTTATGAACAATCCTTTCAATTTTAACGATCATGTCCTAGATATAAAACGGTACATTCTTGACATCTAAATGCTAAATTTTATATAAAGTATGGATCAGATTGATGCATTTTATGGATCATTTCTACTTTTTTTATGGATATTAAGACTGTGTCAAGAATGCGTTTTTCATGGTACGATTTTCAATTTTTTTAAGGATCGTTTATTACTTGTTATATGCAAAAATATGTTTGCCTCTTTTAAATAACATTAAGTGTAAATCTGCTTGCACAATCAAAATAATTTCCGGAAAATCTAAATGAGGCAACATAGTTTTGTCGTCGTATGATATCATAAATTTATATCTTATCCATTTTCAATGCTCCTAAGCATTCATTGAACAAACCAGAAATACTTTTTTTTTCTTATTTGTTTTTCAAGACCAATTTTTTGACAGTACTGAATCAATTTTAAAAATGGGTTAAAGATACTCGCCTTATGGGAATTTCTTGATTGCTTCCTCAGCGATTTAAGCCTTGGGGTGTCACACATCCAAATCCAAATCTCAAATGGGTAAATTATGTCATGGTTACGAAAAAATCCAGAAAATCATCATCAATCTTCTCTCTGTCTATTCACGTGCAGCTTTAAATAGCGGATTGAAAATTTGCTGCATCTCAGAGCAAAGCAGAATGCACTTTTACATGAGTATTATCTCGTCGTCGTGAAAGCAGAATGCACTTTTACATGAGTATTATCTCGTCGTCGTGCACATCGATGCATATAAAAGTCATCAAGATCATTTCAAAATACACACAAAACTACTTTTTTCGTTCACAACTGTGGTTCTAATTTAAGGAAAATTACTGACTGAACTTACTTTTTTTTTCGTTTCAGGTAATTTGATCGGAATTGTACTAATATCATGGGTTGCTATTTTATTCAAAGCGAATTTTGTGACATCAAAAGCTGTAAGGGTAAGTGCGCCGGTTGTGGCCATAGTTTCCTAACTATTCAGGCTTTTCTTTGGCTCAGTGTATCTATAGTGGCCGAAAAAAAACCATTTTTGGGATTTATTGTTGGCATTTTTATAGGTTGACAATGGAGTTGTTTGAGTGTGTGGTTGAATATTTTTCAACGGCGAATTCAAACAAATATCTTTGCAACAACAGCTTATATTTAGGAGTTTTGATGTTTCAAAAGTTGTGTGAAGCGAATATAGGAAACAGTGAAATGACTACTAATAAAATTATAATAATAACATTAGATGAAAACTATAATAAACACAAAATTAACAAAGATCCTTTTTCACATGAAACCTAAATGATTAGAAGAATAGACCCCATACGGTGCTTTTATCATATCCTTCGAAAGTTTTCGTCTGTTTATGAGTAAGTTTTTAAACAATTCGTGGTTCAACAAACAACAAACAACAAACGCGTTTTTAGCTTACCCGAGCAAACGTATTACTAGATCAATATTGCTTCCAACTGAATTATTTGATGAATTATAATTAAAACTGTGATCGACCACTGTATATTTGGTTAAGTCGTGGAACGCATATCGTACTTCTTATTTACTAGTTTAATAATTAAATCCTTAGCCTAGTTCTTCGTCTTAAGTTCATACTGTTGGATTTCCGTTTCACGGTCTTATCATAATGCCTGCTGTGTTATTAATTGTTGACAGATAGGTAAGGATGTAGTGGATATTAATGGAAATTACTACTATAACTTTCCATAATAGAAACCACTTAAAATCTTTCTTTTTATACAGTTGTGCAGGTATCTCACACATATTAATCAGGATTACATTATCCATCAATTTTTCAAATCTTTTAAATATCAGAAAAGCGTCCAACCAAAAAATCAAAATCTTAAAATAAATTTTCCTCAAGATCTCTAAACAACATCATATATAAAAAATTTACAGTCACTACGAATTAAAAGGATTTGGCGTAATCAGTAGTAGTAATAGAGTTGTGAACACACATGAATTGGTTAGCTGAAAACAGAACAGTTGCAGCAATCACTGAAATCAAGTGAACTCCTTTTCCAATACATTTTTTTGACCAAACTGGTAATCGATTCCGCAAGCTCCATCTAGATTTAGTTTGTGACGTGGAGTGTATCTTTGACATTATGTTTAAAACTGGCAATATACTCACTTGAAAAGCTCAGGTTAGCCTAGCAAAAGTTTATGACCCAGCTAGGAACCCGTTATCATTCACTGTCTTATCAACCTGCTTTAGATCAAATTACTTAAAATAGACCTTAGTGAAAGCTCAGTGTGCACATACCTTCAAGTTGATCGTCACAAAACACGAATAGGTGCAGAAATATAAAATGCTTCCAATTATTATGTAACGCTCATTCTCCTACTCATCTGCAGTAGAGCAATTCCAGGTCAAATGGTGAAACAATTCGACGCAATCTTCTTCGGTATGTTTTAGTGAAAATGGTAGTGCTAAACTGAACAGAAGTGTAAGAGATCGTTTGTTTGCAAACTGCGTTTTTTATGGATTATTTAATTTGATTGATTAAATATTATTCTGATTCGTGCCTTGGACAACATGTGATTTTCAACCGTCTTGACCGTCGGTTTGATCAACATTCGTTCAATCGCTTCAAAGTCTTATGCGCATGTACAGATGTGGAATGTCGCATATTAAGAAGTGGTAACTGTGAGAATGTCAAAACAGTATCAAAAGTTGCAATTGGATTTTTCGGCTACATAAAGTTACGATATGTAATTAACTAGGTTTATTGAATATTCTGGGCGGTCAACCGACATTGTGAGATAATCTAAAATATTTTAGGTCAACCAAACTATTCTTGAACCCAAAACCTAGAATCTACAATTGTATCTGTAGATTTTTCAATTGTACAATGTTGTGGAAAGTCAAAAAATACTATAGGATAATCTTGATTATTCTAAGTTAGCTTTGCAGCTGAAAAAGCTATTGTTACAATTGGTCGGTGTTTTGCGAAATCGCACGATGTGCCTATCGAAAATAATCAGTTTTGTTGGACATATTCAAAAGACTGGATATCTGGCAGAATCATTTTTTTTGTAGGGGCGTAGAACCACTGCGTCCACTGAATTGAACTTTTGTGGTAGACAACCACAATCAATTATAGATCTTAAGTTCTGAACTCCATAATAGTTTGGATGACCTAGAACATTCCAGGTTATCCAATAATGCCGGTTGACCTACCAGAAGATCCAGTGAACATTGAATCCTAGAGGGTTTTGAGCTGTTTAGTGGAATACCTGTAACTAGAAATTAGAAGAAGAATTAGTATCTTCCATTTAATTCCAACTACCTTTGCTTATCTTCGACAGATACGCGTATTTCGTCTACAATGTGCAGACTTCTTCAGTGTCTCGTACTAATAACTCGACTGAAAGAAAACCTTCGCCACCTGCCGTATATATACTATTTTCTAAATACAAAACGTTTACCTATCATTATGTTGTTTATACCTATCTTATTATTAGTTTGTCTATACCTATCCTGGAGTCAAAAACAAGTGTACTTAATATCTAGTTCGCTTCTTTCTCATTTATACCTAACATACTTATTGTGTAGCAGCGGGTGCTCCGCTTCATCGGGTTTTGATGTCGTTTGGGTAGTAAGTTGAAGAGCCATGTGTAACCATTGCCTTGGTCTTTGTTTAGTAGATTTGTGTTCTGTTGTTTGTTTATTTCTAAGCTTTCTGCGACGTCTAATTTCCAGGGTGTAGATGTAGTCCGTAATATTGTGATGTCATTCGTCGTTATGTCGTGATTTTCCGTGAAGATGTGTTCTGCGACTGTTGATTTGAAGTTATGTGAAATTCCTTTCTCGTTCTGTTTGACAGCCTTAGTCACCTCCGCTAGATGCTCCTTGAACCTTGTTGCCAAGGTTCTCTTTGTTTGACCTACATATATTTTGCTGCAGTGTTTACACTTGATTCTGTATACCCCTGCTCTGCCTAATGTGTCTACTGAGTCTTTGGTGGAGCCTAACATCGATGCTAATTGGTTGTGCCTACTAGAAAAAACTAAGTCTAAGCCAAATTCCCTAAGTCGTGGTTTAAGCTTTTGTGTAATGTCTTTATTGAAGGGGACGGATACACGTTTTAGGGTTCAGGTGAGTCTGAGAGGGTTGTTAGTGATTTTCTATGAAGATGTTTTTCCTTGTTGATGATCGCGAATTGTCCTCTTTTCGTACCCATTGAGTCTGGCAGTTTCGAAGATATATGCTAATTCTTTAGCTTTTCCAGTTTTATTGAGAGGAAGGACGACATCTTCGCCGTCGTGAAAAAAGACGATCTCTCCCTGATTCTTCAAGAAATCAACAATCTCCACAAAGACATTAAGTTCACCCATGAAATAGAAAAGGATGGAAAACTTGCATTCCTCGACCTTCTAGTAAAGAGAGAATTATTGTCGCCATCTCCTTTAGAGTTTGAAATCTTCAGAAAACCCACAAACACCCAAAGAGTCATCCCATACACTTCAAACCACTCTTTTCAGCACAAAATGGCCACTTTCCACCACATGATCCACCGGATGTTGATCCTTCCTCTCAATAAAACTGGAAAAGCCAAAGAATTAGCATATATCTTCGAAACTGCCAGACTCAATGGGTACGAAAAGAGGACAATTCAAGCGATCATCAACAAAAGGAAAAACATCTTCATAGAAAATCACTAACAACCCTCTCAGACTCACCTGAACCCCTAAAACGTGTATCCGTCCCCTTCGATAAAGACATTACACGAAAGCTTAAACCACGACTTAGGGAATTTGGCTTAGACTTAGTTTTTTCTAGTAGGCACAACCAATTAGCATCGATGTTAGGCTCCACCAAAGACTCAGTAGACACATTAGGCAGAGCAGGGGGTATAGCAGAATCAAGATGCTAAACACTGCAGCAAAATATATGTGGGTCAAACAAAGAGAACCTTGGCAACAAGGTTCAAGGAGCATCTAGCGGAGGTAGACTAAGGCTGTCAAACAGAACGAGAAAGGAATTTCACTATAACTTCAAATCAACAGTCGCAGAACACATCTTCACGGAAAATCACGACATAACGACGAATGACATCACAATATTACGGACTACATCTACACCCTGGAAATTAGACGTCGCAGAAACCTTAGAAATAAACAAACAACAGAACACAAATCTACTAAACAAAGACCAAGGCAACGATTACACATGGCTCTTCAACTTACTACCCAAACGACATCAAACCCGACGAAGCGGAGCACCCGCCGCAACAACAAGTATGTTAGGTAGAGATGAGAAAGAAGGAATTAGATATTAAGTACACTTGTTTTTGACTCAGGATGAGTATAGACAAACTAATAATAAGATAGGTATAAACAACATAATGATAGGTAAACGCTTTGTATTTAGAAAATAGTATATATACGGCAGGTGGCGAAGGTTTTCTTTCAGTCGAGTTATTAGTACAAGACACTGAAGAAGTCTGCACATTGTAGACGAAATACGCGTATCTGTCGAAGATAAGCAAAGGTAGTTGGAATTAAATGGAAGATACTAATTCTTCTTCTAATTTCCAGTGAACATTGTTGAATACATATCGTACACATATATTTATACAGCCTGAATGTCTGCTGACCTTCCAAAAAACTCAACAAACATGGTTGAACACATATCATAACTTTGTATAACTGAAAAAAGCTACAGATACGATTATAGATCCTAAATTAAGTACTCCAGGACAAGATGGAGGACTTAAAACATCCCAGATTATCACATAATGAAGGTTGCCCTTCCATCAGATCCAATCCAGTTTCGATTGTAGATCCTAAGTTATGAACAAATGAATAGTCTGATATGACCCAGACCATCTCAGATTTCATCATGATGTCGGTTAGCTTTCCATAAGATCTATTGCCCATGGACATGGACTACATATCGTTAATTGATCTAGCCTGAAAACTATAGTTACAACTGTATATCCCAAGTTCTGAGCTCCGAGACTGTTAGGATGACCAAAAACATCCCAGATTATCTCGTAGTATCTGTTGTCTTTCCAAAAGACTCAGTTAACATGGTTGAATACATATCATAAATTAGAAACTCACGTTTGCATTAGGAAAAACGGACTTTTTTCGGATAGTGATAAAAAAAACTAAGACAGATAATTGCTTTTGATAAATTTCCAATGGAAGGTAATTATTTAAGCCTACTTGCAAAAAAAAATCTACTCCCTTACGAGCGGTCTTCTGGCAGCTAACCGGAACAATCACCATGGCGCACAAAAACGTGCGTGTAGGCATGTTTTGAGTTTTTTCTTCGTTTTATTTATCAATTCCTCCTCAGTTTTTGCGACAACATTGTCGGAGTAGATCTTACGCTTCAAGTTGGCCCAGAAATTTTCGATGAGATGCAGCGGGGGGACGTTGGGCGGGTTGATCGACTTGGGCACCACATCGATATTCAGCCGCTTCATCTCCTTCGACGATCGCTTCGAGTTGTGTGCTGACGCCAGATCCAGCCAGAACACCGCGTCTTCGCCCTTATGGTATTTCTTGACGAACGACGCAACTTCCGGCAGCCATTTCGTACTTTAAATTTCTCCGTTCACGGCCAGGCTGGAGCGAAAGGAGAGCTGCTTGGTCATCCCCTTCTCGCTGATTGGCAGCCACATCAGTACCTTCCTGGGAAACTTGCTTCCTTCGTGAGGGAAGTCAAATACGAAGTGCCCTGCCAGTAGTTGCCGTCCAGGGTGAGATAGGTCTCGTCGACCAACACCACCGCCACGTCGCGATTCGCCGGGAAAATCGAGTTGACCATCTTATTCAGGTGCTGCCGCTGCGTCATCGCCTTCAGCTCCGAAACCAGTGGACGCGATTTCCGCATCCTGTCATGTATGTTCATGTTTGCCAGGTACTTTTTCACTGTTTGGCCGGTTGAACCGACCTCCCTGCCAAGCGCGATGTAGCCACTTTTCCCTCGGTCTTCCACTTCAGCATCTGTGGAGCTTCTTGTCGCTCAGGGTCGTCGGCCGTCCGGAACCAGGCTTTCTTTCGATGCTCTGATTGTTGTCTAATAGTGCCAAGATGTTGTAGATACCAGAACGGGTGTATCCGGCGTCCGCAAAGTGCCACATGATGTCCGTTTTCAACGCGACGGGGTGCCGTTCTCTGAACGCGCACACTTATGAACGGAGTTTTTTTTACTGCTTTTGCCATCACGGTCAAAATTCGACTGATAGAGCTGTCAAATTTTGTCTGCTGACTCATGGGTTACTATGATTGATGCTGTCTGGGTAATTCTGCCAGTGCGGGTGAAGGTAAACCCATGAAAAATCGGCAATTTTTGTCCATTATTTTAATGCAAACGTTATAGCTGAAAAAGCTACTGTTACAATTGTTGATCCTTAGTCTTGAGCTCCACGACAGTATAAATTACCTAGTACATCCCAAATTATCTCATAGTGTTGATTGACTTTTAAAAGGTTCAATTAACTTTATTAAATACCTATAGCTTAACCCTTAATTTTAAACAAAAATACATTAAAAACTATAGAACAGTTTGAATGACCTAGAAAATCCTAGATTATCTTAAAATGTCAAACTATTCAGTGTACATGATTGAATACATGTCGTTACTTTGTATATCTGGAAATGCTACAGTTTCAACTGTAGATCCTAAGTTCTGAAGTTGATCTTCCGGAAGACTAAATGAATACGGTTGAAGATCGTAACCATACATAATCAGAAAAGCTATAGTTACTGCTGTAGGTCCTACGTTCCGAACTTCTTCACGTTCAGGATGGTCGAAGTTCAAATTGAGCTTAAGGTATATATTTTATTTTTCCCTGATAGAGTAGTCAATTTTCAACAGGTTTGCCGAAGATAGTATTCGTTTTTGTTCACTGTGTGGTTCAATACAGGCATTTTTCTTCAAGCGGAAGTCTATCCACAAGAAATTTTATAATTATTCAGATCAGACATTTTTTGACAGCAACAAATCTGTTGTCCCTTTTGTTCATGTTGCTGATAAAGCAATGTTGCTATTGGTAGTGTGTTGGAATAAGGACAAAGCGATTTTTTATCGCCATTATATAAACACAAGGTCGTTGCCACCTGTGTGCGAATTACTACATTTTCTCACAGCAACTTGTCTCTTTCTCATCATCAACATTTTGTTGTTTCCTTCGTGTTTTGTTGTAATACGTTCAAGCTACACCACATCATTGTTGCAGAGTGAGACAATAACGGGTGTGTCACTCGTCATAGTCATCTTGTGTTTTAGGTACAAAACGTTAATATCTTACACGCAGGTTTAATTTTGATTCGATGTTAAGTGCTCGATAAACTATTTATTAAAAATAAGCCACAATAGACTCAAATACCATTGGTATAAATAATGCTGATGAAGTTTGCAGAAGGGGATTTCCCCCCTTGCCTATCCTGCATGGGGTAGTATGACAAAGGGTTATGTGCCTGATCGGATACTACCGTTCAAATGCCCTCCGCTCATTTTCAAACTTGTATCTTTCAATTTCAAAGCCTGCCGTTGCCCTATACGGAACTATCAATACACTTTCTCTTCATGTCTATTCGTTCTAGCAATAAATAACCGTCCACTTCTAGCGCTTCGCATGGAGATGAGAAATTATCTGCTTCTGACAAACTTCATCAAAGATCGTTACTTCTGCGCAAGGGACAATACAAAAAATATCAATCAAAGTATAAATAATGCTGCCAAATTTCCAACCAACCTCTTAATCCACGTCAGATCGCTTCCTCCTTTGACGTGGAGTTGCTCGCTATCTTAACGATGGATCGAACTAATGCACCACCAAGCTCATGCTGTCGGATTCTGCCTGTTTGTACTGCCGAGAAGCAGGGCTACTGAAAAACAAAAACAATGCATTATTAGCGAAATTAGCAATTATTTAGGAATACTTTCAGTCCACTGATAAAGTAGCTGCTGGGGTTAGTCATTACGAACTATTTATGATTTCGATACTCGAAGCATCATTTCTCTTATCGCTTTGGGCAGACAGAGGACGGAACCGTTCCCAACACACATCGACCTCTACTTATCTCGATGCCTGCATAAATGTGCACTTTCATTTTTCTGGCTCCTGGACATGCAGGTAATTGAGACCGGAATGCACACGCGTGTTCGCAAAACAATGAATGGGAGCAAATTGTTTCCCGAACCGAAACTGCTGCTCCTCCATTCGACTACTCATACGATGTGATGTAACGGTTAGTTACTGCCGCTGCCCGTCGTCGTCGTCGTTGCTGTTGTTTCGTAGATGATGATGATGATGATGTGAATGATGACTACGAGTATGGCGGTGATTGTTGGTGTCTGATGGGAATGAGGAAGATAAATAATAGTGAAGAAAACAACCATAACAAACCGTTGACGGGGAAGTCCGGAGAGGGATTCCTGTGAACAAATCAATATAGTGCCCCAGGAGAACTTTACGAGACTGAGTTGCATGGTTCATTATGTCGATACACGGCATGGGAGGGAATGTTGACTACGGTCAGCCACTCGATCTAGTCGTTACATGTACTGAGCTGTGCATGATGGAAGCCGACGTTGATTTGATTAAAATGTTGTAAACATAATCTCTCCCTTCGGTGCTGTTGGAAGCAGGTCGAAAGGAAACGTCGTCTGTTGTACTGCTGCCGCTGCTGTTGTGCGCAGCTAGTACGTTTATTATTATATGTTTGCTACGGCGTGATACGATGATGTAGATGATTATGTTGCGCGCCACTTCAGTGACTTCAACACGTGTCCGAATTAATAACTCGTTTTGTTGTTGATTTTTCTCCGTCAGTGCGTTTCCCCTCGGGAGGAGGTGATGGAAGCAGAGATTGTGGTTTTCGATGTGAACTTTGCGCCAATGAAAATTTTATTTCGGGTGTCGATGCTGAAATCTGATGCATGGGGGAATACAGGAGTCACGGTTGAAGATTTGTTGTTGGTTTTTATTAAGCTGTTTTACCAAAAATGACTGGCGGAGTTTGCTATAGGCAACTGAATAAATGTGTTTAAGTACTGCGTGGAGGAAGTCACATCACTGCATCTGGCTTGAAGAAATCGTTCATTACAAGATCTAGAGCAGCCTACAGTGCTTCAAAACGGCAAAAAGTGAAACTTGTGCAAAACCTTTTTATTTTAACCAGTACTGGTTTATTCGTTAAGGATATAGAGGAGTACTGAGAAGAGTTGCAGGAAATTTAAAACCAAGCTAAATTTCTGAAGATATAAAACCTTTTTGTCCATTGTTTTTCAGAGCTATGGAGCATTTACTTGAAAAATAATGTTTTATCCCTAACAATGTTATATACACTGAGCGAAATAATTATAAAGGGCGATACGGTCAAAATTTGGTCAATATCAACTTGACGCATTTCTTTCAATTTTGCATTTAAACCTTAACACCCCTCGATTTTGAAGGTGTGTGTGTAGAATGTTGCTCTATTTTGATTTTGGAATTCACTCTTCAGTTGTCAAAATGCCGTCCAAGCAAGAAGAGCAGCGTATCAAAATTTTGCTCGCGCATCGCGAAAAATCCGAGCTACTTGCACGCAAAGTTGGCAAAATCGCTAAAAGTTGCCAAATGAACCGTTACAAATGTAATTAAAGTGTTTGGGGAACGTTTGTCGACAGCCAGGAAGTCTGGATCGGGGGAAATCGAAAACCGGAAGCCGCTGAGACGACAAAGAGAGTTGCCGGTAGTTTCAAGCGAAACCCTAACCTATTCTCCGAGATGCCGCAAATAAGCTGGGTGTATCGTCTACAACCGTGCATCGAGCCAAAAACGAGCCGGACTATCGACTTACAAGAAGGTAGTGACTCCAAATCGCGATGATAAACAAAATACGACGGCCAAAGCGCGATCCCGGAGGCTGTACACGACGATGCTGACGAAGTTTGACTGCGTGGTAATGGACGACGAAACCTACGTCAAAGCCGACTACAAGCAGCTTCCGGGACAGGAGTTTTATACGGCAAAAGGAAGGGAAAGGTAGCAGATATTTTCAAGCACACGAAACTGTCAAAGTTCGCAAAGAAATATCTGGTTTGGCAAGCCATCTGTACCTGTGGCTTGAAAAGCAGCATTTTCATAGCTTCCGGGACTGTCAACCAAGAAATTTACGTGAAAGAGTGTTTAAATAAACGACTGCTGCCTTTCCTGAAGAAACACGGTTGTTCCGAACTGTTTTGGCCGGATTTGGCATCTTGCCATTACGGTAAAAAGGCCATGGAGTGGTACGCCGCCAACAACGTGCAGGTGGTTCCCAAGGACAAGAACCCTCCCAACACGCCAGAGCTCCGCCCAATTGAGAAATACTGGGCTATTGTCAAGCGGAACCTAAAGAAGACCAAAAAAACTGTTAAGGACGAGCAGCAGTTCAAGGCAAACTGGCTTTCTGCGGCGAAGAAGGTGGACAAGGTGGCTGTACAAAATCTGATGGCAGGGGTCAAGCGTAAGGCCCGGCAATTCGGATTTGGAAAAGCGGAAGCCTAACTGAATATTTTTCCTGAATTGAACTAATTGAACTTGAAAAAGAAATTTCATTTGATTTTTTAAATAAACGATTTCACCGATTTACACGCGTTTTCCCTTGACCAAATTTTGACCGTATCACCCTTTAGACAACTCAAAAGACGAGCGCCATCTACGACTTTTAACCTCACTTTTGCGTTACCTGAATTTCTCCAAAATGACTGACTGTACACGCTACACTCTGTCCATTTTCTATAAGACCAGATAATTTTTGGCTGCCACCTCTCAGAAAGAAAGCACATCACTTCAATTTGTACCACGACATGTTTGTGTGAGTGAAACCTATCCCATGCATGGTAATATGCGTGTGTGTGTGTGAACGCGTGTGTGTTTGTATAAGACCATTGGCAGATTCGCGTGTTTTCATTTTGCTGCATCAAAATGCCCAAGGGAAAAGTGCTCACGAATAAGGAGAAGGGAATAATCAAGGCATTTCACCAAGAAAAAATGTCAATAAGGGATATCGGACGGCGGATTTGCTGGTCCTGCAAGTATCTCGCTAATCATGAATGATACGGAAAAACACAAAGAGCTCCACGGAAATCAAAGCTAACCGATCGCGAGAAGAGGGAGACATTCGACTAAATCCTTGATGCAACTTTGACGGGAGACAGTTCGTCAGGTTTTGGTGAAAAGCCCTCATATTAAAAGGGCTAAAATGGTTAAAGCTCATAACCTTACAGCTTCTCATGTTGAGAAACGGCTGAGGCTTTGCAAAAGCTCACATGAATCGACAGTGGGATTTGGTAAGCTTTGGTTATATGTTAATTTTTGGAACCTTTAATATTCCACTATGGCACTAAAACCGGTAAAATTATTCTTGATTTTTTTAACCTGTTTAGACAATCTTCAGCAACGAAAAGAAGTTCAATCTGGATGGTCCGGACGGCTTCAATGGATACTGGCGCGATTTAAGAAAGGAGGAACAATATTTTTCAACTCGGAACTTTGGGGGTGGCTCATGCATGGTTTGGGCAGGTTTTTGCGGAACCGGGAAGCTGAAGATAGCGTTCACGTCCTTCAAAATGAAAAGTAAGGACTTCATCAGTATTCTTGAAGGACATCTTCTGCCTTTTTTGCGCAAATATCGTCGGAAGAAGTTTACGTTTCAACAGGATAATGCCGCTATTCATACCAGCAAGGAAACGAAGCAATGGCTCAGAAACCAAAAACGATTTGCTCACCCTGGCCGGCGCGTTCTCTTGACCTAAATCCAGTCGAAAACCTTTGGGGATTTTGGTTCGCAGGATTTATGTTGACGGAAAGCAGTATAACACTGTTGATGAGCTGAAGTTCGCTATTACGACAGAATGGGACAAAATTAAGAAAACTGTTCTACTGAATTTAGTAAACAGTATGCCAAATCGAATTTTTCAGGTCATTAATCGAAATGGCAAAGCTACGGATTATTGAACTTAAAATATGCTGATTTTTATAAGTTTTACTTAATAAAGATGCGTAATATTTGAAATGGTCTTAGAGAAACTGAACGCCTAAAAAATATAAAATCTTATTACAAAAGTAATAGAAGGAATTTTGAATCAAATTAAATCTAAGACAAACAATAACTTGCTATGCACTCTACACAAATACACATATTGACCCGAAATTGTTATTATTATAGATGATTTTAAACAATTTGGAGGTGGTTGGACAGAGTGTGTGTCTAAACAACTCAAAATTGATTACGTTTGAATCACATTAGTCACAAGCAAGGCTACTCAAAAGTGAGTAGAAATAGTCCGTAATCGTCCGTAAACAGTCAACATCAGCTTGAATCCGATCGATATGTACTAATTGTCAACGTGTTGCTCCTAACTATCTATACTCACTTTCGGGTAGCCATACTTCTGACAGATTTAAGTCAATCTTTCTCAATGTTGGCTTGTTTAGACATAGAAAGTAACCACGAAGCTATGTTGCAACCCACATGATATAATGAGGCAATGCCATTTTTGTGGCCTAAAAAATAGTTAATTAATCTTCTGTATTAACCAAAACCGTTATTACCATTGTTCATCAGCCTCAATCAACCATGGCGAATGAAAAAAAAACCTGCATTCTTATACAAAAAACTGCTCCGTTAGATGATGCTGAACTCAGCTAGAACACTTGAACACGTAAAAAACGATACATTTGAAGAACGAGTAATCCAATTGCTGCCAAATTTCTTTCTTCGTTCATTTTCGCTCGCCCAAATGCTTTCTTTTCTGCGAAAAAAAATCTAGCTCTATTTGTTCACTGTAATTGTTAATCACTTTTTTTCCGGTTCAATGGTAAACAATGAACCTTCACTTTTTTTTGTTGTAATTCTGAAAACAAAGCATCTAATTTCATCGATATATATTCTCGCAAAAAAACACCCAAACAAGTAAACGAGCTGTAATTTAGAAAATTATTTTTTTGTACTTATTTCCAAATTGTTCTTTTCCTGTAAAGGAATATCAATGCCATCGCGCAGCCAGGCAGCGAAAAGAAAGCAATTCTACCGCACAGTCCGGAGTTCAATTAGCCAAAATTGGCAAGTTCGCGCCGTTCACCGCCCATCCAATTACTGACACCGTCCATTCGTGCGCGCTTCTAGATCGGCCTGAGGTGCGAAATTGGTTTTTTAGAGATTTGTTCCATCATCGTCTCTCGTGCCGCAAGATGAGGTACTAATTATGCTCCTCTAATACAGGTGATCAGGCTAATCACGGTACTTTCCTTTTCGAACACTGGGGAGGGACCGATTTTGTTCTGTCTACCTTCACTTCTCTCACCGACCGAGGCTCTGACGAAGGATTAACGGATTCCACCTGCCGACTAAGCGAAAGAACATCTGTTTGCGTTGGATGTTTGTTAAAGTTCGGGTAAATTACACACACGGGATGCTACAGAAGAAGACGATGAGAAATTCTACGAGTAAATAGCACTCCGGGTTTGTTTTGGAATTTAGCGTAACTGATCTGGCCGCTTGCGTTTCGTCTGGCCCCGTAAGCGACCACTTCGAAGAGAGGTTGATCATCGAAGGCACAATAGGTTTGGAAGCACATGCGATGCAGCACACTCCCTATTTAATGGGAACACAAATAAGGTCCATTTGAGAGTCATGTAATTTTGGGCTGGAGCCAGCCCTTGTTCCCGGGCGGCATACGAGTACCGTTGCAGTGGAGAGAACTAATCAGCTTGGCAAACAGAGACGAGGTGGTTGGGCTGAGTAGCTTACTTAAAGTGACCACAGACCATATGCCCAAATGGGGTTAACCTTAATCGATGACCATTCGAGTGAGTTCGGAGTTAGGAATGTGTTAATCGATTTCAATTGTTGTGAATGGCACTGATTAGGGAAAAAGTTGAATTTTAACACTTATCTAGACCAGCGACTTGCGTGTCGATGGAAATTGGAGTTAATTCAGCTATTTTGTGGGTTTTTAACGAAAAAAGGGCTAAATGCTTAATTTAGGATTTTTAAACAGCATCATTGCCAGAAGCGTTAACGTAAATCTTGGATAATTTGTTTTTTCTCTGTTGATCTATTGAAGTGTATTATTTATGTTTTGCTAAGTGCATGTCGAGTTACTTCATCACTGTCAAAAAATGGTATTCGGTACTGTTACAGTTTTCATTGTTGGTTTTGATCGCAATAAATTGAGTTTTTGTGGCAAGTATCCGCTATTTAAACCTTTTAAAGAATGTCGTCACTCTTCAAAAATACTCCCTTTTGTTAGTCAGATTCGATTCATCGCAATGAATTCATCGCAATGAACACAAATGAAATAACACAGAAACTGACCATGCATCAAACCCCAAGTTTACAATTTACATAGATGACGACTAGCTCATGCTTTCTAATATGCTCACTTGTTTGAAGTTATTTTGACAAGGATTTGGCAGAAGATTTGATACTTCATAACGCAGTACAAAAAGGGTGATTTACCAGCGTTACAGTTCAATCTTAGATCATATAAAAACTTGTCAAAGATTTTCACTTGACTTATACAGGGTGTTCGGTTGTGCCTCCAATTAGCAGATTATAAAATCACGAATTCAACCCCACCGTGGCAATGTCTGTGAGATGTAATGCGGCACTGGACGCAAAGCACACTTGATCTAGCTGCTGTATGACTGCCCGGCAAGAAAAAATTATTGACATGTTGACATTGAAAATTCAGTGCATGCGAGATTATAAATTTTACGGATGATTCGAATCTTCTGGAGGATCTCGTGTTCAGTGACTTCTTGAGGTCCTCATTATACTACAACAATGGTTTTTTAAACTTCTTACCCCAAAGATTTAGAAAAAACATTGCAGTGTTAGACAACGATTTTCATAAATTTCCACATCTACGTTTCCATGGATGTTCTGGCCATCACTGGGCCGATTTTTCATAAATTGACTTTGTTTTAAGGTATTACAGTTCTCTCGATGAAAGTTGTGATCTAACGGGACCTGCGGGAAACGGAAATTATAAAGGTATATTAAGCTACACATATCATTCAAGCTAATTTTTTGAATCTTGTGTCGAACTGAGACAATTCATGAATGTATCAGCTTTTGGTTGCAAAATATCTTTAATAATTTATATATATACTGTAAATTGTTAATTTTTAATAACTCCAAATTTCAAAAGTTCCTTTGTTTACAACAGTTGCTCAAAGTGCCTTTCGAAAAAACATTGTATTAAAAATAAAAGTTCATTATGTTTGGAACTATATCGGAAATCACATTGCAGACCAATTTTTTTATGTATGTATATAATCTAACAATCTAAAACTTCATCAAAAATCAGATTGATCTCACCAATGGCCGCCTTCAAAGTTACACTAGTTTGCTAGTTTGTTGAAATGAAAGTTGAATAGTCATTAATGTCATGCACTCGTGACAAAATAAACGCAAAAATTAACTTTGCTAAGCCACCTGTTTAATATACAACCGGCATAGAAAAACGATGTACACCACCAGGTGAGTGCATCTATGTGCAAATTATGTAGCAATGACCGTCCTACTATGAGGCAACTTCAAAACTTCTTATGATCATTCTTTCACTCGCGGATAAGTGGAAAAACACTTCGACTTAATTATTTAAGTCCAGATTACACAACATTTGCACTAACATACAAAACTAAGCTGATATAACTTTTCCTGCGGGAAGATACTACCGACCATCACACGTTGTGAAAGGGAATCGAAACAATTCACTACGTCTTACGTAAAGCACGCGAGGATTTTATGATTCCACAGTTTGTTGAAGTTGAATTCCAAAATTTTGTTTGATTTATTTTCGCTAAAACGCCGCAGCAAAAACAAATCAGATTCAAAAGTTTAACGATATTGGTCGCTACCAACTGTGTTTGTTATTAATCAATGAATCCTAGAATGTGAGCTAATCAATGAATCCTAGAATGTGAGCTGTTATCGTACTGTATTTATCGGTATTTATTTAAATTACAAAAATTGATGGAAAACCTTCCTAAACATCTTCCGAAGTAATCAATCAATAGTGTTTTCGGTAGTAAACTATTAAAAATGATTAAAATGAAATGTGATTTATTTCTAATATGATATGCCTACACTTGAATTTAGCATTCTTCAAACACAGATTTCAATTGGAAGTACCGGCCATCTCAGATGCAGCAGCGAACGAAACATGAGTACTGCCCTTCACAAACAGCTTCGTTCGTTCGACAGACTTGGAGCTGATTGGAGCAGCCAGTAAGAAACCAGTGATAAATTAGCAGGCAGCCGGTGGCTAAGCTGCTGGTTGATAGGCAGCCTAGTAAGCGGAGCCAGTGGTGAATTTGCAGTCCGGCGGCAAAGCGCAACGATCGACAAGACATTGAATAAACTACTGTCTAGTTTTGGAGCCAGAGTTCAGAGACAGCTGTTTAGTCTGAACGGTGAGGAGTAAAAGAAACTATTGTTGTTTCAAAGTCTTAGAACGATTATTGATTGTAAATTAAATACAGAAAAGTTCCCTTAAATTTGTAAGAGCTACAGTGCTTTTGGAATATAGTCATCATACAGTCATACAGTTACTTTAAAATTGTATACGCCCGCTTTACGGATTTTATTTACTCTGAAACTCCATTGAAAATACATTGTTTAGCTGGACGCCATTAATGTAATCGCTGGCGAGACTTATATTTTTCGATCAACGGAAAAAACTTCACCGGTTGGTGGGAACGGCGTTTTATTCGCAATGATTTTATTGACATTATTTAAGTCAGTCCTCTATTAACAAATTATTCCAGAAGAGTTTGATCATAAGATTTCCCGAATGTTTGTTATATTGAGTTATATTGAACATTTTAATATTCCTGTTGTTATTTCAATATTAATGATGAAGAATTTTTCCTACAGCTATATTATATGATGTGAAATGGTGGCCATCCGTCAATTTTGCCTAATTCTACTTACTTTTGCTGGTCCAATATCAATTCAGGAACACACCTGCACCAGAATATTCCACCAAGAAATTCGATTTAGGGCTGCTTGTCTGCAGTTGTTCGAGCGTCCTTCACTTCGAAGAGGTTGCCTAGGGTTGGTCTAATCACATAGTTCGCTGGGCTCCCCATAGTTTGCTGGGCGGAATTTGAGGCAAACACCATTTTGTTCGGGATTTTTGTCTGGCTTTCTTACAATATGTCCCACTACTTGGACACCATTTACTTATGCGCCGCCAAAGCACTCGTCGTTTGCAAACTCCAGTTGTTTGCAGGTCCTCCTCGGGAATTGTCCACGATTCGTACCGGCCTTACCAGCGTCTTGTACATGGTAAACTGAGCAAGGGGTTAAAGTTTACCAGACCTTAGGATATTTTGAAGCATGACCTCTGGTTATCCGATGATCCGACGGATACAAACTCATCTACCACCTAGAAGTCATCTGCGTCGATAATTACACTTCTGCTTGTGCAAGATCTATGGCGCTCAGCTATCGGTTCTTCCTGCCAGCAGATGCTTAGTCCTCGACGTACACCCTTAATCCAACCTCTTCTGCTTCACGTTTCGGCCTGGAACGTTCTTCTGACAATATTCGCACGTTTCAATATACTTTCTGGTGCATTGCTGAACAGGAGGCTGGAAAGACCATGGCCGAAAAATCCTTAACGTAATTCAAACGAGTCCGATAAAGCACCTGATATCTGCACACCGCAAGAGCTTTCGTTGAATTGATAGTCTAGTCGATTTCTGGCAAAACCGTATTCTTCCATAATCTTCCATAGTTTTTCGCAAGTATCGTATGCGGCCTTGCAAACGCTAAATAGGAATGTGATATTAAAAATTACTTTTAGAAGATCTGCCACAACGTTAAGATTTGGTCTGTTGTCGATCAAAAGCGACTGGATAACTTTGCACAAATCTGATTGCTAGCGGTGATAGCGGCGAAAGATAATCTGGAAAAGCACTCTGTCGGCTGCCTTAAGAATAGTGGCTGTTCCGAGACCGCTCTGTAGTTTTCACATCGGTAGCTGTTCTGTATCCCTGATTCCGACTATCAGTCGATGTAGACAATTTGTCTACTTATCCGGGCCTATTTTTAAAAGTTCCTCTAACTAGCTGCTTTGATGTATTTAAGCTGTTTCATCCTTAATTTTGGCATCCTTAATATCGTGGGAGTTGGTACATTTACCTAGTCTGGCGTTCCGATGAAGCCATTTCTCCCGATGCTCTGATGTACCTCCTCTGTGCTATTCAGATATCCATCGCAGTGCTGCTTCCACCTTTCGATCATCTCACGTTCATCCGTCCAGATATCGTCAACCTTATCCCGGCATATTTCCGCTCCTGGCACAAAGCCTCTGCGGGATGCGTTTCTTGTAAAACTTGCGCGTTTCTTGAGAACGATACAGTTAGTCCATTTTTTTGCACTCTACCTCCTCCATTCTGATAAAAATGAGTTTGCTGTCTTCGCTTTTGTTTGCATTACTCCACACTTTGACGAGTTCCTTGCCCGCGCTGCATTCTTCTCGTCTAAACCCGTTTGACACTCCTCGCCGAACTAGTCGTTCCGTCAATTTTCTTCCACATACCCAATTCCCTATAATAAGCCTCTTTGTTTCAGCACAACGTTGCGTGTGGTGGCTGATTTCGAATGAATTTGTGAAAGTTTTTCCCTTGAGAATCAGTCATTTTCGTTGAACTTGTTCAATTTCTTGAATTCTTTGTAGGTTTGGGTCCACTTTTGTCCACTGTGCAATGGCACCTTCTGCTCCATTGTGAATGGCTGCTCGACCACTGTTTTGGCAGTTCTCAAGAGGGACTTCAACTCTCCCTCAACTGGCAACGTTGCTTCTAGGTTTTACGCGTAATTAGTAGCGACTTCGGGTAGCTTCAGTCGTTTCAGATTGAACCCTGGTGGGTGTCGTTATCAAATGTTCGTTGACATTGGAAAATCTTTGGCGCATTCTGATTGTTAACAGGATGTGGTTTGAATCGATGCACCACGATAGGTCCTGACGTTGATATTATGCAAGCATCACTAGAGTCAAGGTTGATCGATGGATAATGCTCAGTCCACTTGACCAACATGGAGCACAGACAGTTTATACATCTCTACCCTAGTAAAGTAAAATTACAAACTAATATCACATAAGAAACAAGTTTTATTAGCTCAGAAATCTCACTCTTTGATCTCACCAGTTATCGCATTACAAATTTAGTTATCAATATTTATTATCATCTAATGTTATTTTATTATCATCGGTAATCAACTTTTAAAGACGATTTTTGACGAACGTTACTGAATGCTATCAGCATGCTGACGAATGCAGAATACTACCAGCTTGTCATGAATATGAAATTGAGCTTTTACCAGATGCCCTACTTCAATTATAGGTGTATGAATTTGATACAATGTTGATAACATAAATTGAAGTTATCTCAAGGAATCTGTTTACATTACAAAATTTGTTATCAAAATGAACTCAATGATAATAAAACGAGTTAATGTTGTGATATCCAACGCATAGTTCTTTGTTATCTCTTTTGTTATTTTGGCTGCTTATTCAGCCTGAATGATACCATATTTAGTCATCAAACAGTGATAATCGGAAGTTGTTATAACTTTGGTATAAACCTTTGCGCGGGTAGTCGGTACCACGAGAAAAAAGGAATAGAAATGACTGGACATGAGTCTAAGGACCACAAAATGGTGTCTTTTTATACCTGCAGTCACGGGAAGTATCAAGTGTACGCAATGTCCAGTCATTTACCGATCCCGTCAGTAATTTCGAACAGTGCTTAGCAGGGTCACCAAAATTTTTATCCTGCGGTCGGAGTTTCACTTTGGACTAAGAATCTTGGCCACAATCCGGTTGAACTCTATTCTCTGTGTTTTTTCTGGACAAATCAGCTCAATTCTGCTGGATTCCCAACAAGAACCTACATCAACTCTGTCCATATCGAGGCCAATTCATCCGTTGGAATTCTCTTCTTATCATTGGTTTTGAACACCGTTAATGGCTTGCATATGAAAAATATTTCACGACATAGTGGGAAACTGTTACCTAAAACAACAAAAATATTGGTCGTGCCACAAATTTATTTCAGAAGAGTTGTTAAGATTCTGTTAAGAGGCTATATTCGATCGCCTTTCGACCCCTTCATCTTTTTGATTGTTATATTGAATTCAAATGATTGGCTGTTATTGACGATACAGGTGAGTTCTTTCCATTTTGTCAATCTAATGATCAAACCATTTTGACCACAAACAAAATCAGACGTGAAAAAGGCGACACAAAAATTTGTGTTCACTTCATCGTTTCTGCAAAATTTAAAATTGAATCTAAAATAGTGCCGTATTATACCACCATGAGCCTGGCAGCGAACCTGTCCCAATTATGTCATTGCTGCTATTCGGTATTCGGGTTGTGCTCTGGCAGTTTTTCTATTTTATATTTTCGGTGCTTTGTTCTATCATCAATAGAAGCAAAGTTGCCATAAGGCAAGAAATGCATCTACGGATTTTATTTTTACCAGGTCTCTCAGTCATAGTTTTGGATCGATTTGCGTGGATTGTTCTTTATATTGTATT
>JASCZW010000493.1:0-255678 GCA_034211315.2 Aedes japonicus
GCTAGAATTAAAAGATATGAAGAGAAAGTTTTGATAGTTCCGCTAGTGTGCGGCAGGCTTGGAAACATAGCAGATGTTTTAGGAAAATTGAGCGAAAAGGGCATGTGTACAGTGGTACTCGAACCAACGACATTTTTGCCTAACATCCCACTGCGGGGTAGGTTAAAGCAGGTGCTTTAACTCTCATAGACTCTCAGCTATACCACGGTGAAATTTTTCATTCCTATGTGCAATATTTCAAAAGTTACAATGATTTGAGGGTGTCCGGATTAATTTGCACTGGGAAAGTTAATGAAAGGAGCATTTAAACTTTAGGAAAACCTTACTTCAATAAAAACAGCATCATTAGAGAAATGATAGAATAAGGTGCATCCGCCCATGAGACGGCCATCGGAATAATGAGCGAAAACAAAGCCCGGGTAGATCGAAAAGGGTAAACTCGGAGAAAAGAAAATTCCAGAGGTGATAAAATTTCAGACTTAGTGTGCCAATGGCCAACTGTCATAATACAGGTATAATAAGTAAACATTAGTTGTAAGAAATCTTGTTGATATACTTCTAAAATTATAGAAAATAAGATAGTATCGTTTTAGTTTGCAAACACGCAGGTCATAGCTCACCATCCGAACGCCTTTGGTAATTCGACGCTTTACCTTGAAATAGTTTCTCGAATGAGTAGAAGAACTAATCAAGTCTTTGAAGGCCTATTACCAATTTTCATATACTAAGACCAGTAGCAACTGGGGGCTACACTAGCCGTCAAACTAATGTCTTGTAGATGGTCAACTTTGTAGTTCGGGGATTTTTGTTCGATTTTGGTGTCCTTTGGAGTCCAAAGTACTTGCTTTAGTGTTCGGTCTGAAGTCTACAACTCCGGAATCGTCTCAAAGTAGGCCGCAGCTATATCCACTTCAACGGCTAAGCCTTTCTGAAGACCTTACAACTAGTGTCTATTAGTATGGGGCGAAATTTAAATTCCAGTTCCAGTGTGACTTTGTGATTGCATTTTGGGCTTCCGATAATTGTTCAAAATTTCAGCTTAATCGGTATAACGATTTTTAAGCATCCGCGGTTTGAATTTCACATAGAATTTTCGATGGGGAAACTTACTTTTACAGAGAAAAATCTGGTGAGTTGACCCGTTGTCCTCTTAAAATCAACCAAATCTTTGGTAAATTTTTCAAAAAAACTTTTCTTCGTAGACCACCAAGTGACCCGACGCTAGTGGGAAAATTTATTGTATGATGGATGATGTATGAAAAGTACCACTCATTAAAGCACGGAAACTAAGTCCGAGAGCAATATGCTCTCTTCTCTGTTTGACTTGATCAGACTTTAATAACCACGGAGTATCATCACACGCCATTGTATGGAGGGCAAAAAAGGGGATGAGTGGATCGATAGGCAATATCACTTATACGTATCCATAGGTTTCTTCTATCTTTCTTAGCGTTTCAAGCTTATTGGTTTCGGAATTGGCTAAATGCTTGCTCTTAACTCAGTGTTCTAAATGCACCACCACGTTATTAATTGAGAGCTTTCGATGTCAGGTATCCTTTTTGCATTAGTATGACTCTGTGGCAAGTACAATGATAGCCTATGCCCAGGGAGTCGAGAAGTTTTGCTTAACGAGAAATTCCTAGACCAGAACGAGAGAATTGATCCCAGCCACCTTCATCATGGTGTTGCTTTATAGCCGCGCCTTTACTGACTGAGCTTAGGGTAGACCCGTATCCACAGGCAGTGATGTCCATATCCTCAGTTTGGTAAAGAGAGATTTTAATTTTTCGACAGACTCTTCCTACCTTAACGTGAGCTCTTCTCTTTTGTTTATATTCACCCCCGTGTTTGCATGCGGGTGGCGCATGTGAGTGGATAAAATGTTTTTTATTCAACACTCGATCACTGTAGAAAGAGAATAAGAGCTCTCAAATTCACAGAAGCGAATGAAGATAAATCCTCAGACGTGTGCACCCGAGTAAGATCACTAGCTTGGGTTCTTCTGCTTATATACAGCAGTGATTGCATATTAACGCATAATCAACGCTGCATAACAAAGGAAGAGAGAAGAATTTTCTTCCCGCTTACATTTTCGGACATTTTGTACAACTCCGACGACGTTTTCACTATCAACTGAACCAGCGAATTACAGAAAAAGCACTGGTGAGTCCTCGCACAAGTGTACGCGGCAGCGATCGCAGGCAAGAGCACGTGGGCGAAGGCAGTGAAGAGCGCGTGAGAGCGGTCGTTTAAAAAAGAGAGTGATTCTATCACTCCCAGCCTTTCCATCATAAGCGAAAACGGCGGGACAATTTTACTCAATTTTGAACCGCTTTTGACTCAGTTTTGTCAAAAGTGGGTCACTTATATATGGGAAAATGTGACTAGGATTGGTTTAGATATGTCGACTTGTCATTCCCAGTCATATCTACTCATATATGAGTGGCTCCATTTTTGACGAAAGCGAGTCAAAAACGATTTAAAATTGAATTCAATTGTCCTACCGTGCACACTTTCACTCTGTCTATTTACCACCGAATTTAAGAGCTCTTTGTTTTATCTGCGATGAGTTATGGTTGTATCCTCTGTGAAAGTGAAAAACACACGCGCTGGCGTAACATAAGTACGGAATGCCACCTCTGTCCACAGAGATATAAAAAATCTTCTTCCAATAGCAAGATTGAACAATTAACCAAAGAGTAAGCTATCGAACGTGAGGATGGCCCAATGGGCGGGAAGAAGATCCCACCCTCTATTCACCACCTGTTAGCAATCGTGCGTTGGCATTCCCACTCTTCTGACTCAGAGTGTTTAAATCGGGTGCCCTGATGGTCCCTCCCATTTTCCAGTATTTGCATTAATTGTTTTTATAGTTATGTATGTATTCATACAAGAGGAATGTACTACTTCATGCGTATTATAAATGTTCTCTGAAATGACAGAAACTTTGTATTTTGCTTCCTGGATATCCTGGTATAGCCTGGGGAGTCTAGGGCATCATTTCTTAATCCGTAAATCTCAGATATTTTTTTCAGATTTAGCATAATTTATTTATTCAGATATTTAGTTCGACCACAGGCATACAGAAATATCACTTTGATCGTTACATAGAGACCTCTGCACGCCCTTAGCTCAGTCGGTAAAGGCGCGGCTACAAAGCAACACCATGCTGGAGGTGGCAGGGTTTGATTCCCGGTTTGGTTTAGGAATCTTTTTTTTACTAAGCAAAATTGCTCGACTTCCTGGGCATAGAGTATGATTGTACTTGTCACACAATCATACTAATGCAAAAATGGTACCGAAAGCAATAAGTTTAAAACGCCAAGAAAGACGACTTCTTTGACGGCTGTTTGACGGCTGATCAACTGGACAGAGTTCGAATGTCCGTAAGTGTTAAACTTAATACTAAATAATAGCAAAGCAAAGCATAACATAGCATAGCACAGAATTTTCCGACCATACAATCTCCTGGATTGGCTATTGTAGAGACGATGGAAGCGCCAGAAGAGCTGTCTTGGATGCGCCAGGCTCTTCATCTATCGATCTCTTTGCACAACCCCTGACCAGGTCCTAATGATCAACAATGGATGGGAGAGAAGTGTTGATTAGATGTCTACTTGATGCCAAGATGCCAAGAACTCAAACTACCTTAAAAGAGATCTGAAGTTGGAAATTGGATAAAATTGTGCGGGGGGCTTTCGTTAGCGAGAAAGCATATGTATATTTGCTTTGAATGAGAAAAGTTTTACGATGAATGAGTCGTTAGGAAATACGGAGCTAAGAAAGTTAGTGCACTCCATTGTTGTCCAAATATCTGGGATGGAACACAGGCATTTCCTTTTTGTATCCAGGCTCCAAAGTCAAGGGTGTAGCGCATGCATGAAAGCTTTTCTGTCGGCTGAGGCATGACCACTAACTCTTGCCCTAGTCTTTTATGGCTTATGGTTATAGCCCCATTACGCATATTATTTACTTTTTTCGATCTTTCAATTACTAGAATTATTTAAGAACACACTTCGAGCATACATTTATTAAACTTTGCTTTGGCAATTTGATCTAATATATTATATATGATGTTGATGATGATAATGATGATAATGATGATGATGATGATGATGATGATGATGATTATGTTATACTACCATTTATTGTAGCAGGGTAACTTTCCATAGCAATGGAATAATCTGCAAAATTATTTGATCAGGATTCTATTGTTGTTTGTGATCATCAACCTCCTGTATGAAGGTACCAACACGTTTGGCAGGCCCGTAAGCAGGGGCATTTACGCAAAACCTGCGAATATAGAGAAGAAAATCTTCATTCAAAAGCAAGTTCACACCAACAGCACTAGAATCGAGTCGAATTGAGAATGGGGTCAAAGAGTCCGCCGTCGTTCCATAAAATGTTATCAATAGGGAGAATGCAGCCCCATGCTCCTTATCCATATCGTTTCACTTAGGTGCCCTGATGGTCCCTCCCTTCTCTGTTATATGTTATTTAATATTTAGTATTTTTTGTTGTAGTCATTTGATTGCTTACCTTGTGTAAGCAAGCTAAAATAAAAGTATAATCGGTAAGGATTATATACCGTTCTTTCTTTATTGCTTCATTTGATGTAATGTGTAGATTGTCTTCACGATGTTTCATATGGTATTGGCCACGGTCATGGGATAGGGAAGAGAACACGAGAAAAAAGAGTAAGCATTAGTAATTGGTAACATGCTATGCGCATGTGAGATTTTCATGGTGATATTCTCACAACTGCCATTCAAAATGGTTCCACGGATGTATATGAGAGATCAGTTCCGATGAGTTTCCACTCGTTTACTCAATTCCATCAGCTTTAGTTATAGAAGACAAGAAACATTATACATCGTGCTATATTTTAGAATATCAGGGCAATGATTCCCCACCGCATCCTCAAGTGATCATTACAGGGTGATAAGGGGTTTGGTTAAGGTACTTTTGAACGTTGATGTGGCAGCCTATTCACACATGAAATCTGCTGCGAATTGCGCTCATACCTCTTTCTGAACCGTAAGGCAAGGATCTGATCTGATGTATTCTATAATGAACAAGTTGACAACCCTCCAATGCTATTTAGTTTGAATAATTGTTTGCTTAAAAAGATATAAATTGTTGTCAACATCATTTTTAGTGGATAGGAAAAGAAATTCATCGATTTACGAAAAGTGCTCGAAAATCTATTAAGTAATGACTTAATGCTCAATAACTAGCATTTTTCGCAAAATCCTCTAGATCTCGAGTACTTTTTCAAACAGGCGTATATGATTTTGTAAACAAAGAGGGGAAGTAAAATTCAAACGTCAAATTCTTAAAACCCTAAGCACTCTCATGAAAACTAGGGCCACCAAAATAAGGAATAATGTTTCCCTAACATGTTGATGATGTTAGTTTCCGTGAGAGTACCGACATTTTTGAGAAAGTAACGTATGAATCTTCCCCTTCTTGTTTACAAAATTAGATAAGTCTGTTTGAAAAAGTACTCGAGAAATAACGATTTTCCTTAGCTTTCGATGCCAGGTATCATTTTTGCATTAGTTTGATCGTTTGGCAAGTACAATCATACCATATGCCCAAGGAGTCGAGAAATTTTCCATAACGAAAAATTCTTAGACCAAACCGAGAATTGAATCCAGTCACCTCCAGCATGGTGTTGCTTTGTAGCCACGCCTTTACTGACTAAGCTAAGGGAGGGCCCGCATTTCCATCACAAGCATGATTTTCCATTCAATTCCTTACTTCAGCAAATCAATAATACTCGCTGGTGGAGATATTTAGCACAACGTTATCTTATATTTGAACTAACTTATCATACTTTACCGAAGGTATCAGTTCTAATCTTTAAATTTATGTTTTTGGTTAATTGGGGCCCAGATAGCTCAGTCGCTAAGAGCACGGTTTACCAACACAGACGGAGGCAGCGCGTTCAATTCCGGGTTCGATCGAGGGAATCTTTCGGATTGGAAATTTCGTCAACTCTTTTAGGCATGGCGAATCATTGCCGACATGTATTGTAAAAGCTGATGTACAACTGTATTTCACGATTTAATAAGTTTTAAAAAGTCCATTAATTGGTGTAGAAGGAGATGTTCGCTCATCACCATGAGGCACCAAGAGTGAACATTAATGTTTTTGGCTACAATGAAAGATGTGAAGAGAAAGTGTTGATAGTTCCGTCAGAGGTAGGAAAATCTAACAGATTTTTTGAAAATTGAGCGAAAGGGCATGTATCCAATGGTACTCGAACCATGGACGTCAATCTTTGCCTAACATCCCACTGCGGGGTAGGTTGTAGCAACGGAACAAGTCCGCCACATCAACAGGCAAAAATTGACGCATGGAAAGACGCTCATGTCCCACTGTGGCTTGTATAGTTATTCTAGCGATCTATTGTGTGCAATCTGTTTATTGATGCGCACATGGGAGAGGAACTCTCTCCTTTTTTGGGTTTGTTTTGATTCGCACCGACTGACGATTACTAAAGTTTTTCTCGTCGTCTCCAACGTAGAGACCTCGGAGAGAAACACCGTGAAGCGCTATGCGCATTGCGATTTTTTAAAATTAATGTAATACTTAAAATGACAGGTACCCCTAGCATATTTAATCTTTGATGGAGTATTACTTTATACGATTTGTGCGTTGGAAGTGTCAAAATATGAGTTTTCGGTCAAACAACATACGCAAAACAAACATGGTAAATATTGAAGTTTTTTCAATCAGTGCGGGTAAGACCGTCACCCCCATGGGGTAAGTCCGTCACCCAATGGGGTAAGACCGGCATACATTTTTATAAAAATATTTTTGAAGATTTCTGCAAACGAAATTTAATTTTGAACATGTAGATATTTTTGATCTCTTGTGATGATTTATCAACCATCCCATTGGCCATTTCACAAGGGGTCATTCATATACCACAGGGACATATTTTAGAGTGTTTCACTCTAATGAGTGATTCATACCTACCCATGTGCCATAATTTTGTTTGAAATCTTTTTTTTTTTATCTGTACGAGTAATCTTTTTTTCTGATTCTTGATCCCTCATGATTAGCACGTAGTATATGGACAGCCCTTTATATGGGACAGATTCCGGAGTCTCTAAAATCTTCAGGTTATAAACATATGCGACAAGCCCAATATTGCCAGAAGTCTATTATTATCAATCAGGGAAATTTTCAAAAGACTTTTGATGTGGGTTTGATTTGTAATTTTTGTGAGAAAAAGGCGAGCATTGTTTATTTTTTTGCTTTGGAACTTTTATTCCTTTTTATAAGCGACTGTAAGTTCAATTACTTAAAAATCGATTTATTTTACGAATTCACGTGATGCTCTAAGCTCAGATCCCACTGATAATACAAAAAAATATTCAGAACAGAAAATGCAATCGAATCAGAATTATCATAGCACTACGTATGAATCCAGTTTTTGCATAAGACACAAATTATCCACCCTTCACCGTTTGAAGAATTCGAGAAGCAGTTTCCGCATCGGTCATCCTCCAAATCGTTTGTAAGTTTTTGCCGCTTTTGACGATTTTATGGTCTTTTTGATGTCTTCTTACCTTCCTTGATGAATGAGATGTCCTTTGTAGCCTTAGCATCGATCAAGCTCTGACGATAATCATCGGAGGTAATATCCTCAGCCTTCTCTACTGGCCGTTTTGTTTTTGTGGCACGCACTGTTGTCATTTTTTGGTAGAGGCAACGCATCATCTGGTGGAACCGTGAAAGACGACTCACCAGATTTCACATTTTCATTCATGCTACCGTTGGCCGCTCCAGCTGCCTTCGATGTTTCTGCATCCTTTTCCTGGGAAGCCGAGTCCATTCCAGTATTTTTCAATTCCGCGACCAACGGTGGTGTAAATGAGCTTTTGTCGAAAACGGCTCGGTCACACGGCCATAATCCACATTTTTTTAAACCGTTAACTGCCGTTGACTGGCATGATATTTTTTTCAAAAGCAGATCTCATTATCTGCATGATATTTTACTGATCGATAACGTGTCCTGGGTTGGATGTTAACTATGCTTCGGCAGCATTTGAATAATTTGCTTTGAACGGCGCCATAAACGAGGCATCCAATGGTAGGAGTTGGCGGCTGCAATGCGGTGGAAGCGAAAGTATGGCCACGTTATACTTTCGAGCCTGCTCGGTTACTGCTAGGTGTTTGGTGTGTGATGAATGAGCATGCTCAAGAGTGATCAGAAAATGTATCGAATATCTCAGCGGTCATGTATCCTGAAGGGTTACATGCGGATTTTGTTCCCGCTGGTGCCCAGTGTTTGAGACCATCATGCATTCGAGTACGTGGGTAGATGACAATTGGCGGAAGATAATGGCCACTCGCTGACATACGCATGACAACGGTAGCGGTCTCTCCTCGTTCCGCTGACGAAATAATGTCAACCTGCTACTTGCCTTTGAGTGCAGCTACCTTCTTCTTATTAGGAGGCACCTTAAAACATAAACATAAAGCATTGATATATGCTCCGATCTAGCAAAAAACTCAACACACTGTAGAAATCGCTGTTTGGTTGACATTATAGATTCGTTTCCGATGAAAGTTCTTCTTTCCAAGGGCAGCTTCATACATGTCGAAGAAGGCATTAACTGAAACTTTGTTAAATCTGAGCAGCCGATGGAGCTCCGGCTTGCAGATTGCAAGTTTAGGATTGCGCTTCAAAAATCCGGCCATCCATTCACACCATTTTTATTGAACGGATGGGCAATCTTATTTTTTTTCATACAGCCCGAAAGTCAGCTCACGGACATCGTCCTTTCTAATGCCGTAGAAACGACTTTCCAGATCAAGCAGGTGCTGCAAAAGTTCCGCTTCATGTTCCGGCATGAAAACCGTTTCTCGTGATCCCAGTTTCAACTTCACCACCTTTTCCGTAACATGGTCTGCCAACGTAGTTCTTGGAATTCCAAACGCCTTAGCAGCACAATTCACGGAAATCCCGTGATCCACTGCGTCCTTTGCCTGGATCAGCTACTGATCGGTCCAATTTCCGCAGTGGGTGTTCCGTTTGTAGTTGCGTGGGATCTGATAAAAATGGTTACGTAGTTTCACAAACATCCGCTGATCCAAAGAGCATGACGGTGTTACCCGCACCGATGAGTGACGGGCTTACCCCAAAGGCACATGTTTTCTTAATTACACCGTAAATATAGAATAATTGATTAATTTTACCTTTCAATGAATCTCAGCAGTAAGATATAGTGTAAATTAAAGTACGCGATCGATGGAATTAAATTTATGTACTTAATTATTTGACAAGACGTTAAAATCTACCATCGAAAAATTACATCCGGTATCACTGCGACGACGCTTGCGTTTGTTTTGTTTATTTTCTTCGAGTTTGACAGTTCTCAGTGGGTATAATGTGCCTCGAAATGGTTAAAATGATAAATACTAATAATAGGTATAGTCAAAAACATACTACAAAATGGTTTCCTAGTATAGCCGTTGGGGTGACGGGCTTACCCACATTTCGCCTACTCCTCGCACGGAGAATAAATAACATAACAATTAATGTACATTAATTGGTGTTTTACAGTACTTACAATCATGACGTTCAATCGCGATGTGCAACTTTGACCGGGAAGCTGCTTAAAATCGAGTTTGACGTATGTTTCATAACCGATCAAACTACAGTACTTGTGTTCCGTTGTCAAAATACGGTTGTACTAAAGCTGGTTCGGGTGTTAACTGGCTTTGTAAGACTTGTATCATTCCCTGGCAAGAATGTTCCACACCGTTTAAAAGTTGTACGTTCTGGCCACATCCCGGATCGAAAGACCGGGGTTGGCTTTAACGAACCTCAACACCGTGCTGCGGAGCTGACGATCCGTGGTTCCAGTTTTTTTTATAGGTCCGCTGATTCCTTTCCACACGCAGGTTCTCCTTTTAGGTTTTGAGCGCTAGACAAACTGTTGTTTTCGGCATCTTCAGCACTTCGGACAACTCCGGATTTTCCACAATGATTTTTTTTTCATTAGAGTTCCATTTGACGTTATTTCTGAATCCGATCGACTACTTTGATCAAACTTGCAACAGTTGTTCTCTGTAGAAGTGTTATGAAACCACTGAAATGAAACCAAAGATTTTTGATTGACAACAGTAGAGGCGTGCAAGCGACGGGAGGGGTATGCCAATTTACTTTTAGTCAGCCTTTATTATCAACTAGAAAATTTAGTTTGAGAACAGGTTAAAGCTTATTGAAAAGAGCGTCAAAGCTAGTTAGAAGAAGAATGTTTGGCTTATACAGTTTGTCCTCTAATACCTGGGGCCTATACATGTCCATCAATCACTCGAACTATTTAAATGGAATAGAGTAAACGCACCGGATTTGACCGGATTTGTTTTGTGCGAATAATGTTTATTTGAAAAAGGATAAAAACATACTGGTAAAAAAAATAACAAACATCGTATTAGTGGTAAATTTTGTAACGAGAATAATGGACCACTTCTAGTCGCCTGCTCAAAGCTTATACTGAATTTTAAATTTTGACTATGCAATCAATTGTTTGTTCAGTTAGTATTTCAGCGTTGATTTCCGTGGAACAGGATCTCCAAATACTAGCTATAATATGAGTTAGTATTCTTCCGCCCTATGTCTAATACGTTGTTCAATTGTACCCAAACATCCATTTGAGCTTCGATAGCGGCTGAGTGTCGTCACTGTAGTCCTCATTACCCCAGCACGACTGTGAAGCAAACGTGAGGAAACCGGAAAGGCAACACGAGTGAAATGAAAATTTCACTTGAATTCATAATGAAGGGGCTCCTAACCCTTCCATCCGTCCCTGGGTTGGGTACCGCTGTGAACTACGGTCTCCTAGTACACGGTGAATGGTAACATACACCCAACACGGTTTCCAGACTAAAATCCAAACATTTCAGATAATTCAAACCCTTACCACCCACCGTATTGTAGGAGAACCGACTGCATAGCAGAAAAACGTGCCAAAGCTTTAAGGTTACCGGAAAAGCAAAAAAAAAAGTAGGAAAAAGATCACAGTGTTACAGCCGTGGTGCGGGAAATAGCGTCTGCTGGAAAGATGGCTTCGGTATGTGCGGTTTCTGGTGGCAGCCACTTTAGAACAAGTAGGGCACCAGCCAGCATAAGGAAGGACGAATAATTGTTTAAATTAGTTTAATTTGTGAAATTGAAACGAGTTTTTCTGTTTCCATCATTTGCCTTTGTTGTGGTTTGGCATGCCTTTAAAGGGTAGAGTGGAACTTCCTGAGCATTTTGGTGAAAGGATCTCTTAAAGTTTCGCTTACAGTGTGGGGCTAAGTATGGGTTCTCTTATTATATGAAATTTTGAACTAACAAGCAAACTTGTAGCACCCTACTTGACGAGTAGCTGTGAGCAGCAGTTATGATGGTCAAATACCCAGTGCTGACTGAAAGTTTACCTTTGGACAAGTGCAGGCGCAAATTTGAGTCGATTCTTCCAGCACGAACCTAGACACTTGCAAAATCCGACTGCAGTTTGGCGTATTCCTTTTCTATGTAATGTAATTGACGAAGCAACTTCAACGTTTCACGCTAGACTAGTTTGCAACTGGCGTATGAAAATAATGTTGTTTGCATGCTAGTTGGGTGACCATGTGCAACTTTCTGGCAGCAAAACAGTAATTACGTTTCCAGCTGTGACTCCAATTTAAATATGTAGAAAAAAATATTTTGCTTACTCTGTATAATTGCAACTAATTCTGCACACGGTGCCGTAACGCCACGCAGCCAAGTCTCGGGAAAACGTGCCGCACATCAACACTTGAAATGAAGTGCGTTACGTGCACGACCTTCCATTTATTACCTAGTGGGTGAAGTTTTCCTTCTTGCTCTATGTGCTGCTCTAGGCACCAGGAAAAACTAAGGAAACGGATCAACTTCTCTCCTGGCTAGAGAAATATCACGGAACGAACGAAAACGTGAGTCCACATAATAATGGCACACAGAAGCAGGTTCTAATAAAAATAATCATAACGACGCGCTACCTTCCAAGAAAGTGAACTCGACTGGTGATGAAGTTGTCGACAGGAGAACATGATTGGGGCAGCGATAGAGGGAAACAAGGATCTGGAACGTGCGCTCTGATGCGATGAAGATGATTTGGGTGGGAACGAAGCTTGTTTCTCGGTCGACTTGATTGGGTTTTCGAGTTGTTCAGTTGTTCGATAAGATCTATTCGGAGGTCCATTCCATGTCACGTGACTCTGTCACTTTGTGATGAGTCGCAGAACAGGAATGGTTCTGAATTCACATTTCGGAATATGAGCAAATGGTGAGTCATATTTGCGATTGAAATAAGAAGTGACCGATGTTGTTATGGGTTATATGGACATCACTTCATCTATGTTCAAGATTGTTGTCACGGAGATGAAGGCAAGTATGAATTTCCTTCCTTTTCTAGGATAATGTCAGTTCGATATTGCCTTTTGAGATGAGTTCCCTTGCTCAAAAGCTATATGATATTACCTATACGAAGCTCAGATCAGCGCATTCTGAAACTGAACTTTTCGGAAAGGTTGAAGTTCACATCCAATCGAATTATACCGTTTAGTACATCAGAGTACCTTTTCAGATTAACATAACAGTTTGGACACTGACAATGTTTAACGGTAATTTGATTACTGTTAATGTTGCGTCATGGGAGATTTAGGGGAATTGAATTGAATCTGTGCACTGTCCAAAATAAATAAAAGGGGTCCTAGTACACTTCCAATAGATGATCTGGAGCGCTATTGTAATTCAACATATCAATGTCCTGAGGAACACGAGTCAACATGAATCAACGTGTCATTCAACTGAATCACGCATTCCTTGGAAATAAGTTTTTCGATAAAATAATTCCGTTTATTTTCGGTTTTTTATGCTATTTTCAGCTTCGGATGTGCACAGTTGTAAGTTTCGGCCCACCTTACTCACGTTATGTATTTGAAAAGATAGGAAGGTCTCTGATGTTTTTTTTAGAAAGAAGAAAAAAAATTCTTCGTCCAAAATAATTAATTCAAGAACTCACATTGGTTATGATCCTACATTTTCTATTTTACAGACATAAATAATCATTCATGTGCCCAGTAGGAAACAAGAGAACATTATTTAGTATTTCTTTACAACATTGTATTGTTTCTATCATATCATGACCTTCACATTTTCATACAACGAACCCGATTAAAGCGGTATCTTGCTTAAACTAACACGACATATCCCTTCATATTATGGCATCTAGCATTCCATATAAGTCCATTATATAACGCAAAAAATTGCTTCTGTGGCAGGTTTTTGGAAATTACGGAATCTGTGGTAGGATTTTGCACTTACTACTTATTTATTTATTTATTTTATTTATTTATTTATTTGTCGTCAATCAATAGTAGACCGTTTTGTAACAATAGTGCTTACATTTTATGTTTCACTTATATACATACAGTATTATATATATACAGTACGCCTTATAAAACTAAAACATCAGATTTACATTTTTAATGTTTTCTGATTCATAGCTCCAAGTTTGGCGTAATTTGTACGATGATGGCTTGATATAATTATATTTCTATTTCGTAGTTGCCGCGACGGTATGTAAAAATTAAGTTTTGACAAAAGTTCTGCTGAATCAACGCGTTGCGAAACAATGTCATTTACGAATGATACTAATGCAAATTCACGGCGCTCTTTTAATGATTGGATGCTGATGAGCATGCAGCGGGCTTCATAAGATGGAAGCGGAAACCTTGTCCAACCTAATTTACGAAGTGCATACAGTAAAAATTGCTTCTGCACCGATTCTAGTCGTTCTTCATGGGTGACTGAAAAGGGTGACCAAACTACGCTACAATATTCCAGTATTGACCTCACATATGCAATTTACAATGTTTTTATTGTGTACGGATCATGAAAATTGTAACAGAAAGGTTTTTATGTCCAAGGATATTATTTGCTTTGTTAATGATAGTATTGTAATGTTCAATAAAAGTTAGTTTCGAGTCCAAGATAACTCCTAAATCCCTTGTTCTTTTACATTTTTCAACTGTTTGATTCCCTAGATTGATAGTTATGTTTGGGGTGTTTCGTTTCCTACTAAAAGCTATCGAATTACATTTTTTAATGTTCAGCTGTAAAAGACTTTTGCAACATTTATTTCTTTCTGGAATGTCATGATATCTTCTTGTCATCAGCGTAAATAAGTTTCATGTCATCAGCGTAAATAAGAAATTTAATGTTTTTGAGAATAAAAGAAATGTCATTTACAAACAAAATGAATAAAAGGGGACCTAAATGAGAGCCCTGAGGGACTCCAAAAGTGACCTTAATAGGATTTGATTTCTTTCCTTTGATCTAACTATTTGTTGACGGTTAGTAAGATAGGATTCGAGCCATCTGAGGATTCCTGCTTCAATTCCCCTTTTTCGCAATTTAAATAGAAGCAGGGGTATGTCAATGCGATCAAAAGCCTTGCTGAAGTCTGTATAAAGAGCTTCTACCTGGTTGCCATTGTCCATTGCTATCAGTGAGTAGTTGACGAATTCCAATAAATTTGTGCTAGTTGATCGTCCTTTGAAGAATCCATGTTGATTCTTAGTCAGTCTGTTTTTGATATGAAAAAACCATTTTTCATTGATAATTGCTTCAAAAAGTTTAAGAATGCAGGAAATAATGGCAATTCCACGATAGTTACAAATGTCCGATTTTTTTCCACTTTTAAAAATAGGTACGAGATAGGAACTTTTCCAAAGTTTGGGAAAGATCCCAGATTCCAGTGACATATTAAAAAGCCAAAATAAAGGTGCTGTAAGTTCTAATGCTAAGTTCTTCATAAATACGGGTGGTATTCCATCACTTACTACTTATTGTATATTTCATTTCTCGATGCAATTGGACATTTTACCAATTTTGAGGTAATCTGATTTATGCAGCGCTGTGTGCCCTTTGGCTAGTGTCTGATTTTACTGTTCAATCTTTGTCATTACTTCATCATAACTCACAATATCATTATATTTGATAATATTCTTTAACTGATTTTACTTCATAGATGATTTAAAAATTACTTGTTGTTTTATTTTTGCCCATTTGTCTTTAACTCCCTTCCAATTAAATCTTCCTTTTCCTAACTCGGTAGCAATAACTATTAGGTCAGCAAAAATGAAAGTGGATTGCTGTTATAAAATCAGTATCAAAAAGCAAATAGTTACCATGGCAACAGCAAACTAAAATGTATATATGTTAGTTTTGTAAAATTACAATAGATTTATCAAACCTCTTGCAGAATACCACGAATTAAGATTTTGGTGAAATGCTGATATCGCTGATAATAAACGCGAACCGCAAAGCTCTACACTTTAACACTTCACAACATTTCTTGTATTTCAGGATCAAACTGATTGAGGTCATACGTAATAAATACGAGTGATTCATTTACATAAATAAATGCACTATTATATAAATAATTCATTGGAATTAGAGGGACCATCAGGGCACCCGATTGAAGCACTCTGGTTGGGGAGAGTGGGAATGCCAACTCCTCATTGTTAGCAATTTGTGAATAGAGGGCGGGCTCTTCTCCCCACCCATTGAGACATCCTCATGTAAGATGGCTTGCTCGTTTGACCGATTGTTCAATCTTGTTGTTTAAAGGAGATTCTTTATATCTCTGTGGAAACGTCTAAGTGATGTTGCCTAGCGATCCACCCAACCCGTTTTTGGTCCTTCATATAATGGCATGATTAGGATAATCACTGGTTATTAAAGCTTGATCAAGTCAAACAGAGAGGAAAGCCCATTGCTGTCGAACTTAGTTTCCGTGCTACAATGGGTGGTAGTACATATCATATACCATACATACATAACTCCGTTGATTTTCAGAACTAAGTCGAACACCGCTTTTCGAGGTTACCCTTTTCCCATCACCTAACGACACATTATCATGAAAACTGTAAATTGTTTGTTCAAACTTGTATTAGGGTTAGTAGTAAAATAGTAAAGGTTGTTTCGATCAAAAGTTGGTCAAACAGTAATGTGTGTGAGTCGATCAAAGTTTTTTTTGTTAATAAATTAAATTCTTTTTCTTTTGAAGTTCAGTAAATACAGAATATAGGAGAAATATTCAGCAAAACTTCCCTTTTACCGAATGCGAATTTCCGGATTTTTCGTTCAACACCTGCCATAAGATTTTGTTCAGTCTCCTTGTCCACTTCATTAGCCGAAGAACGCCAGTTTGCCTATCTCGCTCACAACAGCTTTTTGAGTCTTCTTAAGGTTCCGCTGGACGATGGCCCAATATTGTTCGATTGGGCAGAGCACTGGCGTGTTTTAAGGGTTCTTGTCCTTGTGCACCACTGGAACGTTGTTGGCAGCATACCACTCCATGGCTTTTTTCTGTAATGGATAGATGCAAAATCCGGAAAAAAAGAAAGGAACAATTGTGACGCAGGAAGGAAAGGCAGTAGACGATTTTGTAGGCACTCGCTCAGATAAATTTCCTGATTGGAGGTTCAAATCACAATGCAAACGTTGCTCTTCAAGTCACAGGTACAGATGGCCTGCCACACCAAATATTTCTTCGTGAACTTTGACAGTTTAATGTGCTTGAAAATATCTGCCACCTTTCCCCGTCCGGTTGCCGTATCAAATTCCTGTCCAGGAAGCTATTTAAAGTCTGCCTTGACGTAAGTTTCATCGTCCTGTACCATGCAATCAAACTTCATGTGCATCGTCGAGTACAACTTGCGCGATCGTGCTTTGGCCGACATGTTTTGTTTATCGTCGCGATTTGGAGTCATCACTTTCTTGTAAGTCGACTGTCCAGCTCGTTTTATAACTCTATCCACGGTTGAAGACGCCACTACCAGCTTCTTTGCGACATCTCGGACGGAGAGATTGGGGTTCCGCTCGAAACAGCGGGCAACGCTTTTTGTCGTCGCTGTGGCCTCCAGCTTTCGATTTCCTCCTCGATCCAACTTTCTTGGCTTTCGACAAACGTTCACCAAACACTTTTAATACGTTGGTAACAGTTGATTGAGCTACATTCAAAAATTTCGCTTACTTGGCGGGAGAGTAGTTGGGATTTTCGCCATGCGTGTGCAAAATTTTGATGCGCCGCTTCTCTTCCTTCACCGACATTTCGATAACTGAAGTGCGAACTGAAGTGCGACTGAAGTTTCGATAACTGAATAAAAATAGAGGTGTGATGCTACACGCACACATCTTAAAAACTAGGGATGTGCAAATTTTTTTGATGCACGATGAAAGGAAATGCGTCAAGTTTATGTCGACCAAATTTTGATCGAAACATCCTTTAATATGGGTCCTCTCTTAGCTCAGCCAGTGAAGGCGCAGCTACAAAGCAACACCATGCTGGAGGTGGCTGGGTTCGATTCCCGGTCTGGTCTAGGAATTTTTCGTTAAGGAAAATTTCTCGACTCCCTAGGCATAGCGTATGTTTGTACTTGCTACACAATCATACTCATGCAAAAATGGTACCTGGCATCGAAAGCTCTCAATTAATTACTGTGGAAGTGCATCTAGAACACTTAATTGAGAGCAAGCAATAAGCTAATTGTGAAAGCTGCCCAGCTTGAAATGCTAAAAAGAAGAAAAAGATCCTTTAATATGAAATAAATTTTACCTCAATATTCAACATCACATTTTGGCAACAATTCTTGATGTGAAAAAGAGCTGATGTAGACATTTCCTCCGGTACATGAGAACAAATGCAAAACACGCAAAGGCAAAATTTAAGTGAACTTTTTCAGGAGGTAAGAAACTGGTGGTTTTATAGATGACGTATTGCAAATTTTCAATGTTGATTTAATAGCCCCACAATAAGAGTCCATGTTCGTATCATTAAATTTTAAATAATTTGGATAATGTAGGAGTTTCAGACTTACATCCCAACAACTGATGAAAACAGTTACCCCTGATTAAGCCGTTCGTGGCATGGATGGGATCGTGAAAACAAGAATTCCCGATATTATTTTCTATTGAACGTCACCAGACTGCTGTCACGCTTAACAGGGATGAACCTAGTTCATAGATTCGGAGTCAATTTAAAAAAAATATAAATTACTCGATCATCACGTTTATGGGAACTAAATCAAGAATTCGAATCAATTTGTTTTTCAGATTATCGTAATTGTTTGTTGACAAATTTAAGAACAAATTTCTTTCCGTGTAGTTACTCAGTTATCCCTAAATAAGAGTTTCAAAATGTTTACATCAGACAATGGTAAATTTGCCCTGCTATTAATTCAATTTTTAAAATTATCCTTCATCAATTGTTAACAACTGAAAAAAAAGGATGTCTTATTATTACGATTCTTGAATAATAAATTCACTAAATGTATATTCCTTTAACAGATCTCAAAATTGTGTTGGAGAGCTCTGATATGCAACAGTGAATAATTTTTAAAGAGTGCACTGTAACGAAATGCGGTCATGATAAGACGCATTTTATGGGTTCATAATAAAGTAAGTTTCGATCGTATGCTACTCAATATCAATGAGGTCTATACAGGTGGAGCAGAAGTGATTCAGTTGTATTAGTGTAATGCAAAATACTGTCATTTTGATCGTGAGATGAAGTACAGCTTGTTGTTTGTGAACATGCCTGACGTAGATCCCCAAAACCAACAATTCACAGCAGCAGGAAACCACATGGTGGAATGTTTATTTTTGGTACTTGGTAAAGTTTTTAAAAGGTTTCGGCTGAAAGGCCTTCTTGTTCACTAAAAGGCTGGACAAAAACTAAACTTGCTTTATAATCGCTTGTTTTTTGGAGTTTTACGTCACTATGAGAAATCATGGATTGTTTACATATTTTTCGTTACCAATTTCGACAAACACCTTGCTCTTCTCCACCTGTATACACCTCATTGACTCAATATAACGTTGACGTCGTCGCTTGAGCAACGGTTCTAGCCAAAACAGCCCACAGTAGGCTCGCAGGACAACCAAAATAAGTCCGAGGTCCACCATCGATTAGCGCAAAACCACAGTTGGAGCTGCCAGTGTCATTACTGAAGCAGCAACAGCCGAAAATCAGAGGGAGATGGACGGTTTCGGTGAAGTTGGTCAAACCGATGGCATCATCGCACTAATTAACCACGAACAGTGGAATCTGCCATCGAAGGCTCCTCCTCTGGTTGTAAAAAACATTCTCCTCGACCAACTGAATAAGGATAATCTACGAGCAGGTGGTTTAAATGCCCTGTTCAAGCTAAATTGGCATAAACATTGTGGTCACCAGCTAGGAAACAATGGAACGAACCAGAGCGTTCCTAAGACAGAAGAAAGCGGAGTTCTTCACGCATGATTACCCCGAGGAAAAATCTTTCAAAGTGCAATTGAGGTGGGACTGATCCAGCATTACAAGTTGCAACTGATGGCCATCTAGGTCATCTCCCGGAAGTTCAGCAATGGTGAACATCGCGATTGCCGCAATGTCGTCCACGTCCGGAAAGGATCCACTACGCTGAACGCGCTCAGGTCAGTACTCAACTACATGATTGTGACCTGGAAAGGCTACCGAGGTTCTCGCCCTGATGTAACGCAATGCATGCGGTGCATGAGCTTTTTTCACGGAACTCGTAACCCCAAGTCTCGCTGCAACATCTGTTGTCCATACCTCACATAGAATTGCCAACACGAGGACGTAGCAGCATACAAATGTGTCATCTGTGGCTGTAGGCACAAAGCAACAGCTAGGAATTGCCCAAGCGTGAGTCATATAAGCAAATTCAGAAGGAAGCATCCAGAAGAAACCCCCTCCAGATGATCGCCATGTCCAGCAGGACGATCCCAGCCCTTCACCATTTCTTGACACCTTATTGGAACAGACTTATCTGATTTTATATACAGAGAGTGGAACAAAAATTCAAACGTATAATTCGCAGAACTTTCAGCACTCTCACGGAAACAAACATCACCATTATGTTAGAGAAATGTAATTCCTTGTCACCAACATATTCTCACACGGTCCTATTGTGTATGAAAGTGCTAAGAGTTTCAAGAATTAAACGTTTAAATCTTTCATCCCCTCTTTGTTTTCAAAATCAGATACGTATGTCTGAATAAGTTGTCGAGATTTCATGATATTTCGAAACCTGAAAATACAAATTTTGGACCCAGCCATCACAGAAACTTTGACCAAAACAACAGCATTTCGAGCAATGCCAACTAGGCCATAATCGCCAAGAAAAAAAAATCGATGTATGAGTCATACAGTATGACTCGACCAATCAAACCGAATTAACCAGAAAACAAGGCATGGACACTCCCTCGATAGTAACAATGGGAATAAAGATTTAATCTCTGAAATGAAATCGCCCCACCAATGTTTTCAACCGGCCCCATAATCAGATCCCATTCAATTTTTTTGCAATCTTGCATCAGGTGAAATCCATTAAGTCAATTTACATCCGGCCAGCAACGCGGGCAGAAAATACATTTATCGCATCGAACATACCCACAGACACAGGTTTAACAGTGCACCGGAGATGGTTGTGTGCATCTGAGGTCAGGTATCATTTTCAGCCAATAAAACGTTATCAGGAAACAGTAAAATGAAAATTGCATAGCTTCTGCTTGCACGCAATAAAAAAAATCCCATTGAACTGTCGGTGCCTAGCGATTCTTCGAATGGTATAGAGGAAAGGCCCTCTGGCGATAGCGTGGACGTCTGTTCAAGGCAGTTTTAGCCAACTATTCCGACGCAGTTTCACATGAAAATAAAAACTCGTTAAAATTTCCAGATGGAAACATCGTGGCCTCGTCAAATTTGATACGATGTTGAAAAAAAGTTAAGGAAAAGGCTTTAAGGAATTAACTTAATGTTCCCATAATAGTTTTCAATTTACTTTCGTCGATACAAGTGAGATTTCACACGTCAGTGTCGCATGATAATTCCCACCAAACTCCGAGAGTCGGTGACTGTGAGTTCATTCCATGGTGACGAACAGCTGAACCGTGAGTAAGGCTGAGTTAATGATTAGAAATGCTTAATCAATGAGATTTTCCTTTTGGTCACATGCATGATGTTGGTGTTTAGTGACATATAGAAATAAATAAAATGCGCAAAGCAAAATTTAACCAAAGAAAAACTCGCAGTTTAACATCACTTCTATTTATTTCTTAATCCGATTTTTTTTATCTAAACAAAGAGTTAATTTATAACTCACTAACATTAAAATATTATTATTTGGACTTGTTATATCCATATGCTCTAACTTTACGGTTGATACCATCCATTAAGTTCTGCACAGTGTCTTCAGTCACCTTTATGGAAGCGTTTTCCCACTTTTTAGCCAAATCTTTCTCATTATTTCTCCTTTCGATTTCCCAAGGTTCCGCTTAACGATGGCTCAATATCTTTCAATTGGACGAAGCTCTGGGGTGTTCGAAGGATTACAGTCCCTTGGAACAATGTTGACGTTGTTTCCGGCATACCACTTCTGAGCCGCTGTACCATAATGTCAAGACGCCAAGTCAGGCCAAAACAACACTTAATCCAAATAACTTTTGGATGAATGGTAGTAGCCGTTTTTGCAGACACTCGTTGACGTGAACTTGTGTGTTAATCGTATGTGTAGTTAAAAAGATTTCAGTTTTCAAACCACAACTACAAATTGCATGCCAAACATTGTACTTTTTTTTTTGGGAACTTCGACAACTTTTTGGCATTGAAATGACATTGTTACGATTTGCCGAGAATTGGCACTTTAGTCGAAGTAGTACTATCCCTGTCAGTATTGTCAGTGACGATTGGCAGTTTCGAATGGCGAATCTCACGCCAGATGCTACTATTTATCTCAATTGTTAATAATCTTCTGTTAATAAAACGCTGGGGTAACCGACTGTGCAAAAATCCTTCTCATAATAGGTTATGACCGCACAAAGAACAATTTACCAAGATTCGCAGAAGTCCAAAGCTTTAATATCCAGCGAAACTCTGAGCGCATTTGGCATGACATTCATATTTCGTCGGGAAACTTTTATTCGTAGAAAAACTTTATGACCCAAACAACACAACACACAGGAGGAAAAAGTTTCTCCAGTAACACGAATTGAGAACGCACATTTCTCCCTGGGAAGAAAATCTTCTATCATCATCGCCACAATCATCGTGATCATCGTCAACAACAAACCGTCCCCACCACTCAAGCCCAAGGGCATCAATTTCATATCCACCAGCTGCGAGGAAAATTCACAGGAAAAAAAGTTCAGACACTCCCTTTTCCATAATTCCCGGCAAGGCACGATAGCATTATTCTATTTTTCCTTTGCTCGGCATTTTAAAGCAATTTTCGATCCTTGAGAAATGAAGACTCCTCCCGACGTAGCATGTAAGGATACACCAGAGTCTGGGCATAGTTTCGGATTGAGACGTACATGAACCTGAGTGCTCGATGGTAGGAATACATTTACATCATGGATTTGTGGGTAAATAATCAAAAAAAAAAAGAAGGCAAGAAAGAAGTTCCATCCGCGAAATGTATGTATGATGGATTGTCGGATTCTCGTTGTGGGTTTTCTACCATCAACTGGTTTGAGTACGAAAGGGAAAATTGATTATGGAAGAAGGATATTGAAATTTCTTCATCGTTTCACTTCAGCTGAATGAAATCTTTCTTTGTGATTGTTAGCTTCGGAATGCAGGAGTTCAAAGAGCAATTTAGTATGTTCTCTATGAAAAGGGATATTGTTTGTGAGATTGGTTTTCAGTGTGGATTCAATGAGCTCAAAACATTTTTCTTTTGAATTGAAGTAAGCCTACCGCTGATATATGCATATTTTGGGTTGATCCTTTCAAAATTCGGGAAATACAGCAACAGTAAAGGGCGATACGGTCAAAATTTGGTCAATATCAACTTGACGTATTTCTTTCAATTTTGCATTTAAAAAACCTGAACACCCCTCATTTTGAAGGTGTGTGTGTGTAGAATGTTGCTCCTATTTTGATTTTGGAATTCACTCTTCAGTTGTCAAAATGCCGTCCAAGCAAGAAGAGCAGCGTATCAAAATTTTGCTCGCGCATCGCGAAAATCCGAGCTACTCGCACGCAAAGTTGACAAAATCGCTAAAAGTTGCCAAATCAACCGTTACAAATGTAATTAAAGTGTTTGGAGAACGTTTGTCGACAGCCAGGAAGTCTGGATCGGGGGGAAATCGAAAACCGGAAGCCGCTGAGACGACAAAGAGAGTTGCCGGTAGTTTCAAGCGAAACCCTAACCTATCTCTCCGAGATGCCGCAAATAAGCTGGGTGTATCGTCTACAACCGTGCATCGAGGCAAAAAACGAGCCGGACTATCGACTTACAAGAAGGTAGTGACTCCAAATCGCGATGATAAACCAAATACGACGGCCAAAGCGCGATCCCGGAGGCTGTACACGACGATGCTGACGAAGTTTGACTGCGTGGTAATGGACGACGAAACCTACGTCAAAGCCGACTACAAGCAGCTTCCGGGACAGGAGTTTTATACGGCAAAAGGAAGGGAAAGGTAGCAGATATTTTCAAGCACACGAAACTGTCAAAGTTCGCAAAGAAATATCTGGTTTGGCAAGCCATCTGTACCTGTGGCTTGAAAAGCAGCATTTTCATAGCTTCCGGGACTGTCAACCAAGAAATTTACGTGAAAGAGTGTTTGAATAAACGTCTGCTGCCTTTCCTGAAGAAACACGGTTGTTCCGTACTGTTTTGGCCGGATTTGGCATCTTGCCATTACGGTAAAAAGGCCATGGAGTGGTACGCCGCCAACAACGTGCAAGTGGTTCCCAAGGACAAGAACCCTCCCAACACGCCAGAGCTCCGCCCCATTGAGAAATACTGGGCTATTGTCAAGCGGAACCTAAAGAAGACCAAAAAAACTGCTAAGGACGAGCAGCAGTTCAAGGCAAACTGGCTTTCTGCGGTGAAGAAGGTGGACAAGGTGGCTGTACAAAATCTGATGGCAGGGGTCAAGCGTAAGGCCCGGCAATTCGGATTTGGAAAAGCGGAAGCCTAACTGAATATTTTTCCTGAATTTTGTACTAATTGAACTTGAAAAAGAAATTTAATTTGATTTTTTAAATAAACGATTTCACCGATTTACACGCGTTTTACCTTGACCAAGTTTTGACCGTATCACCCTTTAGGTGCGCGACATCACGTGAACGGTTGTCATAATCAAAATCACCGTCTTTGAAGCAACAGAACCAATGATGGAATGTTGTTCCGCTTGGGGTAGCATCTGCCGAAAATAAATTAACAATTCCCGCAAATAACGAATGTTTAGTATAGAATTAGACATTTTTTAAACAACCAGAAGTATACAATGTATATAATCAGACTTAGGGCTAAGTAACCACTACTGTACATAGAAGTTGTCTCTATTCTATTCAGTCCATGGTTGCAATTTTCCAGCCTCGCAGTCTGCAAAAAGTCCACAGGTCGCCGTCTTGTTGATCGATCCACTATGCTCGTTAGGCGTCTGTTCTTCTTGTACCCATCTAACCATTATCGACATGCCCAGTCTATCAAAGTCGACTTATTTTAGCAGTGTAAGCCTGTCCACGTTAAATATCGGACACCAAAATAATAATAGCAAAAAAATATTTACACATAATGCAACAAAACCTATTGTTTATTTCACAATAATAGAGTTATATAACAGTTGATCAAGATGTATTTAATTTCTATGTATGAGTTTCTGTAAAATTCTCGAACTTTCTGAGCTACACTCACCATCAGGTTGCGTGCGGTATCCTCAAATACGCCCGCCGCGGCGCGCCGTGACGATTCTCTATCTTCTCTTGAAATCATCGGTGCAATTTGCTTTCTTCTTAATTTCGAAGAGTGTCCGCTTAACAAGAGCCCAGTGCTTCTCTATTGGTAGAAGTTTTGGGCAGTTTGGTGGATTGGCTGCTTTTGGAACGTATTTCACCTCTTGTACCTTATACCATCCCAGGACGGATTTCGCATAGTGACAAGATGTCAAATCAGGCCAAGACAGAACTGGAGAGTTCTGATAAACGGTAGCAACCACTTTTGCAGATATTCTTACTTGTACACCTCCTTATTGATAATGCCAGAGAGGTGAAACATTTAGATTTTCGACCACAACTATACATGCCCTGCCAAATCAAATACTTCTTCGGGAGTTTGAACACCTTCATTGTTTGGTATTGCTTGGCAATGGCGTTTCTTGGCATTGCGGTATAAAAAGCCAGATCTGGAAGCTGTTTAAAGTCTTCGAATATTCGAATACGTATGTTTCGTCGTCCATTATGATACAAAAAATGTTTGCAAAAAATTGGGATAAAGCTCCTTAGCACGAGTGTTTCCAGTGAAATTTTGCTTGTCATCACGGTTGGGCATCTTTTTCACTTTGTACGCCTTCAGTCCTTGCTTCTGCTATACTTTTTGTGCGTTTGATTTTGACCTCCCAACTTAACGAGCCAAATGCGCGAAATGTCCCACAGAAAGATTGAGATTTTTCTCAATAATGGCTACCGCCTTCTTGTTCATTTCTTGGGAGCATACTTTTCGAAATGTTCCACTTCCAACCTTCTGATCCATATTCAAGCGCTGGTCAAATGATTTGCAAACTCAAAACACGGTACTTTTCGGTAGTTTTATTTTCTTCGCAAGTTAGCGTACCAATAAATTCGGATTTTGCTGTCGTTCGTACGAAATGCATTTGCACACTTCCACTTGATTCGACACACTTAACGTAACAAGAATGTAAACAATTTTTGCCGCGAGATAATGAGGAGACTTTCATATAAGTGAAACATTTCAGCGGTCCGTGAAATAATTCAAAATCTACACTGAAAGAAAAGTGTCCGAAATTTAACGTGGACAGGCTTTAGACGATGGAAGCTTCTTCCAGTAACTGATGCAATATGTGGTTCATTCGCCTCCCAAACGGTCCTTCCTCCATCTGCACTCCACCGTAGATCGTTAGCAGCACTTTCCGATCAACGACGCTGAGGGCGCGTTGGTCGGCCACGAGCATTGTCTAATTAATATCTTGTAGGTCAACTTTGTAGTTCGGTGACTTTGTTCGATCTCAGCGTCCTTTTAAGACTAAAGTATTGCCAGCCATAGGTGCCATAGCAGTTGCATTGCAAAGATTTTTCCCCTGTACACAGAAATAAAATCTGATATTTCATTGTGACGTATATATCAGAGCATGTACAATGTTATTTCATTTCACAATAAGCAGCAACTTGCTTCAAATAGGTTTATCCTTTGTATAGCCTTTGCAAAAAACATTTTCTATAATGTAAAAAAATTCCCAGAACGCTCGTATGTGAACTTTTGTAAAGCTTTGTGACGCTCCATTTTTGTGCATGACGTCCCAAACAACACAACCCTGACCTAATTGGTTGGATTAACCTCATTGTAACTTAATTGAGTTGCATTCAAGTAACTTCAACTGATTTGCAACAAGTGTTCTATTAGGGATTATTAAGACTTTTTCGAGCATTGTAATAAATCCCACCAGTCTCCGATGAATTGAACCAAAACCCACTGGAGTACCATGTAGCTGTCAAGCTTACCACAATATCACCGTCGTAGGTGACGGCGCCGGTGGTGTAGTGGTAAGTGTTTTTACTTCCCTCCCCAGTCGGTCTGGTCTCAATTCCAGTAAACGCCGTAGGGATTTCCTGAGACAAAAAATCTCTGATCACGTCTCCTTCGGAAGGAAAGTAGAGCCGTAGATCCCGGGCCATTTATTGGTGAGTCCGATCTGTAGGTCGTCTCTCTGGTGCGATTCTGGTGTACTTTCCACACAATCATACTAATGCAAAAATGGTACCTGACATCGAAAGTTCTCAATTAATAACTGTGGAAGTACATTAAGAACACTGAGTTGAGAGCAAGCAATAAGCAAACTTTGAAAGCAAAAAGGTTCAAACGCTAAGAAAGAAGAAGAAGTTATCCTTAAAAATGAAAAGGTAGTTAACTGCTATGAAAATATCCTTGATTCAACTATAAATAAACAATATATGGACAATATTTCATTATATTCTCTACATTCAGTGTGGAATTTTGCAATTTTTAAATTTCTTTTCTATAGTTCATTATAGAAAACATGATTGAAATGAGTTTTCAAACACCACTAAGTGTTTTATGAGATTTTTTCATTTCTCAATTTCTTCTCTTGTGATGTAATATGGCACAGTTGTGCTTTTAACGGCTGTGTGAATCTTGTCGGAAGATTTCGTAATAAAAGATACATTTTACAATGAACTTTTTCTTGATATAAATAAATGTCTATATGAAACACTCTATTCACCATCTCCTACTCACTACATCTTGAACCACTGCGTCATGTCATTATCTTCAAGCAAACTATCGAACAAACAGTGAAAGTTTCAATCAAGCCTGTGTTTCTCGACACTTTGTTTGTCGCGTAGAAGCGTTAAAGTGCAATATGCGATGGAGGACAATAGCCTTGGGGTACAAGAGTAAAAACAATCTCCAAGAACCATTTGCCTCCTCGTTTTAAAGAGAACAGCTTCCCCTCGATATGAACAGTGTGCCGCCACCCTTGCTTGAGCTGTTGATTGAAAACCTGACATGCTGACATGTTCGGGCTGCTTGCATGGATAGGAAAATGCTATCGAATGAGAAAAACGTTTTCCTCCAGCCATCATTCATCATCCTCTAGGAATGGTGGGGATAAAATGGGCACCCCACGGAAGTCTACTGTTAATAAGAATTCGTCACGTATCGACGTCTAAATAGGATTTTCAAGTTTGTTTCGTAACATTGCCATGTCGAAAGTATTTTGTGGGTCACCGATTGTTAGCAGGTGGGTTGCGGAATATTGACAAAATTTCTGCGCAATACATGCAAATCAAATTTCATATTTAAATTATTCAATTTATTTTCACTCTACCAACCAACTTTATAATTGAACTGTGAGTGTCTTAATTGAGTTTTATTTCGATTAAACATTACAAAATTGTAGAAGGAGATGTTCGCTCATCACCATGAGGCACCAAGAGTGAAAATTAATGTTTTTGGCTAGAATGAAAGATGTGAAGAGAAAGTGTTGAAAGTTCCGTCAGAGTGCGGCAGGTAGGAAATCTAACAGATGTTTTGAAAAATGAGCGAAAGGGCATGTATCCAATGGTACTCGAACCACGAGAAAAACTTTAGTGATCGTCAGTCATTGCGAATCAAAACAAACTCAAAAAAAGGAGAGAGTTCCTTTCCCATGTGCGCATCAATAAACAGAGTGCACACATTAGATCGCTAGAATAACTATACAAGCCACAGTGGTACATGAGCGTCTTTCCATCCGTCAATTTTTGCCTGTTGAAGTGGCGGACTTGTTCCGTTGCTACAACCTACCCCGCAGTAGGATGTTAGGCAAAGATTGACGTCCATTGTTCGAGTACCATTGGATATCTGACGAAACTTTCAACACTTTCTCTTCACATCTTTCATTCCAGCCAAAAACATTAATGTTCACTCTTGGTGCCTCATGGTGATGAGCGAACATCTCCTTCTACATCATAATCGTTACTCCTCGCACGGAGAATACATAACATAACAATTAATGTATATTACAAAATTGTCTCTGTCATTTATGCATGAATAACAAGCATCTGTTACTCGTTTCAATGTTATTATACAGTCAATGTTTCTTTTAAAACTGTTTTACATAGCCTACTGAGCTGATATTGCATTGAACTCTTAATGTTCGTCTCGTGGTCCATTACAATGCCTTTCGGCTGCAACAATCACTCGCGGTACAGCTTTCTGGCGCAGGATTTGACCACCGTATTCTGTTTATCGGTACGGTTAGGCACCTTCCACCGGCCCACTTCATCGTATGCTGGACAAACCAGACTGAAAAATTGACCCTCTTGGCTACGTCCCGAATCGAATGGTTCAGATTGCGCTTGAAGTAATCTTTCACCTTCCTTGCGTTCACGGGGTCGGTCGTCTTCGCTTTTCTTCCGCTGTCGGCTCGCCACTAGGTCGTCTGGGTTTCTTTGAACGATTTTACCACACGGGACACGATCGAATAGTTGATTCCGAATTGTTTCACCTGTGGCTTTGCCACGACCGCGCTCATATTTTTTTTCGAAACACCTCTTGCTTGGAAACCACTTGACAGATTGCTGACTAATGCATTGTTGCACAATATAAGGAAATATGGGAATGGGCCATAAGACAGCATAGCAACCGTTGCCAGCTGAGGATCTTAAACGAACCAGTAATACACAAACAAGTGAAATAACCTGCTTCTACAGAAGATTGAGAAGGCTTTCATTCAATCGCGGAACATGTAAAACCTGTCCTTTTCAGGACTACCAATTCAATATCCCCAGGTAAAGAGATCGTTTGAGATAGTTTTCTTACATATTCAGTACAGTGCACTATTTGTGAGTGTGAGATTGGAATCTAAAAGTCCGTTGGCTCACAATATAAAAAACGAGCATATTTTGGAACCGAGATTCGAACAGTGGCCGTCAGCTCGACGGCATTTGGTGGTAACCATTCAGCCACTTTTAACTAGTTGAATATAATAGAATAAAAAATAGTTTTTACGATTGTCTAGGCACTCAGTGTTACAGTAATGAGAGCAAATGAATATGTTTTACGCCAACTGTGTGCAACCTGTCACTCGCACACACTTCCAGGTTTTTGTTTATTTAAGGACATACGGGATCAAGTCTCTATTAAGGCCTGTACTCGAAAAAAATGCACCAGGCAAAAGTGTTCGAAACAATTTTATTTTATGCCGGATTTTCTTGAAACTTTCAGGAAATGAACAAATACCTATGGATTATGTTTTGGCTAAATTATTTTATTCAATTTTTTTTCCATCGCTGAAATCCCGCACCTTTCCCTTAAGACCCCTCATTACATTTTGTGCAATGGTGGAGCCGACCTTTTTGGACTCTTTCATCCATTCTTTCTTCAATTCCAGTTCGTTCTCAAACAACTGTGGTACCACAGGAAGGGCAACAGATGCTTCTGGAGGCACTCGGTGCGGTAAATTTCGCTGTTGATGGTACCCGTTGTGATGTACGGTTGACTCAGTTTACCGCATTGGCATATGGCCTGCCAGAGCAATTATTTTTTGGTGAATTTGTCCATTTTCTTCTTTTTTATGTCTTCCGGAGCATGCAACCGTGATTTGGCAACGCAGAGCTCCAGCCCCGGTGTCTGCTTTGCGTCTGCCTTGATGTAGGTTTCGTCATCCATAACCATACCCATCGATTTCGTTAACCACTCTCGATACAGCTTCCTTGCGTGGGATTTGGCCGCCGTGTGTTGTTGATCACGCCGATTCGGTGCCTTGTGGACCTTGAATATACGAAGCCCAGCTCGTTTCATGGTTTGCTGGATGAACCAGGCGGAACACTTTGCCTTCAGAGCCGCGTCGCGAATTGAAAGGTTCGGATTACACTGGAAATATTCCAACACCTTCCGGGCCTTCACAGGGGCAGCTGTCTTCAATTTTCTTCCACTTTAGCCCACCGCTCAGTCGTCTGGTACTCCTTAAACAATTTTATCACCCAAGACACAGTTGTATGGGAGATTCCCAATTGTCTTCCGATCCATCTCATGGTCGCAGTTGAATTTTCCATGACGGCCCGAAAAATTCTCCGGCGATTTTCTTCATGTTTCTATGACATCTCAATAACCACTGAACTGATGGTTATAAAATTTTACACATATTGACAATTTACTCCAAACTAGTTATACTCATATTTTCATCAATTTTTACTCACGGACAAAATGGTGCATTTTTTTCGAGTACAGGCCTTACTTAGAAGTTTGCTATTAGCTTAGTTGGTGCTTACAGCACAAACCTCATCCAAACCTTAACCTTCATCCGCAATGACAAAACTACCCATGCAGCATCAATCATAGTAACCCATGAGTTAGCAGACAACATTTGACAACTCCATCAGTTCAACTCTAACAAAAACAGTGAAGCAATTCCGTTCAGAAGTGTGTGCGTTCAAAGAACGGCACCCCGCCGCGTCGAAAACGGACATCGTGTGGCACTTTGTGGACGCCGGATACGCCCGTTCCGTCATCTACAACATCTTTGCACTATTAGACAACAATCAGAACATCGAAAAAAGCCCGGTTCCGGACGGTCGACGATCCTGAGCGACAAGAAGCTTCATAGGATACTGTAGAGGAAGACCAAGGGAAAAGTGGCTACATCGCTGAGTGCGCATGGCCAGGAGGTCGGTTAAACCGGCCAAACAGTGAAAACGTACCTGGCGAACATGAACATACATGTCAGGAAGCGGAAGTCGCGTGCACTGGTTTAGGAACTGAAGGCAATGACGCACCGGCAGCGGCTGAATAAGATGGTCAACTCGATTTCCCCGGCGAATTTTAACGTGGTGATGGTGATGGGCGACGAGACAGGGCACTTCATAGTTTACTTCCCCCACGAAGGAATTGAGCTCCGAGGTGAAGTTCATTTCACACACCAAGTTCCCCAAGAAGGTGCTGCTTTGGCTGACAATCAGCAAGAAGGGGATGTCAAAGCCGTTCTTCTTGCGCTCCGGACTGGTCGTGAACGGGGAAAATTATAGTACGAAAAGCCTGCCGGAAGTTGTGTCGTTCATTAAGAAATGCCATAAGGCCGAAGAGGCGATGTCCTGCCGTAGGCCCACTACTCGAAGTGATCGTTGGAGGATATGGAGCGGCTAAATTTCAATGTGGTACCCAAGTCGGTGAACCTACCCAACGTCCCCTTTCTGCGTCCCTTCGAGAATTTCTGGGCCAGCCTGAAGCATAAGATCTACTTCAACAATTTTGTCGCGAAAACTGAGGAGGAATTGATAAATAAAACGAAGAAAGGACTCAAAAACATACCTACACCCATGTTTTCGTCCGACATGATGAATGTTCCGGTTTACTGCCGGTAGGCAGCTTGCAAGGGCGTAGAATTTGTTTGCAAGTATGCTTAAATAATTACCTCGAATGGGAAATTCATCAAAAGCAATAATCTATCTTAGCTTTTTTTTATCACCATCCGAAAAAAGTCCATTTATTTGTGCAAACGATATGTACAAAATCTATGTTTACGAATCGAGTGAAAGCTAATTTACGAAAATAAATTTTCAGTGTAGTCTACATCAACCCTGCGGTCGTGTCTTGTTGTATGTTGTCAATTGAATTCAGTTCCTGCCCATTGCACCCCAGCACCCCGACAAGGCTCGAAGGAAAACAATATAATGACTTTCGATATGCCCGATTCGTGTTTTTCTTCTAGCATGTTTCTTTTCCTTGTTCCCTCCGACATCCGTTTCATCGTCACATCGGTTATACTGAGTATTTTGCATCGCACCATCGATCCTTACGTAGCTTCATACGACCGGCGTAAAATATTCATTCGTTCAAGTTTTGCTCTCTGTCAACACCGCCGTTGCCGTCGTCATCATCCTCATAGTGGTCCTCTAGTCCTCTACTCAGATCAACCAGAGCAAAGAGTGGTTGTGTTGCAGCAGTTGTTGGTAGGACAACCCACGTGCTTTCATAATCTCTGCCTTGTACCAATCTGTGGGGAAGTTCAATATTGTGCATTGACAAGTTCCGATTAAATGCATACTTCTTTTTTTTTCCTTCTAACGGCATGATGACATGACGCAACACCCTTCTCTATAAATCAGAACTCATGCAAGAAGTCATGAATACTATACATTCACTACATTACTTCCAAAGGGGAATCCAATGGTGCAACATGGTGTAGTTATGAAAGCAACACTTCAATTTTGAAACAAGCCACATGTGTGATGGACTTGACTTGGTATTGTAAGGATACATGATAAAGCATGCATTTAGCATGTTTTGATTGAAATTGGTTTTCAGGGTGGCTTTACCGGTCTTTTCGGTTAAAAAAATATTAGTACCAAAAAGACACAAGTATTTCAAACTGATTTTGCTCAAACTCGCTGCGAAGCTGACATCGATTTGCGATTTGTTTTATTTTTGTCATGAGATACATTGACTGAGTTTTTGAAAATAAATGCTGGTCAATAACGATGTAAGGGACAAATTTTCAAGAATAATGTGATTCAAATCTCTTTAATTCCGGAACTGATAGTATCAAGTTCAAGTCAATGGACTGCTTAGAATAATCTGGTTCACAAACCGGAGCTTCAACCGATTGGCCTTGGATCGGTATCAGCCATTGCTAAACATAATCTATTGAAAATGTTCCCATTACAATGTCCATCAGCGAAACAGGTTGAAAATAATTGCCTGTAAATTGTAGCGGTGTTCCTGTTCGATACTAATATTGACTTTTCGTCAGAGTGCTTTCAAACCAGCGATGCATATTTGCCCCAAGCCCCTCTACTCCACCCACCCGACCCCTGGCAAACAGCGGAAGTTTTCCAGCTTCGGTTATCGATGGTATGTAATCGATGCTCCGCCGTTACGTAACCCATTTTTTGCCCTCCACTGCTGGCAGCACAACCAAGGCCAAGAAATTGTAATTTAATGGGTACTATTTTTCTAACTTTTCCCCTTAACTTTAACTCTGCCCTGCACTGCATTGTGGCGAACAGTCCAGTTTGTTGAGTTTTTTTTTCGCTTCTTTTCCTTCCTTTGAACTTATGCAACCTGAGACAGCATACTTGCATTTTTTTTTTTCTTGCGAAATTGGTACGTGTAACATTCCCTGGAATGAATTATGATCCCATTATAGTTTTTGTTACCCCGTTTTTTTACATTTCAAAGAATCCTTCTGCAAACTCGAAGACATAACAGGACATAGCAAGTGAGAGAAAAAGGTAATCATCACCTGGGTTGAAGTGTCGAAAAATAAATGCGACAAAATCTATGCATAAATTACTTGTCGTTGGTCGTTCTGCGAGATGGATGGGTCAGTGTACAGCAGCAAACGAAGTTGGTTTGATCTCGGCATGGTCCAAGGTGCATGTATTCACCCTCGGTGGCAGTGGCTGCGACGTTACTGGTGATGATGATGTTGATGATGATGATGATGATGATGACAATGGTGGTGGGTCCTGTTTCAATCGAATGGGATAAGGAAGATAGATGATAATTTTATGGGCGACGAAGATTTGCTCCATGATGTTAGTGGGTGTAGTTTGATGGTTCGGTTGGGAACATTTTCAACAGTTGACGACATTTTTTGCAAAGATAACAAATTGCAGTGACATTATTGTATGCCACATGGGGTGATTCAAGCAAACAGAATTTCATAATTGTATTAATGAACATTTTGTATGCTACTCGCATGGATTGTTGCGTATTTGAAGAAGAAATTCCGATTCGTAGCTAACATCACTATAGAAAAACCGGCTCAGTAATGGAACGATACCTTTGAGGTCTATTTTGGATTTAAATTAACAAATTTGGAAGCGGTTTTTCACTTAAGTGCATACTATTTCTTAGATTTCAAGAAAAAAAAATCGAAACCAATTATTCATAGCAGTTTTGAAGGAATTCTTGAGATTTTCATCACACGGCGCACAACGGTCTTGCTCACTGTTTTGGCGATTGTATCCCATACATTTTCCATCTGAGCTGGCATTTTGATAACTGCATTTTCTACCTTTAGCTTCCTCTTCATGATTGCCCAGTAGTTTTTAATGATGATAATGATGATGATGATGATGATGATGATGATGATGATGATGATGATGATGATGATGATGATGATGATGATGATGATGATGATGATGATGATGATGATGATGATGATGATGTAATATTACCATCTATTGTAGCAAAGTAACTTTCCATAGCAGTGGAATAATCTGAAAAACAAATTAATTCGGGTGTTATTGTTGTATGTGATCATCAAGCTCCTGTATGCAAACCCCGTGAATATAGGGAAGAGAGTCTCCTTTCAAAATCAAGTTCACACCAACAGCACTAGAATCGAGTCGAATCGAGAATGGGGTCAAAGAGCCCGCCTTCGTTCCACGAAATATTAACAATAGGGAGGAGGCAGTCCCATGCTCCCTATCCATATCGTTTCACTTGGGTGCCCTGATGGTCCCTTTTTTTCCCCGTTATATGTTATTTAATATTAAGTGTTTTCTGTTGTGGCCGTTTGATTGTTTCCCTTGTGGTAGAAAATTTGGCTGAAAGTAAAATTGGCTAGTGATGTGAGGAGATATGATAGGAAGCCTCCACAAGTGCAGGACTTGTCATGGCGTAGAGATCCTCTCATTAACAAGATCAAACTATACATACCTGTAATCCTCACTATTCCATTGAATGAAGGGCCAAAAACGAGGGGGTGTACACGTAAGCAGAGGCTCGCTTACGTGAAACCCAAGGAAAGGATAGAGAATCTCCTTTCAACGAAACGCTCGTATTACAGGACATGTACAGCAAGCAACACACATTAGGATTGCCGTCTGGTGGTTTGTTAAAAATAGGGTTAGCAAACTCACTGTTGACTGTCGGAAGATATGATATATGCACCATTTACAGGCATTTGATACTCGAGTCGCTTGACTAGCATTATCCCACGTCGAAGAAGTTAGAGTGATCTCGATCGATGATTTCAAGCATATCCTATCCATGATTTGGGCCAGATAACCACAAATCCCTCATCCAGTTTACACTTCGTCTGACACCCTGTATTCCCCCTTATCCTTTGTTATTGAATGTGTGCATAATATGTACATTACAGAATGTAATATATGTATTTGAATAATATTTCGGACCTTCTCTGGTTTGTTACTGAAAAATAAAAATAAGTTATGTATCAGTATCTTATTCATCATGAAAAAGCTGCAAACCAAAGAATCCAATCAACAGAGATAAAAAGTCAATAAAAATATATTTGATGACTCGTAACGCTGGTAGATCATCTTTCCGTGGTTCGGTTCGGGGTATTAGAGCTACCACCAAACCCTTGTCCGAATTATTCAAGCTAGAGAAAATATTTGTTTTTGTAGTCAAAGGAACATATAATAGTCCTTACTACATTTTCTGTCTTGTGAAAAGCGGCAACACTCGGATTGATCCACCGAGGATGAGCTTGGAATAAGAAAAACATGGTAAGACTTAATTTATGTGAATTCTCATGTCTATTTGATGTTCTATAGTTTGAATTAGTTATGACTAGGGTTCTGATGCATGGTCAGTATCGGAGTCATTGTTTGTTTTGTTTGCAATGAGTCATATTTTGACTGAAAAAGAGCCGCGCCTTTGAAGAGTGCTCTCGTTCACAAAGTGTTTAAATAGCGGAAATTTTCAATAAAACTTGATTTATTGAAAACAAAACAAACAATGACAACTATAACAACACCGAATACTTCATCATTTCTCAATATTAATGAAGTGACTCGACAGGCACTAAATAAGCAAAGGATACGGGATATACTACAATAGTTCAATTTACTGGTCGCAGTGGTTTATGTCCTGAACAGAGAAGAAAAAGAAGATATTTGAATGTGTTTGTTAGTCAACAGATTATTCTAGAGGACGTCCTGAAAAGGACGAATTTTAGTTGCTCACGGTAACATGGTTTGCGATTGTAATTTTCTTCTCAGTCTTCTGGGCTGCAGGACGTTTGTCAGGACACCATTCTTTGGCATGGTCATACGGGAAAAAGTTTTTTTAAGCTCCTCGTCATTGCGTCCAGCTCAGGTGACGTGGGATGATTCTGGTCTTCTTTCCACGGGCGGCGTTTCCTATCAACGTGCTAGTCAAACTCGTCTGTCGCTTACTGATGCACAGCGAAACCTGAAATATATTTTGTGTATTTTCGCCGGGGTCGCCCCTGATAGTGGGTCGGACGGCCCTATATCTTTGATAATCGCTGGCACGGTTACTGTGGCAGTATGAACTTATCAGGGCGTGGCGTAAATATGATGTCATTTTCCAAGAATAGCTGTGAGCGTTCAGATATTTTTTATTTTAAGAACTTTTTCATTAGTTTGATCAAATATAATTATTTAATTAAGCATCAGGGATTCAACTCTGATGATCTAACTTTCTAATGAAATACTTATCGTTAAATTTCTGTTATCCAGAGAGGAGATATTATCGTTCAGAATTGTCAAACCTGCGTAACGCTTTCGATTTCAGAAAGTTTAGAACGGCGCCCCTGTGCAGAAAAGGAAGACGTAAGTCCTACGTCAAAATCGCGCTAGTTTACCATCAATGGCTGCCAATTACAAACTAACTGACGTAGCTAGTTCAAAGTTTGTTCAAAGTCACAGACAGTTGCCAGTTAAGGGGAACAGTATTGCTCTGTCAGTTATCAGGTGGTTAATTTTAAAAGTATCTGGCTTATTTACCCGCCTTCGTTATAATAACAATTGACCTGATCTATACGCTTGACAACGTGAATATAATGGAAATGGAATTCAATCTACATCATGTTGATACTGTTGATATCTCGGCTACCATCGAGCTAAATAAGATGATTTTAAATCTAGTCCAATCTAACACTAACGCAGCATCCTCGAAATAATAGGGTTAGATAGCGCCCAATTTTTTTTTGTTGATATTAATATAGGAAAGGCTTGTAAGATGGAACACGATCCGTTTTTTGCTCGTACCATGTATAATTTTTATTTTTTCGCAAATTCAAAGACACCTTTCGAAAGAAAAACTGATAGGCTCAAACTTTGCTAAGAAACTGATTATTTGTAGTCATAAAAAAAGGTATGGCCTATTTTCAAAATCCATCCAAAATTGCAATTTCAAAAAATGGCTTGTAAGATTGAACACGATTCGTTTTTTGCTCGTAACATGTATAATTTAAATTTTTTCGAAGATTTTTCGAAAGTGGAACTAAAGAACTCCAAGTTTGCCCACGGAACTGATTATTTATAGTCATCAAAAAAAAATTATGGCTTTTTTCGAAATCCATCGAAAATTGCAATTTCAAAAAATGTATTGTTATATTTCAATTTATTATTGATTCCATGGCATTTTAAAACATAAAAAATGTCATTCATATGTTTTAAAACGAAAAAAAATGAGTTCAATCGTACAAGCTCAACAGTGTTCCATCTTACAAACATGACGCCATAAACACAAAACATCAAAAAATTGTTTCACTTTACGATTTGTTTGGAAATGCCTTTGGATCATAAAAATACACCAAAAATGCTAGCCAACACAAATGTTAACCTCTTGATATCGATGGGAAATGTCCACTTACTAAGCACAAGAAATAATTGCTATTTTAATTATTCCACCACTTCCGAACAATGAAACCTGGAAGAGCTAGATCGAATGAGTGTATTCACTCCAAAAGCAAATGAAAATTGAAGAATAGTAAAAAAATGAGGTTAACACTTGTCAACGCGATCGTGTTGTCACTATGAATGTCAAAAGTGGCGCTGTTCCATCTTACAAGCCTTTCCTCTACTTGCAGCATACCAAAGACATTATATAAGCGTCAAAGCGGACAGGCCTACTTCGTTGCATTTACCGCAAAAGATGATTCTGTGTAATGAGTTGGATTCAAATGAACAGATTTGTGTATTTTTGTGAATTTACAAAAGTGGGGGAGGGGGGGGTTGAGGATGCGTATACATACCGTACCATACGCTCCGAGGTAAAAAATATTAAAAAAAAAATTAAAAGTAAATCATGAAAATTATGATAGAAATGGTAATGGTATTGATAAGACTGTAAACAAAATATGCGATGTGATAACGTATAGTATATAAATGATAGTAAAGAGATATAATTTAAAATTTAATATGATGAACTACTACACATATCTGCAGATTGTAATCCTGCTATAATTGTAGAAGGATTTGCGTCTCTATTATGAACCTAAAAGCTTAGACAATGCTGCGAGAATTTTTTTGTAAACTTGGAAACGTCATGGATGATCTGAAATTATATATAAAGAATAGTTTATCTAAAATGTCAATGTGCTGTTCTGTTTCCTTGGACTGCTATAGATCTTGACAACCTAGATAGATCTTATGAAACTATGAAAAAAAAGATCTAATGATACTATGAAACAAAACAAATTGAGCCTTTGATTAATCTACAGTATGCTGTAGTTTATACCACCCCCCGTGTAAATTTAGACTTTTCCCAAAAAACCCACCAGAAAATTAAAATACAGTTAGTTGTTGTTCAGTATATTATTAATTATGTAAAAACCAAGCCAATTCATATTAGTTCAAAATATAAAAACAATTCTCTTGCATTTGAGGCATGATGTTAAACTATAGTTAAAAAAATAATGCAAAAAAAGTGTATTCACCCCTCTAGCTCAATAGTTTTAGTACTTAGTGTGACCACCTTTGGCTTTAATAACTGCTCGACATCGTTGTGGCATCGACTCAACAAGCTAAGCAGTTGGTAGTTTTCGGTTCAAAATGTCAAAATATACCTTTTTGGTCATGATTTATGATTCCTTACCAAATTATCTTATTCAAGTCATCACTGGTCCATAAAATGTGGCTCAGGGCCCACTACAATCTCTTTAAGATATTTTTGCAGACAACCATGGCTTCTTAAGTGCTACTCTGCCCTAAAGACACTGTTCTTACCGGTACCGTTGGAGAAACCCTGGACTATAATTTGCTCTCAGGCAGTACAAAAAATCATACGCGATTTATAATGCAAAAGACACTTTATTGTAAACAATAATTTTATTGCCAAACGAGCGCACGATCGAAATCTAACTAACTGCCCAGTGTATATGAAACGATACACAAGGGTCAGTGTGGTGAATATCACAGCGCGAATGATACCGATCACAATAGATCGGTTCTATAACAAGCAATAGGTTATCCGACTGATAAGAGTGAGGGAGAGTGCTACTGTGTCGAAAGTGTGGAACATGTTCAAGTTGCCAGATATGGTGATTTGAGTTAATCCTAAACAGACACAACATGACAAGAAGGCACAAAATCTTCAGTCGCACCCCCTTACCTCATTACTGTCAAACTGACAAAACTGCTCAGGCTACGCCAACCAGCGTCTTCATGTTTCAGCTGGCAGTCCCCTATAATCATGACTCGTGAAGGCGTTCAGCTTGTTGAAACTTATGAGGACCGGAGGTAGGGCGCACCCTGCATTCTAGTTGTCGACTCACCATTTGGAGCGCTCAAAAATGTATGTCCGATTGAAGGAATTTTCTCCACTGCACAACATTCCATACGCAAGCTAAAACTATTCTGGTATCAATAATATAGAAGTTCTTAGCTTAATTCCGATCCAAACATGAGCATGAGCATGATTGACCGCCCACGGATGCAATTCCGTTATTGCCAGATCAGCTGAATTTGCACAAAGAACCAACAGATGATGTTTGGGACTAACATACATCTTCAATGTGTAAAAACTGGTGACCCTTTATAAAGCAATACCGGCGCCGGCCGTGTCCGAATGCTGGTCAAGTAGGGAATGGGAGGGAACGTGTTGACATGATACTCGCTTTTTAGGAAGCCGAGAAATCCTCTGCACTTCCACGAGAAATCACTGGGATGTTGGATGGTTGGGGAAAGGTTAGCAGCAGGGTTCGTTTTGGTTAACGATACGCTGAATACATACTTGCAGCACTTTCCGCCAGAAGCAATGGCCCGCTTCAATGTTACATGAAAGAGACAAGCATAACGAAAAACAAAACAAAATAGACAAAATAAAATAAAACAGGATATTAGATATTGTCTTCAAAATATGGTAGAAATAAATTATTTGTTGCTTTGCAAACCAGCTCTCCTCGATATCCTAGATGTCCAAGTCCTGCTGGACCGCAGCTTTTGCCGTCGGCACTCGTCCACATCAACCCGGCCGTCGCCGACGTGTCGGAAACCTTCCGACACAATGATATCTGTGTCTAATACACTCTTCTTGCACTGATTAATTTACAAACTAATCCTGAACCCTTAGCTTAATTCCGATCCAAACATTCCGAAAAATAATCAGTGACGACCAATACCCAGCACCACCAACTGAAGACTACACGGGTAACGTATACTCCACACTAACCAGGACTGGAAAATGTTATTTTCGATGAAAAACTACCTACGATTTTTACCAAACTACTTCTGAAAATCTCACCGAGCGAGAAGACGATGATGGAGATTTTCTTCACATTCTCATGGATTTTTTCGTCATGACAGCTTGTGACAGTGTTTTGGTCATCGCTCCTACAAGCACATTTATTGGTAAAATTGTGAGATTTATCACAAAACTTCAAAAACAATTTCCACTTTGTCGATAACATATTATTGCTTGGCTTATTTTATGTTCACTAGTAAGATGTTTCTGATACAAAATCGTATGGGAAAAATGGGTAAATACAAAAACTAGAAGGGACAGCCCAATGGGGTTGTACGCAAAGTTGACGTAGGACTACGAAGCAATGTGCAATCTAGATCGCTTGATTGTTTAAAGAGTGGCCGAAATTGGTTTCCTTCCAAATCGAACTCCTATACACTAAACGGTCGCACTACAACCTTTATTGATATAGCCTGTCTTGGTATCTATACATTCATACATCTTGCTTTCACTGGAAATAATATGTGTGACATATGATAACAAGATACCCTATATCACGTAATATACCTTGCAGTGCGAATAAGTTTTGTTCATTTGGGAAACTTTTACTCAAGAAGCTGGTTTCATTCACCTCCAATTGCATACGGTTTCTGCTAGGCTTATGTGTGTACAACACTGCCAAAAGTGCAAATGTTGAAAACATTACGGCTTCGGTACAGGAAAGATGTTTTTCACAATCGATTATCCCGAAACCCAGCCTCCAGCTTTCCAAAACACATGTCAAATTTCTTTTCCAGTTGTTTTGATGGCCCTAAAAAGGGCCATTTTGGGTTCGAGCGAACAGCTACTAACACCGCCTCATTTCGTCATGAAGCTGGTTTACTTGACCATGGCTTCGGTTCGCTCGGAAACCTCGTGTTTAGCTAGCTCTCCCGGCAGCTTGATCGAGGGGCAGTTTGAATTTCCAGAGACGTCAGCGCCATCCGCCAATTGATTTAAGTCAGTCGGGCAGATACGCTTTCAATCCGCTTGGAAATTTCAATTATGAAGCTGTTCATAATGCTTATTGTTTTGAAGGAAACGACAGTATCGGGTTAAAATGCTTCAACACCCGGTAGATAAGGTGCTATACACGGCAAAAACAAAGTACCTAGAATTGAGTATTTTTAAACTTAAAGTTGAGTACTGTTGTTGAACTGGAGAGATGGGTAAATTTGATTCTGCACATTAGGTAAACATTATTCAATGGGTGAGTACTTCATTGCCAACAAATTTTTGAGTAAAAATGGAAGTCATTTGCATACTTTTATTATTTGAAGTATATTAGATTTAAAAACCGAAAAACAATAAATATGTTACGGTATTAAACTAGCCGTTATTGTTAAAAATTAAGAAACAACAAAATGAATAAAATTATTAAGTAAATTTATGTTTTAAGGCACTTTATTTTAAAAGTTGTATAACATTTACTAACTAACCGTGCGGAAAAGTTCTTTTCTTTGGTTTTTACGAGTTTTATTGCATTCGGTTAAATTTATCCTCCATAAACTTTGTATACAGTTATTCAAATTTGAGTACTATGGCATATACTCAAATTTGGCTTCCACCGAACTCCAGAGTTGGGTGAAATTAACTTAATTTTGGGGACTTTGTTTCTTCCGTGTACGTTTTCTTCTTCCGAGCCTTGCAGCTGGAACTGTTTGCCTTCCGAGATGGTGAAGCTAGAATGCACCTTAAGAGCATATTCTGTTGATATGATCGACCAACTAGAAATCATTATCCTTATTGCGTTGTAGATGGTTGTGGCCTGTTTGGGAATTCATAGTCTATTATTTCCGATAAACGTCTAGGCCGAAATAGTGCTAATTGAACGATAGACCAGCATTGGGAAATAAATATGTAAGATAATTCTATTGTTAACTCTTTAGATAGCATTTGGTGGCCCTAAAAGGACCGTTTGGTTTTAATAATGATATGGCCCTAGTTGTATTTTCTACGATGGTTGAACCACGTTACATTCCCAAAATAATTTGATTCCTATCGAATGATTGAAATTTCAAACAGCACAAGAGATATATTCAACCAAACAAACTCTTTAATAAGCAAACTGATTTGGTCGTACTGAAAAGGACGGATATAGTTGACGGGGAGAAACATTGTTCACGGTTGAACTTGGGGTTTCTTCTTGGTATTCTTGGTTCAGCTCCTCGTCGGTGCGGGTGGCCATCTGCAGGTGACGTGGGCTGATTATTGTCCCGTTGTTGTCACGGGCGGCATTTTCCATCAACTCATAGGCTTCAGCAGCCTTTTTCTCGCAGCGATGTTGACGGGAGCATCGGCCCAAACAGCCAACTGCACCAACTTCTCTGGATAACGAATGCTCACCAGTGCATCCTCCAGTATGGTCGCACGCCTACTGCGTTGCTACAACACATTTGCACTGCACAGAACTACGACTACCGTAAGACTGAATCAAATTTTCATTCAACGAAGTCAATGTGATACTAAGTGCATCAAAGGGACGATGTTCAGTTATTAGGCCACAATAATTGGTTTTAATTAGTGCACGCTAGACGGATGATTTTCTTAACAGAAATGTTCCTAATTTGTTAGCCACTGCCAGCAACTAATCCGGTATGCAGAACTAGGAACTAAAACGAACTCAACCACATAGTCTAGTCGGTCTATGACGTGTCGCAATTCGGCTCGAATTATCGCTTCTAAAATTTCGTTCGATCGTTGTTCAACGGTCTTTGTGATATACTCCGGGACGCGGCGTAATTGAACTACAAACCGACAAAAGAAAAATTCAACCAAACAAACTCTTTAGTGATTAAACTGATTTGGTCGTCCTGAAAAGGACGGATTTAATTGACGCGGGAGAAATGGTTTGCGATTCCCCTAGAGTTATTTGTCTCGTCACTGGCGTCTCTTGTAGCGAGGTTAACAGGAGCATCGGCACCAACAGCCAACTGTGCCAACGCCTCTATGCACTCCCGCTTCACTTTACTCCAATTTTTGAGTACAATTGTATGCTATCTCTTTTTCTCTCACGGAAATGTTACTAAATTTTCGTAAGAAGCTGATCTAATCAAAAATTGAGTTGATCCACTGTTTAACGAAAATTGAGTAACACATCCTTGAGGGAAAAAGAGATAGCATACAATTGTACGCAAAAATTGAGTAGAAGAAGCGGGATGTGGGCAACGACTGCTCGCCAGTGCACCATCCAAGGTGCTTGCTGCCGCTAACTGCGTGCGAACAGCCACTGCACAGCTCCACGACTGTTGTAAGACTGAGTCAAAATTTCAGCTAAGCGCTGGTATGTCATGGCGTCGGATGCTATTGCACAAAGAAGGCGGTACCAACGAAGGCAATGTGATACAAATTGCACCAAGGGGACGAACTTCTGTTATTGCGTCACAATAATTGGTTTGAATTAGTGCACGCTAGACGGATGATTTTCTCAACAGAAATATGCCTAATTTGCTTCCACCAACAGCAACTAATCCGGTACGCATAACTTGAAACAATGGCGAACTCCACCACATGGTCACTGATGTGTTGCAGTTTGGCTCGAATTATCCCTTCTAGACTTTCGTTCGTTTGTTGTTCAACGTTCGATGTGGTATAATCGGGGACGCGACGTTAAATGATTGCCATATTCAGCCGTGATGCGGTAATTGAATTAACAACAGCACAATAGAAAAATTCAACCCAACTCTTTAGTTAGTAAACTGATTTGTCGTCCTGATAAGGACGGATTTAATTGACGGGGGTGAAATGTTTTCGATTCCACTTGGGCTTTCTTTCTTCGTTCGGCTCCTCGTTGTTGCGGATGGCCAGCTGCAAGTGACGTGGGATGAATCTGGTCTTGTTTTCACGGGCGGCGTTTTCTACAACGTGCTCGCCAAACACGTCTGTCGCATACGGATGCACAGCGAGAACTGATTATTGGTGTTCGGTCGTTCCACGTGTTCCATAATACCTGGCAAGGTTACTGTGGCAGTATTAACCAATCAGAGCGTAAGCGCAAATATGATGTCATTTTCGACCAATAGCTTTGTGCTTTCAGAAATTTGTATGGGTCGGGGAAAAGTTATTTTGAAGAAGAAGAAGACATTTGTTACTCGTTTCCTATGACCTTGCTAGGGAAACACATTTTTCAACCTGTTGATATGCAAATTTGTATGGGAGCAAAGAAGGTCATTTTCAAATGAAAAATTGAACTACTTATACTAATTGAACTTCATTCAAATTTTGATGCAAAAAATTTGTGAGTCTTCTTGATAAAATGATGCATGAATAAAGTCATTCTGTTCAGTCGAACAAGAGTTATAAGCGTTCAAAAACCTTTCACTTTTGCGTAACGCTCTCATTTTTCATAATTTTGAAACGGCGCCCGGTATAGAAAAGAAAAACGTAGTCCTACGTTAAAAATCTCAGGACCGAATGATGGTGTGAAAATGATAAGAAAGCTCATGATAGTTCGTTTCTTCTCGTGACAGTGAGAAGGCCTGTTTTGTCATCGACACATAAGATTTACCAGCTCTGATCACAACCGCTGCTTTACCCGTGTTGCTTTTTCTGGTTTGACACAAGACAAGACGAACTTCTGTTTCTTGCAGGTTTCCACAAACAGAGAGGTTTAAGATAACAAATTCACTATACATTTGTAAAATCTCATAGAAAATTAAAAATAAAATGATACAAAATGACAAGGCAAAATATTCCACGTCATATTTCGAGCACCGCATAAAGGGCGAACACGAAATTATTGCGACACCGAAAATGTCATGCCAATTTTCTTATAATGTTTAGAATCAAACCAAAATTTTAGGGTAGTTTTATACATATATTTACTTCAAAAATCAAAAGAAAAGTTAATCGATGGAGCTTTGAGTGTAAAATTGAACGCATTTTCGTTTGATGCCCTCCATCAAAGTCTTTACAGTGTCATCCGGTACCAGTTTTTCAGTTTTTTTTTTTCATTTTCTTAACATGTCCTTCTCGTCTTTGACTGTCTTCTTGCTCTTCCGAAGTTCCCGCTTCATCATTGCCCAGTATTGCTCCACCGGGCGCAGCTCCGGACAGTTTGGCGGATTCATGTCCTTTGGAACAAAATGGACAGAATTGGCCTCATACCACTCCAGGACACTTTTAAAATAGTGGCATGATGCCAAATCTGGCCAAAATAGCGGAGATTCGTCGTGCTGCTGCAAGAACGGCACCCTTTGTCACGAAAGGCTCACTCCTCAGTCCGCAAGAGCAGATGGCCTGCCAGATAAGATATTTGGAGGCGATCTTCGACATTTTTTTTTTCTTAAATTTGTCGTCCACATAGAACTTGCTCTTGCCGGTGAAAAACTCCAACCCCGGAATTTGCTTAAAATCGGCTTTTATATACGTTTCGTCGTCCATCACACAGCAGCCATATTTTGTCAGCATCTTCTCGTAGAGCTTCCGTGCCCGAGTTTTAGCCGTCGATTGTTGCCGCTCATCGCGGTTTGGGAAGTTCTGTACCTTGTATGTATGTAGTCCAGCTCTCTTCTTTGCATTCTGGACGTAGCTCTGCGACATGCCGATCTTTTAAGCCAAATCACGGATTGAGACGTTGGGATTTGCTTTAATCATCCGCTTCACCTTTCCCTCCGTCTTTTTATTCTCTGGTCCCGGTTTTCTTCCAGCTCCTTTGCCGTGGTCCAACGTCAACCGCTCCTGGAACCGCTTCAACACTCTGGAGACGGTTCAATGGTGAATGTTCAACATTTTTCCCAACTGCCGGTGCGACAGGTCAGGAAATTCCAGGTGTTTGGAAAGAATTTGTTCTCTCGACTCGCGTTGGTTCACCTACATTTTCGTTGAATCGAAAAACACGACTTCGAGTTTGACAGCATGTAAACAATACACATCAATGAGAAAGTGTGCAAAATTTGGTTGATTTTTACCCAATGGTAAAAAAGTTATGCCCTGTTGAATGTGTCGCAATAATTTCGTGTTCGCCCTTTACTATATCTCCGCTCATTTAGATGATATTAAATCAGACAAAAACTTATTTCAGACCCCAATCACATCGCCAAAATCAGCTCTATGGCAAAAATAATATCAAACAAGAAATTGGAAAATAACGATGGCACCAAAAATAGTGTACTTTATTTGTTCATTCGGTATATTGGATGTGGCTGGATTCGATTCCCATGAAAGAAAATATCAACTGAGCAAATCTTTTTCGTCCAGACTAAAATCTCGACTCCCTGAGCCTAGGTTATAATTGTATGAATCATCAGGCTAGGCTTGAAATGGCATCATCCAATGTCTAGTAAAAAATCAATTGAGACATTTCCATTTAAAATTACCCTTTTCGTAAACCGTAAGATTTATTGACACTTTTGCCATCGGGTTCTTAGTGCATACACTTTACAGCTGTGCAAATCTCGAAACCTTTATCCTTTGTCGATGTCGAGCAAAAATGTAGTAGCCTTAATGATTTATTCATTGTTTTCACGCTACCACGCGCAGAAAATTTGGGAAATAGAGCGAAAAGGACTTTTCAACAAACACAAAGCTTCCGACACACACATACAGAAAAATTAAAGCGCTTGAATTACAGTGTTTTTGTTAAACTCTTCTCATGCTTCGGTGATTGTAGCTATTGTGAGTTTTAGATTTGCCACGCCGCGTGTTCTTAGCGCTTGCATACTTAATTCTGCGTTATTTGTGAATCGATCAAAATGGTATCAAAATCGTTTGCCTGGGGAATTGTCCTCACAGTAACATTCGCACGTAATCTTTGCTCTCTGACACTTGGTCAGACACAATGATTACCTTGTAGTGATTGAACGATCCCGAAATGCCTCTTCATATTGTCTACCACTCAACACCCCTGCGAAACTTGTCAATGCTCATCGTAAACATGATTAATCTACACTCCGCTGCTGGTGCGGCCAACATCAGTCAAAATTAAAGACATATTCATTATTTATTTACCAAATTCATCCTTCTTCAAATTTGCTCTGATTGAACATACGGCATGGACTCCACTATCATCGTCGAAGAAGGGCGAGGGGAAATGAAAAATAAGGCAGACGCACCACTCTGGCGAGCATTTTGTCGGCTCTCAACTTGGTGTTTCAGATGTTCTTCCATAGTTATGAGCTTTTGATGTCCATACATGTCCAACACCATATTGTGTGGGATGCACAATTGTCAAATAAAGTCCAACCTGAAACGCTGATACCGTGTGTTTACCAACTAGGCTACATGAGATCCCACAGCACCTCGTGACTCTGAACTCATTGATCTGCGTTCACCTCGTTCCCAGGATGTGTTTGCCATCCTCGCACCAATTCCGGGCTGGTAAAGAAAGCGACGAACCAACGATGGAAAACCAATAGATATTCGCTTCACGTCCTCCGAAAATATCAGTTGATTTATTTTGCCACATTCGCATCTTTTGAAGAGGAGGAACATTTTCGCTTATTTCTTCCGGATGGGTATCGCACGTGAACCTGTCCAATCTACATCGTAGGGCCAAGCAATTGGTTACCAAAATGTCTACAAATCGAAGGCATTATTGGAGAATAGTTGAAACGTTCAACTAGAATTTTCATCTTCAGATGCACAGTTCTGTATCATTTCTACATTTCTATGTTGGGAATCGATGGCAATGAGTACCTGCCCAAGTGACACGTATTTAAAGATAGTATGCATTGTTGCTATAATGTGACAAATAATTACGTTGATTTCGATGATGAAAAATCTTTTTGGGTACTACACACTAACAAAATGTTATGTAAATTTCGGTGCCATGAAACCGACACAAGCAACCGTCTTCTGAAATTTAAGAATGAATTGAAAAAGACGAGCAAATAAATTCAATCACACACTCTTCTTAAACGTGCGTTTGCTTTTGAATTTTGAATGAAATTTTTGTTTACCTTCCTCGATGTATGTGAAAAGTGAATTATGTCTTGTTTAAAATTCGTAATTTCTAAGCTATTGTTAAGTCATTGACAACTATATTCTTCAATATTACTTATCTAATCTAATCTAATCTCATCTCACCTCATCTCATCTAAACTAATCTTTTCTATTCTAATCTAATCTAATTTAATCTAATCTAATCTAATCTTTTTGATTCTAATCTAATCTTATCTAATTTATTTTATTCTAATCTAATCTAATCTAATCTAATCTAATCTAATGTAATCTAATCTAATCTTTTCGAATCTAATGTAATCTTATCTAATTCATTCTAATTCTAATCATTTTAATCTAATCTAGCTACAAGGATAATCTATCAATAAAATTCCTTTTGCATCCCAAAAAACTGACGCTAACATCTACTTGGCAAATTTCTGGACATGAACCACCACTTGTTTTGATTCAGAACTATGGTTGTAGATCCAAGTCTCATCCATAATCGACACTTAAAATCCTTTTTATACTTTCGAAATTTCTCCAAATGTTGCTCAGAAAGTCGCTTTCGAACGTGTTTCTGATGCATTGTTAGCAAATGCGGCACCCATTGTTCACACTTTTTTTTTAATTAACACTTCAGCAAACATATCCAACATTATTCCATGTAAGATGCATATGGTGTCAGCTATCACATCCACAGCCGATCGATGATCTACCAAAACCATATCCTGTATTTTCGCTATGATTTCTGGTGTTGATGCAATCTTTGGACGTCCTGAGCGTGGATCATCTTCAACGCTTGTACGGCTATTTTTAATTTCAAAACCTATCGGTGTACAGTTGGATATGAAGGAGAAGAATCCTCTTATTTTTTCACAATCTTTGCATTCATCCCAGTAGCCCATAAATCTTCCAAAACAAATCAATTAATCACTGCACGATGTTTGGATTTTTTCATTGTTAAAAAATACACTGACACCTTGAATGTCTTGTAAACAAAGAATGAATAAACAAAAAAAAGTTCTTTCTTATGAAAGATGAAATATTTGAATGGCGTAGAAATTCTATTTTTTCTACTGCTCCACAGATGTCGCTAGTATTAGTACCTATTATTCTGCTCGATTGCCTAATCTTTCGACGAAGTGTCAAATCTTTCGGCAGGTTTACCGCTTAATATATGCAACTGGAACTCTGGCGATCCGCAGTTTGGCAACGGTCATTTTCCAAAATGTTTGGCCAAATCAGCAGTCAATAAACATAAATCACAGCCAGAAATACTTTTATCACCACGTAAAGCTTAGATATTTACTGCTTAAATTGTCAATTTTAAATTTTTTGTACGGGTTTTAAAATGACGCAGCAGAAACAAGCACGTCTTGTCACAAAGTAGCCTACTACATTTTATTACTTAAATCTTCAATTTTATGCAATCAAAGCATAACTGCAAAATATTCATACATAAAACTAAAAAACATAAAACTATAAAAACTGGAATTTTTCCTCCAACTTGATACGAAAAAACTATACCTGACTATTTTTAGTGACGTTTGAAATGTTTATAAAATGTTTGATTCTGGAACTACGCTACATATATTAAAACTAGCTGAACCAGGTGCGAGCGCTGTTACGCTTACAACTACATGAATGAAAATTTAATAGAACCAGTTTCGAGTTTTTTCTTGTCTAAAAAGGGGTTCAAACTTCTATCAAAACATGCTTCTTACCCGAGAAATACACATTTTGTGTTTTAGTCACCTGGATAACTCTCATGTTTGATTGAAATTTGTGTTGTCCATTTGTATGAGAGGCCACCCCTTCCCTCCACCAGAGAGGGTAGGGGTTCTCACAACTCCCCACATGCCAAAATTGGTTCCATTTGCTTAACCATTAACCAATTTTATCCATTTAGCACTAAACGTGGCATTATATTAGCATTATATCTGCATATAAAGCAGCACTTAAATGCCTTGAAGCTCTTTATTCAGATATAATGCTAATATAATGCTAAGAAAGGCGAAATAACGTGCTTATATAATGCAGAAGTTACAGCTCGTAAATAGCATTAGTAATGCTATATTAATGCACCTGAACATAACTGTCAGTTTTTAAAGCCCGTTTGTGGCACTGCTAATGCTATTATTCTGCATTTATCTGCTTTCTGTTTCCGATTTATTTTAAGAACTAATTCTTCTATTCTTATTGATAGTATCAGCCAAAAAAAGAAGGAAAAATGTTTGCAATATTCAGTTATAAGCAAACCTCAGCTTAAATTCATATTTTTAGTATTGGGTGTATTAGAATGAGGAAAGTAATATTTTGTAAATTTAAATTTGTCTTAAACCAAAGTATAATCATGCATGGTTAGCCCGCTGCCTTTGTTGCCTGTGCCTGGCTATAAGCTGTTCCAGCATTGCTAGAACTTTCATCTTCGGATGCTACGAACGAATTTGAAGCTGTAGAACTAACTGGCTGATGGGGATTTAGCAGATTCTGGAACCAAATCTAGGTTTTTTTTCCCTTAGGTCGAATCTGAAATTGAAAGCCTCTCTTTGATTACTTTCTCTTGCATTCAAATTCCATTGAGCTTTACGTTTTTCATTCTACTTTTTGTAGAGTATGCTAGCCAGCACTGTTGTTTTTCTATCTGTACTAAAAAATCCATCAAAAGTTTTATAAAGGTGCTGTAATAAATGAAAAAGACCGAGATAGGAGAGAGTTTCTCATTGTTAGATTCGCTCTATTGAAAAAAAAATCCTAGAAATCTTCAATATGATCAGGTTTGTTAAGTTAAGAAGTATCGTAGTTTCGATACAATTTCACTTTACGTTTATAATTTCCACTGTTTAAAGTTTTTTCCACTTATTCTCGGCCATACTTGGTTTTGTTGACTCCAAATTACTTTTCAATGCCTGTGTAAACAAATTGTAAGCATTATATGATAGCTTTATATTAGCACTGAATGCAGATATGAAGCATGTATGCTGTGAACATGATAAATACTTTTATGCATTATAACAGCCTTATATGCGCATAAAATGCTAGCGATAATGCTTAATTTTGGGTTAAGCTTGAGTGCATTTATGATGCTAATATGAAGCTTGCATGCATAATATATGCTAATATAAAACTTTTAAGCAACATTAATGATGATATAGTGCTATTATCGGGCTATAGCTTAATGCTTATGGTTACTTGGGTAGTTCTCGAGTTATGCAGAAGTTAGTTTTTAATTTGTATAAGACCTCCCCCACTTCCAGAAAGAAGAGGGGTCTTAAATAACAATAGAAACATTTCCTGCCTTCAAAATCCCACATATGTGTTCTCGAGTTATGAAGAAATTGGTGTTTCATTTGTATGAGAGCCCCCCTTCCATAGAAAGAAGGGGTCTCAAACAATCACTCACACACAGACAGATAGACCGACAGAACTTATTTTTTTTTTGAATATAGAAATCCTGCCTCCACAAAACAACATATGACAAATGTGGTCTCATTTGCTTGAATGAAACTGTGTGTTTGATTGCTTGAGGGACTTTGAAACATATCTTGCCTCCAAAAACCTCCACATGCCAAATTTGGTTTCATTTGCTTCAGGGGTTCTTGAGTTATGCTGAAAATGTGTTTCATTTGTATGGGATTCTCCCCTTCCAGAAAGCGGAGGGGTCTCAAACCACCATAGAAATATTGTTCTCCTTCAAAAACTTCCACCTGCCAACTTTGGTTCCAAATGCTTGATTATTTCCCGAGTTATGCAGAAATTTGTGTTTCCCATACAAATTGGAGCCCTCCCTTTCAGAAAGAGGAGGGGTCTCAAACCACAAAAAAAAACAGTTTTTTACTTCAAAATTCTGCACATGCCATATGTGATTCCATGTGCTTGATTAGTGATCGAGTTATGCTGAAATTTGTGTATCATTTGTATGTCCCCCTCCCTTCAGAAAAGGTAGGGGTCTAGAATCAGCTTAAACATTTATTGCCCTCAAAAGCCCCGACATGTCAAATTTGGTTCCATTTGCTTGATTAATCCTCAAATTATGCAGAAATTCATGTGCCATTTGTAAGGAAGCCCTCCCCCCCCCCCCCTTACAAAGAGAGGAGGGATCTCCAACCATCATAAGAACCTTCCCCAGCCTCGAAAAACCCTGCATACACATTTTCACGCCGATCGGCTCAGTACTTTCCGGGTCTGTTCATACACCACGGAGACTCGTATTTGAAAATATCAGACAAACCCCTCCACCCTCGTAGACATTTATCCATTTTTTTTTTAATTTTGTATAGAGCGTAGACTTTGGTCAACCCCCACCCCTTGCTTGTCAGTTTGGCTGTCTGTCTGGTTTTTGATGGTTTGAGACCTCTCCCCTCTCTGTAAGGGAGAAGGAATCCCATGCAATTGGAACACGAATTTCTGCATAACTTGAGAACTAATCAAGCAAATGGAACCAAACTTGACATGTGGAAGTTTTTGGAGGCAAGCAATTTTTGTATTGTGTTTCGAGACCCTTCTTCTTCGTGGGAGGGGAGGGAGCATCCCAACAAACAGTGAATGTTGTATTATACACAGAAAAAAATAATTAATTTTTACAAGCGTGTAAAATTTTCCCTCGTTTAGATCCAAGCTAAAGGAGGCGTAAACAACGAAATTGTTTGCAACTTTTCATGTGCCATACAACAATATTGGCAATTTTTCATACAACAGGCTGTATTCAGGCGTTATCTCTTTTAAATTTACATGAAATATCCCATTATTCTCTGGCAAATCTAGCATTCCCTTTATGTGCATTTGATAACGCAGAAAATTCAATGTTTCTTTTTATCTGTGTAGCCTATTTAATTTTAGCTCAATAAACCTTAATTAAGCAAAAAATAGCTTCGTCAGCCTTTTATCAACTCAAATTGTTTGTTGGAATGTACTGATAGAAAAGTTAATCCCTTCTTAGTCCAGAAAGGGGGATGCTTGAGCTACTCTCAGTGCTACATTATGCACAAGAAGTTAATCTAAGGTTATGCAAGTGATAATTACGTTCAAACTGACAAGATACGGCGTAGTTTTGAAGAAAAGAGTATTGTCTATGAAATTCTTCTACACAGAGAAAAAAACATGGTAGAAATTAACGATCCGAGGTTTAAGTTAGAAACACAAACAAAAAAAAACAAACAAAATTAAAAAAAAACTAAACTCTACAATCGAAGTCCTACTGTGTGACAAACGAAGATATTTAACAAAACCTATTCCGAAAAACAATCATGAATGCGTCAGTACTGTTAAATTTACATTCATTTAGTTGCAAGCCTAGCAAAGCTCGCACCGGGTTCAGCTAGCTATTGATATAGAACTTAAGGTGCTTGTACCATTTTCCACTTTTCCATTAGTAGACAATCTCTGAGGAGTTTTCACTTTTCAAACAAAACTTAAAATAAACCATTAGTAGAATTATTGTTATTGGAAAACTAGAAAAAGTTAAAGCAACACTTCACTTGTTCACTTATTTTGAATAAAAAATTAAAAACTTAAACTCTTTTTCAAAACTTAAAACATTTTCAAGGTAAACACGAGCAAGTTCTTTAAAATTTCACTAAAAGAAGCTTATCTTTTTTCTGTGGGGATGTTAAGCCATTTTCAAATCGAAAGGAATTTTATACCAGACCAGGATTAGAGCCTGAAAGAAATGAGAAAGTGAGGCCCAAAAAATTAAATACAAAGGATTAGCAGGTCATTATGTTATATTAAAATGTATCGATTACCTCTTCGACTATACAGCTTTATAGCGTTTGTGGTAATTTGTTTTTATAGCTACGTTCAACAGCCTACAATTGAAATTAGTTTTTTTCTATGGTTAAAAAAAATGGAAATTATTCCTAAAAATCCACTGCATAATATATTAAGCTGACAAAAACAATTTTACTCCTTCACACAATTGCCGCTTGAAACTTTTTCCCTCAACTGCCGGAACGTGCAATATCTAGACCCAGCAACTTCACCAATGAAAGGAGCACATCCGGCAATAAAAATATGATCTTATGGCCGTTTTCTAACTACTGCCGAACGTGACACAAGCGGAGAAAGAATTGCCGAGCAGTGCTAAATATAGTTCATTCTCTGATAAAAGCTATGAAAGGAGTGTATTTCGAAAGAGAATGAGCAGGCTACCCATCCGGATTATCTTTCATTTCATTGCTTCTACAAATCTTACCCTACTGAGCGGTGACAATCCTGCCTATGGACTACTTTGATGCTGATGAGGCAGAAAAAAAGAGAAATTGAGCCAAGTGAAATATATAGTATGTCGAATAAATCCCCGGAGAGGCATTAGACGTCGTTTTCACCATAAGTGGCGCATAAATTTAGCGAACGATACATACACGCGATGCATGTTCCCTCTCACTAAGAGCTCAAGTTCTTTTCTGGCGAATCGAGGAAAAGTGGCATCGGATTTGTTTTACATTTCGAACGTCACACTTCCGCCGAGCTGCAACTGTCTGCTATGTGTGCTTCGTAACCTTACAGTTTGTTCGATGTAAGCGGAAGAGCGAAGACCAAACTTTACCTTGATTTTGAACACGGTTCCGTGTATTGAGATGCAATATCTTTGATGACAATATTATGCTGCTTGATTGATCGTTAAAGCGAGAACCCGTTACAGTACATGTGTGGAGAGAAACGGGAAAAGCTACTTTTCGAAATATGCTAAATCAATTTCTGAAGAATTTGTAGCGACTTGCAAATGTTGTTGATATCTTCTAGTGATGTGATGTGATGCGATAAGAACCCACCATCAGTGCATTAAATTTTGTTGGTTTCTTCTAGAGGGTAGAAAAGAATCATTGAAAGAGTTGTCTCATCTAACCAGCGAAGATGGGAAAAGATGTCTCTGATGAATTTCAATAACTCATCCTCGTCATCAGTATCAGAAATACATTCCCACTTCTTATTTTTTGATCTACGTTGAGATAATTGCTCATAAGTGAATATGCAATTCTGGTGCCTGAGAATCCTATGTATTTTCACGCACTCATACTCACGACACTTCTGTTCTTCACCAAAATCGCGTAGAAGTTGTCTCAACCACACAGCTTCTTGACAATCTTCGCTGAGTGGCACGTATTCCGCCTCCATAGATGACAGGGTGATGGATTTTTGGCGGTGACTCGTCCAAGATATTAGTCCTCCAGCAAACATGAAACCGGCATTCGACTGCCAACATATCCAGCCCAATCAGAATCTGAATATCCGAGTGATGCTTGTTCTGGATTTCCTCCGAGTTGTAGACTGTAATCTGTCGTTGATTTTAAATCTCGCAGTATGCGCTTTGCAGCCGTCCAGTCGGTTTCTTTGGGAACGCTGAACGTTCTTCCAAGGTTTGCAGTTGACGTGGCTATGTCGGGTAGAGAGTTTACCCCAAGGTACAGCAATTCTTCCACGAGGCTTCTATGCTTCAATGGCGTCTTTGAAAGCTCCACCGGATTCGGTCAATTTCAGGAACCCAGGGTCCATAGGTGATTTGGCAATCTCCGCTTGTTCCATCTTATTCTGCACGATGAGTTTTTCGATGAACTTTTGAAGTCTGATCCTGTACACTCCATCTTCATGCTGTACTTCCATTCCTTTTGTCGAGAGACCAAACCAGCCTGTCACCGACATAAACCAGTACAAACACTTGAGTTGTACCAAACCTTTTGACGTACAAGCTTGGATAGAATCCTGAAGGCTTGAATCCCAGTGCCAACTGTCGTAAGCCATAAATACTGCGCTTGAGTCAGCAAACACACTCCTCTTTGAAAGTCAGGAGGCTACCGCATCAGAATCTCCTCATCTAAAGTCCCATTTAGATACGCGGTCTTCACATCGAGGTGCCGAACAATTATGTTATGCTTTGAAGACAATCTAAGAAATGTTCGCTAAATCGCTTGACGTGTAATCGGCGCAAAAACTTGGTCGTAGTTGACCCCTTGTTGTTGGTTGTAGCTCTGAGCTACTATCCGTGTTTTGGACTTTACAACTTCGTCTTGCTCGTTGCGTTTGACCTTAAACACCCATCGCGATCCTACAATTTTTCGCCTTTTCGGTGGTGGTGAAACGAGTTCCCAGGTCCCGTTGCATTGATGCGAAGCAAGTGCATCCTCGATTGCAGTTCTTCAGCAGCATATGCCGAGATACCCACGGCGTAATTCAGAACAAACGCTTTGGAACAGCCCCCACAATTCAGCCGATTTGATCGATGGGTCAAGTGCTATGAATCTGGCGTCACAACTCACAGTTATTGGATCAGTTCCTTGGTTTATGAAGCGATAGCCCTTATGCTTCATAGAATAGCCTACGAAAGTGAGCTTGCATGCCTTGCCTTCCATTTTCCTTGCCTCTCATCTGAGATGTGCACGTACGTCTCGGCGCCGAACTCTTTCAGGTGGCCCCACCAGAGCTCATGTGGTGTTTTCTGCACTGATCTAGAAGGTAACTGGCTGAAATCATCGGTTATGTTCATAGCGTAACGATTATCACTGTGGGTGGCAGTATGCATCGGGCCGCAGAGGTCAATGTGCACTATGTCCAAAATTCCAGTCGATTGCCGTTCGGTAACATCAGGGAAGGGTTCGGTAACAGCCGCTCGGTAAACAACATTCACATATAAGACGCAAGCCACAATCGCTTACCTGTGTAGCTGTCGCAAGGTTTTCCTTCACTAAGCGTTCAGTACCCGTCCAATCACGATGGCCTCGGCGTCAATGCCATTGATGCTGACAGTTGTCCTTGTGTTGGCCGGTGTTTGCCTGGAGTGAAGTCTCCGCAAGCTTCAGACGGTACAAGTCGTCGTAACGATATCCAGACGCTACAACGACGCCTTTCGGGTCGACAATTTGACACTTTCATCGTCGAAACACACTTCGAATTTAATCTGTGCAAGCTTTGTAACCGGAATTCTATTGGTTGATAGACCAGGAACAACCGTCACTTGATAACATCTTCTTTACCGTCAACAACAAAGAGAACACCGCTGCCTTAACCTTTTATCTGCGTCTTCTTACCATCGGCTGGAGTAATCCAGCCACCAGCGAATTCCTCCAGCGCCGTGAAGAACGAAGGATCGTTAGGCATAACGTTTGCATTAAACAAATTGACTTCTTTAGGATAGTGATAAAAAATAGCTGAGACAGATAATGGTTTTCATAAATTTCCCATGGAAGGTAATTATTTAAAATTACTTGCAACAAAATCTACGTTTATACAAGCGGCCTTCCGGTAGTGACTAGGGTACCACATCGATATTCAGCCACTCCATCTCCTCCAACGATCGGTTCTAGTAGTAGGCGGACGCCAGGTTCAGCCAGAACACCGCGTCTTCGCCCTTATGGTATTTCTTGATGAACGACGCAACTTCCGGCAGGCATTTCGTACTATAAATGTCCCCGTTCATGGCCAGTTCAGAGTAAAAGAAGAGTGGCTTTGACATCGCCTTCTCGCTGATTGTCAGCCACAGCAGCACCTTCTTGAGGAACTTGGTGTGTGAAATGAATTTCACCTCAGAGCTCACTTCCTTCGTGGGGGAAGTAAAATACGAAGTGCCCTGCCAGTCGTTGCCATCCCAGGTGAGATAGGTCTCATCGTCCATCACCACCGCCATTTCACGATTCGCCGAGAAAATCGAGTTGACCATCTTATTTAGCCGCTGCCACTGCGTCATTGCCTGCAGCCCCGAAACAACTGGACGCGACTTCCGCTTCCTGACTTCCTGACATGTATGTTCATGTGCACCAGGTACGTTTTCACTGCTGGCCGGTTGAACCGACCTCCCGGCCAAAGTCACGTAGCGATGTAGCCATTTTTCCCTCGGTCTTCCTCTTCAGCATCCTTTGGAGCGACTTGCCACTCAGGGTCGTCGGCCGTCCGGAACAGGGCTTTCTTTCGACGCTCTGATTGTTGTCTAAGAGTGCCAATATGTTGTAGATGCCGGACTGGGGGCGTATCCGGTGTCCACAAAGTGCCTCACGATGTCCAATTTCAACGCGGTGGGGTGCCGTTTTTTGAACGCGCACACTTCTGAACGGAGTTGCTTCACTGTTTTTGCCATCAATGATAGAGTTCGACTGATAGAGCTCAAATTTTGTCTGCTGACTCATGGGTTACTATGATTGATGCTGCATGGGTAGTTTTGTCAAGTTTCGTCAATGTCATCATCTGAACGGCTGTCGAGAGCTGTTACCAGGTTATCAAACGATGGAAGGAGTTTCCGAAGAAGCAAACAATTTGTTGTATCACTGTTAAGTTCAGTGCCGGCTCGGTCAAGCCGCTCGTCAACTTCAAACAGATGCTGTTCAACATCATTTCGTACCGGCATATTCATCGCGCACAGTTTCTTCAAGAGAGACTCATGAACCGATCGTGTTTTCTTCTCATGGATTCACAAGCAACAACAAACAATTTACCTTTCACCCGAACGAGTTTTGTAAACGTTTTCGCACGCGATTGGTCGCGGTTGTGCACTTATTTTTCTTCACCCTTCTCTCACTTCCAAAGTGGAACACAAGGTGAAACACTAAACAAAATGGCTTCTCACAGCCGAATGTTTTTCACAACTTTTCTCTCCGATCCCACTGGGCTCATAACCTGACGGATAGTCACGGTTACACAGCGGAGAGTGAACGAAGGGATTCGGAAGTAAAAGTAATTCAATGCACTCGCGATTACTCTAACGTGAACTTTTATTTATATGACACAGATGTAATGATAACTGTGTTCCACTACGGTACGTATTTAGAGAGAGAATGACGACGGCATCAAGACGGTGTCTATTAGTTGCGCTTCTCGGGGGATTAGGAACACACAGAAAAGGGCGTATATGGGTGCGACCAGAGTCGTTAGTGACCAATGACGTCTATATAAGGTCTGGCTCAACACATTGCTTGCTTGTATTGTAAGCAAAAATAATGTAAACATTGCTGAACCAATAAGTGATGACGTAACACTATACAACTTTCGATGGTCTTGCATAGATTCAGATAAAAAAGCGGTTTTAATGCTGAATTGTTAAATAATCATTATACAAATGCCATTTATTGAATAGAAGCATTTCCTCCCGATTAGGGTAATTTATAGTGAGTTTAACTGAGTTAATTGAATTTCTGCCACATAAACTATCAAATGATCGCTTCTTCTTTCACGATGTTGCATACGGTGTTTTCGCTTCTACTCAACATTCTTTCGATTGCATTCTTTTTAAATTTTGTTGTCTCTTGAGCCGTTTTTGAAGAACTTTTGCCAAAAGAGTAACAGTTTGATAAATATAACTGGACTTGACAAATCTACAAATAAGTTACATTATCTCAAATTTGAGCGAATAAACTTTTGACGAATGTGACTCAAAAACGACTTAGAATTGAGCGATAATTTATGGTCGTGTGTACGGCCATTAGTTTTACTCAGTTTTTGGTGAGCCATTTTTTATTCATTTTCGCCAACAGTGGAGTCACTCATATATGAGTAAATGTGGCTGGGATTGATAAGTCAACATGTATTAAACATCGACTTAAACTAGATGGGTGTTTTGGATATATCGATAATTCCAGTTACATTTACTCATATTTGAGTGAGTTCAATTTTGACCAAATTCAGTCACAAACAACTAAAAATTGAATTTGAATTCGTGACCGTGTGAGTGAATGTTTGAAGAATTGTAATTGGACATCAAACAAAACATCGTTTTTGCAAGCGAGTCCGCTCTTGCATTGTCCGTAATTGAACAATGAACCCACACGAAGGTAATCATAAAATAACGCGAAGATAAAGCCACTTAGAAGCCCATTTATTGGAATATGTAAACATGTTTACACAGCGAAAATTTTAAATAAAAATTTCTGGAATCATAACAATAGCGAATTCTTCCTTTTCTCATCATTCGAACCAATAAAACATCATTCATAACAACCACCTCTGGCAGCATCGCAATATATCCGCAGATCACAAATAGCGATTTTTCATTTTTCAAAGGCGCTTCTTCAACAAAAGGGTCTGACAGCTGCTAAATTCCGACCAACGAACGTCGGCAGCCGGTTTTAGCAGAAGCAAAAGCACCACCAGCGCCTGTAAATTGCGTCTCAGATAACGAGTGGCATAACGTTTTCCTTTCCATTTATCACATCACTGCCTTCGCTTTATGATATTGAATATCGTTATGACGACGCCGGCCGAATGCGAAGCGCGATATTTTTCTGTTGCTTCCTGCTTCATCATCGGGGGCAGTTGTATCGCTATCGGATTGAATCTTGAATCTTATATTTGAATATGTTTTCTTCCACCATCATCATCATCGTCATCTTCATCTGCATACGCTTTGTCAATACTCACTCCACGCGCTTCCATAAGCGACTGTCGAAAACTACTTAACGGAAGCATTGAGGATAAGATTTCAACAATCAGCAACTGCGATGATAATTTTGAAGTGATCAAATTTGAATTACTGATTCCAAGAATCTCAGAAATTCTACAGGATTCTGGCCAAACAAAAAATTATAATGACTGATGGTGTACAGTGGATTACGCTTCGATAATATCATTCTTAATGATTTTTTGCAATTTCTTCAAACTTTTCCATCAAAGAAAGTAATTTGCTACTTATGTATGTATTTCCTTATGGAGAGAGAAAGATTATTCACTCGTTTCTAGCGTTTCAGCAATGGCGCCATCCACGATAAGCGAACATGTTGGAAAAAGTCGAACAAATGAAGGAAAGACTTAGTCAATTCTGTTGATGTTGCTTAAACTCGCAACAGTCAGTTAGTTAGATCAAAATTGGGGTTTTGATCGTTGATTACCACTTGTATTATAAACCGTGGCTAGATAGATCATCTACTGTAAACGATTCCCATACAACTATGAATTTGTCAGTATCAGTATGGCTCCCAGGTTGCTACCAATCCGATCCGTCGACAAAGGAGAAATCGATATCGACGGCTGGCAAATCGGGTATTGAACTTTTTAAAATCGATTTTCCAGTTACCAGAGCTGAATTTTGCATCCGCTTCAGGCCGTAAGGATTGTTTGTATGGAGGGGGATGGAAGGGGGGTTTTAGTGTACGATAACATGCAATCATATACTGATGCATTCTCTCTCATCTCCTCTTTGTATGGGTGATCTTCGTGGCTGAGAGCGGTAGTTGGATATAGGTACTCGAGAGCTGTTACCCATTGTTTCTATATTAATAACATTTATTTTTATTAGGTTTGTGTCGACCATCGGTTTAGTCGGTTGTGTCACTTTGTTCCGCAATATTTTGTTATCGGGAGTAACGTTTTGACTATTGTTTCGGTAGCCTATTGTTCGTTGCGCGAGTGATCGAGTGAGCATGAGAATCCATGGTTCGCCGTGTAAGATGAGTCGGTGGTGAGGTTTGTTTGTATGTTTGTGGTGAGGTACATAATTAATTGTAATTCAAATTATTCGAACTCCATGCTGGTCGGGCCACCCTATCTTGGAACAAATAAACCACTGTCCCATTTCGTGAGTAACTCCAGCGGCATCCGTACTGTTGGTGTAGACGGGTCCAAGTTGGCTCTCATGCATTGAGATGAATTATCTTGTTCTCCTATTGAAATGCCACTATCACACTCCGTGTATTTTTGGAACTAGTTCCGTCAATACCTCCCAACCGAAATATCCTATTTCAAAACCATTCAATAGCGTTCAATGTGACCATTTGGTTATTGTAGAGCTCAATTCGGATTAGTTGTTGCTGAGAAACATGGCCTACTTTATTTTGTCACATACATACACAAACACAGACATACATACACACCCACACATACACAAACGCAGGATTTTCATAATCTCGTCAAGCTGAGTCAATACTACAGTTCTAACTATAGTTGTAAGTTTACTTGTAACTGTATTTTTCTTAAAAAGCTACGATATTTACTCAACCATGATTATTGAATTGAAACCTGTTCTAGGTCGTCCAAACTGTTTTGAGTTCAGAATTTAGTGCCTACAGTTGTATTTGGTTTTTTTTCGGCAACACAAAGTAATAATGTGTATGCATGTATGTAACATGGTTGAAAACATATCGTAACTTTGTATAGCCGTAAAAACTACAGTTACATTTATAGTTCCTAAGTTCAGTACTCCAAAACAGGTTGAATGACTCAGAACCTCCCAGATTATCTCATAATGTCGGTTGCTCTTCCAAAAGATTCAATGAACATAGTTGAAACCATATCGTACATTTATACATCAGAAAAGCTACATTTTCTAAGTTTTGAACTAATGAACAGTCTGGTATGACCCAGAACATCCCAGATTTCATCATAATGTCGGTTGACATTCTAGAAGATCCATTTAACATTGTTGAAAACATATCGTGAATTTGCCTAGCCGTAAAACTATAAATCCTAAAGGGTTTGAGCTGTTTAGTAGAATACCTGTAACTAGAAATTAGAAGAAAAATTTGTATCTTCCATTTAATTCCAACTACCTTTGCTTATTTTCGACAGATTCGCGTATTTCGTTTACAATGTGAAGGCTTCTTCAGTGGCTCGTACTAATAACTCGACTTGTGGACGAGGTAGACGAGGTAGACGAGGTTTTTATCTTTTCAAGCTTAAATGGAACAATCTTACATCCTCCTACTCCTTTATTGAGAAGTTGCTCCATTTTCACCTTTTATTCACCGTTTTTTATTCACCGTTCCGCAAACAACATACGACTTAATCCACTTGCGAATGAAAACAATATGGCGCGTGGCGGTTGCGGATAAAATGTCGAGCCTCGGCTTACAACACCGCTAAACCGATATTTCGGCATGATAACAATGACACCATGGACCCCATGTTAGGAACATGTTTTTTTTTATGTTCCCCACTAGGGTCTGTTATATGAGCATCATGAGCATGAGCATGAGCATGAGCATGATTGACCGCCCGAGGTTGCTACTCTGTTATTGTCAGATCAGCTGCTATTACACAGAGAACCAACAGATGATGCTTGGGACTAACATACATCTTCAAAGTGTTAAAACTAATGATCCCAAACTAAAGCAATGCCGACGCCGGCCCCGCCCGAATGCAGGTCAAGTAGGGAAAGGGTATGAATATGCTGACGTGATACTCGCTTTATTGGAAGCCGCGGAATCCACTGCACTTCCACGAGAAATCACTGGGATTCTGGATAACTGGATTGGGTAGCAGCAGGGTTCGTTTTGTTTAACGATAAGCTGTCAAGTTAAATATTTCAAAATTAGGACTGATTTCTGATTTGAACCAATTTAAACCAACAGTAAGGGGCCACTCACAAAGTGTGATTGTGCTTTTTCATTAGGAAAACAAAGTGATTTTAAACAATGCTAAAATGCCGATTTTGACCGGTTTAAACCAACAGTAAAGCTACCATTAGGGCCACTCTCAAAATGTGATACTGGTTTTACATTGGGAAACTATGAGATGTTTTACAATGCTCGAAAGCCGATTTGGACCGATTAAACCGACAGTAAGGATGCTATTGGGGCCACTCATAGAGTGTGATAGTGGTATTTCATTAGGAAAACAAGGCAATTCATCTCATCGCCTGAGAGCTAACTCGGACCGATCTACACCAGCAGTACGGATGTCGCTAGAGCCACTTACAAAATGGGACAGTAGTTTATTTGCGAACCACGACTTCTCATGCTCACTCGATCATTCACACAACGAACAATAGACAAAACGCTACGCCCGATAACAAAATATATCGACCCGATAACAATGTATCGACACAACCGGTTCAACCGATTCAACTGATGGTCGACGCAAACCTATTAAAAAGGACATATAGATACAATGGGTAACAATTACCTGTCCTGCTTTACGTCCTTCAGAGCACTTACTACCTCACGAGTCGCCTGTACCCAACTCCACAGGCATCCATCAAGCCTCTGGTACACCAATGCATCTCCATGCCCAACCGAAGCACCACTACTTGAAAAGTTTTGAAAAATAGAGAGATATTAGATATTGTCTTCAAAATTTGGTAGAAATAAACTATCTGTTGCCTAAAAATAAACAAATTTAAGGACAAAGACAAAAGTAGAATCCTTGTAGTCCCCCGGATGTGCGAAGAGCATAGCCATTTCTATGGAAAGATACTAAGAGTTATTGTTGCAGGTTGTCGATGGTTGATTACAACTATGTGGGCTCCATTGACTGAAATGAGCATTGAATGAGAATAGTGAGAACAGTTTATTGAATAAACGACTACAATACTCAGTTGTTTATTAAGCTGAAGCTCAATCGAGCTATATCTGATGAACTTAGTCGATGAATCAACCCTCTCAAATTTATCGCTAACACGCTATTATGACAAATTTACAAGCTCACAACTGCATGATAACTTGAAAAGTGTCCAGATTCATGAACAAAAAGTCCGGGTACCGACGCAACACGGCATCCGAAATTTGGATTTGGAAACCTGTGCCGCTCAACAAATCCTCAAACAAATGTGCAAAATCACGTTGGCCAATATATAGCGTCAACCAGTGGGTACGTGTGCTCAACTCCAAGTTCCCCTTCTTTCAAACTCACCCTCAGTTCAATTTACCCATTGAGTTGGACACATCACAATAGAAAATATTGTGATGGAGCTTAGACGTTAGCTTACTAGATGTATTAAAAATACTCTATAACCTATTTAGGATTTTATCTGAAAAATCCAAATTTGACCAACATCCACCTTCCCCACTAGGGTCTGTTATATAGATAACTTAGTGAAAATGTTGTTTTTGGTAAAATTTTCAATGGAAAGTATGATTTTCGGTTGTATATTTTTCAAATGGTTCATCCAAACACAAACAAAGGGAACAAAATCTGTCAAGAATGCAATAGTCACAAGTTCTAATCTCACCCCCAGACAAGTTATAAAAGTAGCCAAAAAGGTATAATAGTGACTACGACGGAAGGTGAACCAGCCAAGAAATGAAAATCTCGAAAATCAAGGAATAAAAATAAAAGGCTTGCATTTTATGATGAATCTATCTGATGGGACGAAGTTGCATCCATGAATAGACCCACCCTAGCAGCACACTTGTTGCCATTCAGTTGCAATAACATAAATATGACTTGCTAAGTCATAATCAAGTTACAACAACGAATTATGACCGTAGTGTGCTACTTGGGCAATTTGGTTCCAAAAGACCGACATTACATCCTTATCCCTGCCGGCGTCGGTGGTGCAGTGGTAACTGCTACTTGGCACCGTGGGTCTGGGTTCAATCCCAGTCAACGTCGGTGGTTTTTCTGAGGCGAAAAAATCTTGGTCACGTCTTCCTTCGGAAGGGAAGTAAAGCCATTTGTCCCGGTTTATAGTCATGAGTCGTTAGGTAGGGTCCAGGTGGTGAAGTATTCTCCCTGGCGTCGGTGATTGTCACCATATACGGAAAATAAAAAAATAAAAAATAAACATCCTTATCCCTCCAATGTTCCTGATTTTATAAATGAGTAAACTTTCGTGAAACATACTACTAAACGTCTTATGATACTTATTTAAGCAAGTATATTACTCGTTTAACATCGCTTACAGCTAAAATATTTCATGGGTCATAATAAAAAATGTAACCGATCCTTGCATACTAGGCTGAGACAAGGGACACATACCCTATATAAATAAATTTTCATTGAAAACGTCAATTTTTTTTTAAATCAAAATACATATAAAAATCTTAATATAAGTCAGTCCACGTTATATTTACGAAACTTTTCTTTCAGTGTAGATTTTGAATTATTTCACGGATCGCTGAAGTTGTTTACTATATATGACTTAATTTCCCTGGAAAAAGTCATGCTAGGTGCTGTACACCAATTTTTTGCAAACATTTTCATGAATTATAATGAACGACGAAACATACGTACTCATACGAACGTACAACACACGTACAACATACGTGATAGACTATAAACAGCATCCGGGTCTTGCATTTTTATACCGCAGTGCCGTTGCCGAGCATTTCCGAACAAAAAAGGTATCCAAGACCATATGTAGTTGTGGTCGAATATCTAAAAGTTTTGTCTTTGCCGCTACTATGAATAAGGATGTGTACGAGAATGAATGTCTGCAAAAGTGGTTACTACCAGTCCTCAGAAGTCTCAACTCTCCAGCACTGTTTTGGTCTGATATGGCCTCTTGTCACTATGCGAAAAGCTGTGCTGGAATGGTATAACGTTCAAGGGGTCAAATGCGTTCCAAAAACAGCCCATTCACCAAACTGTCCTCAACATCGCCCAATGGAGAAGTATTGGGCTCTATTTAAGCGGAAATTCTTCGAAACTAAGAAGAAAGAAAATGGTACCGATGATTTCAAGAGAAGATGGAGAATCATCACGGCGGGTATATCTGAAGATACCGTACGGAACCTGATGCGGGGTGTTCGAAAATTCGAGAATTTAACTTAAAGAAGGGTTAACATCTGAATCAACTGTTTGTAATGTAGATATACCTCTATTTTTTTGCTGGTATTATTTTGGTGTCGAAATTTCACGTGGACAGACTTTTTATTATAAAACGTAATGTTAATAAACTTTTTGTTGGCTATTAAGAGGATATAAATTAACGCAGATTCTTTTTTTAAATATATGTTTTTTTGCAAATAATTCAAAGCTTGCCAAACTTTACCATTATATGACGATTTTTGAAAGAGCTTTTAATCAGAAACATTCGTTCTGGTAAACATTTTGATTGATAGCCAAACCACTCTTTTCAATGTTTTGCAGAGGTACTGGTGAGAGCAGTTGAACTTTTTTGCGATATTCCGTTGGATCAGTAAATCTTTGTTGTTGAAGGCACGGCAAAGAGATCGAAGTTATTTTGCGTCCATAATTTTGCTGGTCTTCCACTAGTCTTCCACTAAATAGTCGAAGCCGCAACATTTTCGCTTTTAAAATTTTTACTTTTTACAAAGATTTCTGAGCAGCTCGTAGAAATGAGCAACGCGCTTGCGAAATTCTGTTTGTTTTGCCGTCACTTTGAGCAAAACTGAGCAAGCATAAAAGACACAAGCCGAAAGAGGAGAAAAATAGACATACACACTCTCATTTCTCTCTGGTCTCGTTTGATGTTGAGCATAGGAGCCCTGAAAAATTCCAATCTTTTAGATGCCACCCGTTATGTTGAGCGCAAGATACACGCGAGATTTCATGTGAATTTAAGCGAGATATCGTGTGAATCAAGTCCGCTGTACGTAAGATTGAAAGCAATTTCTTTGTTTCTGTTAACTTTGGTTTGAATTTGAATAAGAGGAACCTTTACGCGTCTGTTAAAATTCATCTTTTTGTTTCAGTAAACTTGATAATCCAATTTTCCGATGCCAACGAGTGAACCCTGCACGGACGGACAAAGAATTCATTAAGTAATCACTCTCATTTTGCGGAAATTCGACCAGCAAACTTTAAAATGTCGCTCTGAGGTGGTTTAAGAAAAGTTGTTGCTGAGGGAATTGCTACTCAGAAAAATAGCATTAACCACAAAACACTCCCATCGTTTCCTTTTGTGTAGCCTCAAAATGGCCATGAATGGTGCGCCACCGACCACCGGCTACGAACACTTGGTGGCCATTAAAAAGTTTATCTTCTCGCTTTTTCTCCACGCGGCCATTAGGACGTTATAGAATAATTGTTTGTCACTATTTGTGTTCAATTTGAAAAAAGAAAAATACTTTGTTTCAACGCTGAAAATGGGAAGTTTTCCTTTTCACTCAAACGCAAAACGATCTTAAATTGCCAGCGTCACATTCAATTTTCGGTTGGAAAGACTGTCTCTGGCTCGGTTCCCAAATGGCGCGCCGGAATGCTCGGAAGCGGGGAGCATCCTTTAACACCCTTACCCAACGCCGAAGCGACGGAAAACGCAGACACAAATCATTTCATTATCTAGGCTAACGTCACACCATTTTTCATCCAGACCCGGCGATCGTTGGCTTCGTTCAATTATGAAACCTAAAATTGATGTTTTGCCATTTCTTTTCCCACTAGATCATCGTTTACTAATTTTTTTGTCGCTCTCTTTGCTGGTTGCCTTCATCGAGAAGGGAATAAGAAATTCCATTCCTATTAGTGGCTGGCGACTGGGGAATGTTCGGAATGTCTTTATTGGATCATGTAGTAAATGGATGGGTAATGAAATTATGGGAAAACGATTGCCTTGATTGTGCTTTCTTGGTCAGTTAATTTAGTGGATTGGTGTATTGTAGTGCTTCCGCTTTAAGAGGAAATTAATCTCAAAGTAATCTTGGATAAACCATACACACTCTACCTCCTGCGTTACAGACATTTGATATTCTTTTTCGAAATCGAAATAATACATAAACGGCTTAAAAGCTAAGCCCTCCGGAGATAAAGTTTTATCCCTCTCGTGCTACGTTCGATCCATGATTGCAAACCATTAGGCAGCCACCTCGGAAAAAAGCTCCTGAACAATGGAAAACATTGAAGCCTACCCCCGTCCAGACAGCTGAACAACCTCGTGCCGCACACATACATATATGTAATAAATATAAGCTCATCAATTTTCATAAAGGAATTTTATATCCTCAATCTATTTCTTCGTTTTGGCATATCCCGTTCGTCCTCAGCAAAGCACGTCGAAACGAGCCGAAAAAGCTGTTTGAAAGGATTTCCCTGCCATTCTGCCGTGTGTGTTAGCTTCAGAGGGTTTGCTAAGCCGTTTCACATGCTCCCTCAACAACCTCAATGGGTAGCTATTTTTGAGAAGGGTTTGGTTGTTTTTTCACTCGCAGACGGACGCAGTTTCGCCAGCCGCCGCCGTCGATGTTGGCTCAGAACCAAGTGCGTTTAAGGTATGGAAAAGTGTTGACTTTTTCGCCTTGAAGAGATGGGTGGCGATGTTGGGATTTAAAACGTCTACTCAGAAACTATGCAAAAAAAAGAGAGAAAATAATTACACCTTACCCTTGTTGATCTGGGGGGAAAAAATAAGATGAGTTCTTCCATCTAGGAAAACTACGCTGGGTAAGAAAATGGATTAATTGGTTTAAGAGACCGTCATTAGCCCAATTAGTTGTTTATGAAAAACGATAAATTTAAGTTATTGATAAGAAGGAAAAGTTAATCGATACAGATTCTGTGTTATTTTTGTTATTTTCTTGAACAGTGTTCTGTTTATTAATTTGAAAAATTTGCATTCAGGACAATGCCAATAACTTTGAAGCTAAATCTAAGAATGAAGATGCCAACACGAGCTAGTATGCACAAGCACTATTGTACGAGTCAAAGAAAGGGGAAATGTTGGCTTTGGCAATGTTGACTATTCCTGGCACACAATTTTGAAACCTCTTGTCCTATATATTCTTGAGCATGAGCATGATTGACCGCTCGACGTTGCTACTCCGTTATTGCCAGATTAGCAGCTATTCAAAAAAAAAACTGGTGATCCCCAACTAGGGCAATACCGACGCTGACCTCGCCCGAATGCAGGTCAAGTAAGGAATGGGTAGAAATATGTTGACGTGATACTCGCTTTGATGGAAGCCGAGAACACCTCTGCATTTCCACGAGAAATCACTGGAATGTTGGATAAAATGGTTGGGTTTGCAGCAGAATCCGTTTTGGTAAACGGTGTGCTGAAATTAACTGACGTTGGCAGCGAATAAGGTATTTTACTATGTTCCCGATTAATTATCTGCACAGAGATTAAAGAACACATTAAAAAAATTGAAATTTTGGCACCGATTTACACCAACAGTAAGAATGCTGCTATGGCCACTCACAAGTGTGGAATGTTTATGCCAATAGAATACAAGAATATATTAAAACATCGAGTTTGAAAACCGATTTATATCAACAGTCAGAATGCTGTTGAGGTAACTCACAAATGTGGGTGGTTTATTTCAATAGATAACAAGAATACATTGAAATATCCAAAATGACGACCGATTTAAACAAATAGTAAGAATGCTGTTGAGGCCACTCACAAGTGAGAGTGGTTTGTTACAGCAAAATACAAAAATATGTTTAAACATATTTTTGAGGACCGATTCAAACAAACAGTAAGACTACTGTTGATGCCACTCTCAACTGTGGGTGGTTAATAGAAAAAGACCTTATGCTACACAGCAGTAACACATCTACACTAGCTGGAATCACCCTTTCTATAATCTTGAAGCAGATAACGTTTGTTCATGATTACTTTTCTGAGTAATAATAATAATGAAAATTTATTCTCGTAAATAAGCTTTCACTCGATTTGTTCGAACATGAATTTTGTACATATAACAAATGCCTCGTGCATTGTATGAAACATTCATATTGCTTTTTATCTGGTGAAATGCTATCATTACACATTTTTGTAAAATGCACGAAATGGATTTCGCGAAGACCAGCCAATCGCTGTTTTTCGGTTGGTGTTGCTGCTCGGATGGGCCGGAATAATTTATGTATCTCAACAACAAAATTAAAGCGCTGCCAAGAGTAATGAGTCGATACTCATTAATCAAGCATCTTCTCACGAGTCACCATGGCCTAGTGAGATGAACTACGGTTTCAAGAACAGCTCTTTCAGAACATACAGGATTGAATCCCATGTAAGAAACATTAAAAAAAAAGCTGGACAACTCCACGTGGTTGTTCTTTTTTCAAGTGCATTTGGAGTCAGTAAAGTAGATCTTTCAGTCATTCTTGCACCCAGCAGGGAGACTTTTTTTTTTATTTGTAGCAAAATATTCGTTACTCTTTGTATTGTTTTTGTGCAATGAACGAATGTTATTTCTGTTTCAACAAATGCTTCGTGCTTTTGACAGTTGCGCGTGTGCCATTAATTACGAAGGTAGCTTCATAAAACGTACAAATCAGTTTCGTTGCAGAAAACAACGAATGGATTCGTTAATGCTTCCTTCGATTTCGTAATATAAACTTAAATTAATTTTCAGTGTATGCACTCAATAATAAGATGCAACTATACAGCTATTTAACAGCTTAACCATTAGTCGATTAATGTTTTTTGAAATTTGAAGGTCACACGATGGAAATAACATGATAATATAAAGCAACACTAAACAACGTACATAAAATAATGAAATGCAGCCTTTTCCGCCAAGATGCTAGATGATTCAAACTCTTAAATTGCGAAAATTCCAACGCAATATAATGAAATAAAGTCAATCACTCGGCAGCCCAGCGAAACAGCAAAGAAAATTTAAGCAAACAACAACGCGAATTAAATTTCACTATGAGTATGATTACTGCCCAAAAACGGAAACTTCATAAATTCAGAAGTTGAAACATAAAATAAGACAGGAAATTCTAATTCTTCGACGACTCCCGCTTCCCGCTGGGCCCATAAATGATTATCCATGTCTATGAAGTAGAAAATGTTGGACCATAAATAATGTTAGTCTTTGAATTAATGTTTTGGATGAAGAAAAACAAATGAAAAACTTGTCTATAAAGGTGATTCAATCAATATTTGGTCGACTTAAATTTAACGCATTTCCTTTCATCGTGCATTAAAACATTTTGCACATCCCTCATTTTGAAGATGTGTGCGTGTAGCATCATGCCTCTATTTTGATTTTGAGATTAACACTCAGCAATCAAAATGTCGTCGAAGGAAGAGAAGCAACGCATCCAAATTTTGCACGTGCATGGTGCAAATCCAAACTACTCTCACGCCAAGCTTGTGAAACTGTTGAATGTGGCTAAATCAACTGTAACCAACGTATTAAAAGTGTTCGGTGAACGTTTGTCGATTGCTGGGAAAGCTGAATTGGGGAGAAATCGAAAGCCGGAGGCCACAGTGACGACAGAAAAAGTTTCCGCCGTTTGATCGGAACCCCAACCTCTTCGTCCGAGATGTCGCAAAGAAGCAGAGAAGTGGCGCATTCGACCGTGGATGAGAGCTAAATCGCGAGCTGGACTGTCGACTTACAAGAAAGTGGTGACTCCAAATCGCGCACGAAAAATCGCGAAACAAAACACGTCGGCCAAAGCACGATCGCGAAAGCTGTACACGACGATGCTGACGAAGTTTGATTGCGTGGTACAGGACGATGAACTTACGTCAGGCAGACTTCAAACAGCTTCCTGGACAGGAACTTTATACGGCAACCGGACAGGAAAGGTGGCAAATATATAGTGGCGAACCAGCCCAGAGGCTGAAGCCGCTGTAATAAGAAACAAAAAAAAAGTGGCAGATATTTTCAAGCACATTGAACTGTCAAAGTTTGCGAAGAAATATCTGGTGGCAGGCCATCTGTACCTGTGACTTGAACATCAGCATTTACATTGCTGAGCGGAACCGTCAGCCATGAAAATTATCTGGACGTTGCTCTGCAAAACGTCTACTGCCTTTCTTGAAGCGACACAATTGTTAAGTTCTATTTTGGCCGGATTTGACATCTTTCCATTACGGAAAAAAAGGCCATGGAGTGGTATGCTGCCAACAACGTTCAAGTGGTGCCCAAGGACAAGAACCCTCTCAACACACCAGACTCCGCCAAACGAACAATATTGGGCCATCGTCCAGCGGAACCTTAAGAAGACTCAAAAAGCTGTTGTGAGCGAGAAACAGTTCAAGGCAAACTGGCGTTCTACGGCGAATAAAGTGGACAAGGAGACTGTACAAAATCTTACGGCAGGTGGCTAACGAAAGACCCGGCATTTCGCATTCGGTAAAAAGAAAGTTTAGCTTTGTTGGGATACCTCTAGGGATCTCGTCGTCGGTCGCCCTTCAAACGACCTTCCGAATCTTTCGGTTGGGGAATCCTGTCTCACTCACAGATTTCTAATGTTATGTGGTTTTCCCTTATTGCATAGATGCACGATTCTTAGACACGAACTTCAATTCACAAACCACACTTTATTTTAATAAAATCCACCCTGAAGTGACTCGGGAACTTCTGAAAATAGATGAACACACCCTTTTCTACGCACTGGATACCCTTAGTGACCATTTCCACTGCAATGCTGCATTAGTGCTCAATTTTGAGCTGGCAGAAGGCAAATTTTGTTCACGACTCGCTTCATAGTTCCTGTGGTAGTTTTAAGTGTAACTACCCTAGTCACACCATCAGCTACTGGATGAAGTTGAATAATTCGCCCCATCTTCCATTTCATTGGTGGTATGGTGTCTAGCCTTACACTTCCGACAATTGTACTTCGATGAACATTTCCTAGCGATGTGACCTGCCTTCAAACAGTTGCGGCAGAGAGAATGGCTGCGCAGGAAAGATTCGCTATTGGATATCGGCATTTTCAAAAAGATAGGGCAGATGTGTAATCTGTGGATTTCTGAGCATTTTGCATTATTCGACTGTACTGCATTGTGACTAGCTCTTTGGAAGTATGGTTTTCGTTTTTCCTGTGACGTAGAGTCACGTTTCATCTCTGGTTGTACTGGCAATGATTCCAAAACCTGAATTCGCCTTTGGATCAAATCTAGTAAATCCTTGACAGTGTCCTTGTCCTTAGAAGACGCGTGTTCCTCCCAACCACGCCGGGTTGTAGGATCCAACCGTGAGCTAACGAGTTCCTCCAACAGTAAATCCTTCTATTCAGCAGTCTCCACTACCTGATCTAGATTCTGAACTGCCCTATCGAATGTTTCTACTAGCCGTTGTAGCTCACTAACAGATTCTTTTGCAAGAGAAGGAAGTTTTAGCAACGATTGCACTTGTCGTTTGCTTAGCAGTTTACTGTTATTGTACCGTTTAAGCAACGTATCCCACGGAATTTGGTAGTTGGCCGCTGTGATTTTTAGAGGATCAAGCAGAGCCCTTGCCTCTCCACCCAAGCAACCTTTAAGGTAGTGGAACTTCTCAACAGGTGGTAGGTCAGCCTTATGATGAATGAGGGAAACGTAGATGTCCCTTAAACTGAGCCACTCATCGATATTCCCGTCGAAGCACTGTAGTTTTATTTGGGGCAGACGAACATGGTCCACCACACCATGTAGAGAACTATCATCACCTCGGATGGTTTGATTGTGAAAACTTGGACCCTGTAACTCGTTCACCTTGTCTAATAAAAACGATTTGACGTCGTAAAAATTAGATTCAAAGTCCGATTGTTCCTTTAGAAAACCGTCACTCTCCTCAAACTCTTCGTGTGCTTGTATCTCCCAACAAGTCTCGTTGATTGACTGCCAAAGTTCATCGAGACGCATAATCCGAACATTGATTTGACTGACAGTAGTATCTCGTTTAAAATCACTAACAAATCGTCGGATGTTGCTGAACGTCGCGCGGAGTCCTCTGAGTCTTGCCTTCAATGTTTTCAAGTCCTTGGATGTCATCGTGGAGTTTCACAAAACTTGTACAAATCCGAAAAGCGAAAAGATACGTGGATGTAGTTTCAAGAGATTGACCTGTTTCGGCTGAACATATACCGTTCACCTCACCTGTGAGAGAAATCAGTGTCACTTCCGAAGTCAATCAGATCCAAAATTGAAAAAATATCGCTCTTCCACGTGCATGCGCAATGTAGTCACGCCAGACTCCGAATTGATCCAGTGAATAACAAAAGGGCATAAAGAGCGGATGTAGTATGCAAAAAGTCAACTTCGGCTGTACATATACTGTAAAGCTTACCTAGCGAAGCACAGATTACGCTATCAGCCGGACTTGCATTTACACTTGCATTCGTTCCAAACAGCAAACTCAATTCGTCTTCAAACAAGTCTTCCAGTACATCAGAGGGAGAATACAGTAATGCAGTATCGAATTGGGCTCACTCAAAGCTTCGACCAGTGAAGCGTTTGAGTATAAGGATTGCGTCCGTAAGAAAATGTAACCAGTTTTCGTCGAAAAGGGTAAATTTATTGTTGTGGAGCATCAACAGAAACCAGCTTCGGCTGGGCATATATCTAAATTTAAATTTACCTGACAGGCAGTATTATGCAGCCTTGCCCAAGCTCGAATAGCGTCGTCGTTGTCATGCAGCTCTCTCCAAATAGTATGGCATGCGTTTGGCTAGGTCGTGGCCCTACGTCGTGCAACTCTTGTGATGATTGGCCAGCTCGCTCTTACACCGGTTGGTACATCGACAGTCGGTTGATGTTCGTCAGCAGAAAGGTGAAAACAAGATCGAAATGTTGGTGTTAGACAACTGAAAAACGCTTCGGCCGGACATATACGTGTTCAAACCTACCTGAGTGGTGGTAGAACAGCACTATGGCCGTCTACGTAGTTTTGCAGAGTCTCGTTGACCGATAGGCAGCACACAGGATCCAAAACCACAGAAAATCGATGACAAGGTTCGATGTTAATTTGCTCAAGTATAGCACAACCATCAGCTAATCGATGCTTGCAAACTAATGACCAGTTGTCTTCCTGAATCTTCCTATAGTTGACCGAAGGACAAAGCCTGTAGTATACAGCCAGTAGCGATGGCGGTATGGACAATCACACCGTCTTATGATGGCGCAGATCCTTTATGTCGAGTAAAGGACTTCTTACGATGGCGACTATGCTTTCAATCGATAATAATTTCTCGATGGCGCAAGCCCATTCAGCTCATACAAAGGATGATCTTCGAGCTTAGCGCAATGGTTGAATTGGCTACCAGATTTCCCTCGATGCGCATCCCAACCAACGACTCACCGGTAGATAGTATCCGGTTCGAAGGACCAGTTTATGTTGGGATACCTTCAGGATCTCGTCGTCGGTCGCCCTTCAAACGACCTTCCGAATCTTTCGGTTGAGGAATCTGTCTCACTCACAGATTCCTAATGTTATAGTGGTTTCCCTTATTGCATAGATGCACGATTCTTAGACACGAACTTCAATTTACAAACGACACTTTATTTTAATAAAAACTACGGGAAACATTCACTACATTTATTAACTTAATCTAAAACAAACAATCAACAAATCGACGGAGGTTAGCCCTCGTGTACCGGTCGCGAGCAGTGGCAGTAGAAAACTAAACTCAACAGATCTCTTCGCAGCATCTCATCGTTCTCTCGCTATCGGTGGTCATCGGTTTCGGCGAGATCGTTCCAGTTGTTGAGTGGTCAACTGAGTAGCCCATGCTATCTTCGCTGAGTCCGACAGAGTCCCGTGTATGGCTACGTTCTGTTAGGGCATGTACCTTGTTCGTCAACAAGCTTAATATTTCTTCTGTATTCTGTTTTAACTGAACTTGAAAAAAAAAATTAAAAACTTTGCTCGACTCACACACATTTCTGTTTGAAAATTTTTTGATCGGAACACTCTTTAAGTCTTTTTGTGCCAGTAAACATCGGGATTGCTACATGAAACAAAATTTAGTGGCCAATAAGAGACCACGATTACTATACGAACAAGTTATGACGAAATTGGATGGCTGTATTCTAATGGATGACGAAACATACGTCAAAATGGATTATAAACAAATCCCCGGATGAAAATTATGCCGGGCAACTGGTCGTGGGGATGTCCCTCTCAGGTATAAATTTGTTTATGCTAATAAGTTTGCTCGGAAACTAATGATTTGGCAAGGAATCTGCAGTTATGGTCTTAAAACCAAGGTTTTAATCACATCTCACACAATGACCTCGAAGGAATACATTAAAGAGTGTCTGAAAAAGCGGATTTTACCCTTCATTCGGCAACACAAGACCATCGTTAGGTTTTGGCCGGATCTAGTCATCTGCCACTACTCTGAGGAGGTACTAGAATGGTATGCTGCAAACAATGTTAAATTCGTCGCCAAAGAGATTAATCCTCCGAATTGCCCTGAGCTTAGACCGATCCAAAAATATTGGCAATTGTCAAACGAAAACTTTGAGGATGCGGTAAAGGAGTGAAAAATGCACAACAAATGCGTTTAAAATGGAATAAGTTCTCCGCTACTTCTACTTGGGTTGCGAAAGCTCATATAGGTACCCAACAAACATCGGTGTTGAATTAGAGCTTGTTCAAGCAAATTTGGAAAAGCTATTCAGCTGTTTCTTCTAGAATAGCTGAATAGCTTCTCCAAATTTGTTTGAACAAGCTCTAATTCAACACCGATGTTTGTTGGGTTACTGTGCGGCACATGGCTTAAGCGTCAAATTGACCCAAATGCAATAGGAAGGTTGAATATAGTTAAATAATATCTTTACTGATACAACCTTTTTGAAAAAAAAATCGAACAAAACAACAGAATGGCGAATATTAAAAGTAGAAATTGCTTGGTTTGCTTGAAAACATCTCTAATCTTCCATTTGTTTATATTCATGGTTGCATTTATCACTTCTGTTTTTGTTACACTTGCATTCAAATAAACTTAATTCAGCAATTCTTCATGCGATTGCCCTCCCACCTGGCGATGTAGTAAGTAGATTTACATCTACTTACTACATCGCAAATCGTAGCAGCCCTGTTGCGTACAGAACAAAATTGACAGCGTTGTCATCTGATTTGCAGCAGCTGATCGTACTGTCAGTTCCACCCCGGAAAGTGAAAGTAGTACATCGTGAGGCACTTTGAGTCCGTCGGATGTAGCCGTAGTGGAATTTACAACATCCTCTCCCTTCTGGAGAAAGGCAAAAGTGTCTAACAGAGACTGAAAAGGACTATTCCATGCCTTTGGCCGATAGGTTTGTGGGACTGAGCAAACGGTGAAGGAGTCCCTGGGCAAGATAGACATTGTTATACGGAATCGTCAATCGTGACCGGTCATATCTGAGCAGCAGGCTATCACCGAAGACTACTTTATCAAGAAGACTGGCAGCTCTTCACGTTTCCCATACAAATGTCAACCGTCACTGCGTACAGCACCTCTATCTAGCAAAGGTAGAAGCTCAGAATATACAGGGGATGATCAAAAAGGAGAAGACTAGCAAAATTTGGTCCAGATTCAAAGTGATACAGCTCGGTGAATAATTAACCGATTTTGATAAAGCTAAAAGCGTTCGACGGGGAATTTATTTTAGTTTTAGCATATTTAATCAAAATTTGATTTGACTTCCGGGCACCGGAGATAGCACGGATACTTTGAGGTTATGTCATGTTATGTATGTTAGTAATTCTCTTCGAAAAAAAGAAGTGTGCGTGTGACATCATGTCAGTGGAACATAACAAAAATCACAAAAAAAATCATCTGTTGTCAAAGTGTATTGCTGTATGTTAATCCTTTTTGGTTAGAAAGAGTAGTTTAAGTCTTGCAAATGTATCGTACTCCTTCGCATCGCAGAAACACGATAAATTCTTAGCATGGTCGCAGTAAGCCGACGAATCGAAATAGGTGTAACAAATTGTCAACAACTCAGCCTGAATAAACTATACAAATAGGCAATTCGAGAAAAACAGAATACACCGCCAGCTCCGTGATTTGGAGGCATCCCGTTTTGATTACAATACCACTGTGTCTAGAGGAACCAATTTGCTAACACCATTAACTGGATGGAGAACTTTGAAAATCGATGCTGTAAAAGTTGATTGTCTTTGAAGTCTTCTTCGAGCCTTAGAAAACGTTGCCAATAAATATCAAAGCAAAATATTATACTCATTATTTGTGAAAAATAGGGGAAAGTGCTCTAATATGCGTCTATAGATCTAGAATTCGGCCTATCGTTAAAAGTTGCCTGCCTTTTATTTTTTTCAGATTGATATGTCAGTGAGATAACACTACTGTATATATTTGATTCTCAGGGTAAAAATAGATAATTAAAATTAACTTCAAATTTTACGCATAGGCCGAATCATAGATCCATAGACCCACAAAAGAGCACCTTCCTCCATACCCTGAAAAAAAATTAACTGTAATCGAGTTGACAGTAGATTTAGGCTTTGTTTTTTTGCTTTGTCTTGTTCTTCGAGTGTGGGTGTCAGCACTCAACATAATCTGCACTGTTTGTAGTCCACCTCAAATGTTTTATTCCAATTTCAAATCAATCTGATTCTCTGAAATGTGAAATAGGACTACTCGCTGACTCAAGCGACAAAAGACGAAAAAATATTGACAGCTGCTGCATCGTTTTGTGTGCGTGTACTGATGAACTGACACGCACAGATGCGTGGAGTAGTTCTACCTTTTCTCAAAGATGGCGTTGCGGTAACTGTCGCCTGGCTTTTGGCAAAGTTGCCAGTTTTCTTGATAAATTAGTCTTCGCTATCACTCAGAAGGTGCTGGTTAAAAATAGCTTCCCGGCGAAGCGCAAAGTCGTCGGCATCATGGATTATCAGACCTACTGAACACAGGAAGACAGCGATTTGCAGTGGACCGGGAATATTACGTCCCGCACCAAAGAGGTAAGCCTTGACGTCAAGTAATACTCTCACAACACAAGAAGTGGTCTGTGAAAAGGGACACAGTACGTAGTGCCTACCGGAAGTTACTGCATTCTTCAAAAAGTATCACGCCAAAGAGGAAGGGTCTTCTGACATTATGTCAAGAGATATCTGTAGGAGAAGGACCGTCTGAAGATAAATGTTGTACCAAAGCACACCTACCATCTTAACGTTCCCTATCTGCGACCTAAAGAAATTTTTTGGGTGAACCTCAAACGGTATACGGTCTACTAAATGTCTTAATATTTGTGTTCAAATCATATCGCTGACATCTATCTTCGTGTTCGCTGAAAACGTTTATTGGAGCCACGAATACGCTTAGGAACTTGATAAGAAGGATTATATCTGAGCAATTTATTTGATCTAGTTAAAATGATTCTATAGATTTTGACAGATGAGATCGCTGCACATTTGAATCGGTCGTTATGGATTCTTGATCAATAGTGAAGATTGAGTTTCATGTCGGTTTGTCGGTGGGTCTACTCCATTGATGTTTTGGCCGAAACGTAGGAGCAGCCGATCGCGAAGGACACGAGCGAGCTGATAAACATGCTGACTTCCATATTTTCCTTGGTCATGGCGAAGGTTCCAACCTACTTGCATCAGGCCACCAAGCTGGACGTCGAAGTGTTTTTGTAAGAGGCATAATAAACGTCAGATTAGGAAAATTTGTTTGTTGTTGAAAGAAGAGGAAAATTTACCACTGCTACAAACTCAATTTGTTTCGAATATTTTGCTATCAAACAAAATTTGCGACAAAACTAGAACTTTTTGTTAGATACTATTTACTGCTAAATGAATCAGAAAACCAGAGAATCGAACAAAGCAGATTAAAAAAACAACCACGATATTACAATGAAGTTCGACAGCTGTGGCCATTTGGCCGTATGCTGGTTTTCATGGCAGTCAATAAGTTTTATGAAGGTTCTCAAGGGGGTAACCATCTTTCACTAGAACATTTTGAAAATCTATTTTGATCATATAAAGGTTTCATTAGCTTGTTTTCACAACCATCTAGGGAGTGGGCCACTTTTTACAAATTTCGGCTTTAAAGAAACATAGAGGAGGTGTTGGTAGGCAAATGTTGGATGTAGTTTTATCAACAAAGCCGGGGAGTGCTACATGGCTGGAATTAAACTATATTTGTCACTTGAGTTATATGGGTCACCCTCCAGATTCAATGTAATAATATTACGCAGTTGTATGCGTTTGACCAAAACATAAACTCATTTAAATTTACTGTTAAATATCATACAACCTTCAGTTTAAATTAATTGAAACAGTGCTTTCAAAACATATAAATATATTTTTCTCAGGCGAAGTGAAAAACTATTACACTCGTCACTTAATGCTGCTTTCAGCAACTTTTTCCCATCTCCACAAACACGTACATATCCGTTCCGTTGGATGGAGCTCATCTCTAATTCCAAGCCACGTCAAATGGACTCAGACCGGGGGAGGGTGCTGAGCTGGGAGGGTGCTTATCAAGCAAAAACAAACACCACACTCACGAGTCGACAGCCACGACAACAGCATGCGCGCGACCCAACCCCATCAGCCGGCATCACTCCAACCTATTTCCTCCGCCATGGAGCATGTGCCTGAAATATAGTTTATCAAACTGACCGTTGACCGGTAGTTGGTGTCACCGGTGAAAAACGGATTTCGTCCCGCCAACCGACGACGACATGTAGCATAGTGCTGACCCGCGCTCGGCACTCCATTTAGCTTATGTTTCTAGGTTTTTGCTATCGTTTGCTGGTTGGTATTTTTTTTATCCGCCATCGTTTAGCCGTTACTTCATTGACATATTGAAGTTTCTTCTGCCAACCATTCGCTTTAGGTCAGCTATTTTCAGCAAGCACGGGGGGAGCACGCGTGGGAATGCTTTTTCGGTACGATGATCTCAGTTTGAACCGTTTGCGGGATGGGTAGGGTAGGTGAGCAACGTACCCAAACCAACTCACTTCTTCTTTTTTTATTTTGTTACGTCACTACCGGGAGCTTACGGTGACCTAATAAGTATTACTGAGTGACAATAATAGGCATACGCTTTGTCCAGGGAAGTTGATGAATACTTAAACACAAAGATTCTGAACACGAATGAGAGTCCAAAGCCATGCATTACAGTTTCGTTGCCTTTTGAGCATAAACAGGCCCTAAAATAATAAATCATGACATGCATTTCCCTGGCATTAGCATATGGGCTGGGGATGGGGAAAACGAGTGTATTGATTTGGACTTCGAACTCAGCCTGAGTGTAATGCGTGTGAAAGAATAAGTTTTGATCAACAATGGGGCAAAGTGCTACTTTGTCGCAAACGCCCATTATTGATGTTTCAGAAGATACCAATGAGAAGATGAATCACCGTTGACATATACGTGAATATGGCTTACAAAAAGTGAGTATGAAATAAGCGTATCCTAATATATGAATAATCAAAAAATTCAGACTTATCTCAAAAATAATAATCGAAGTTATGAAAATTTATGATAAGTTGTTAATTCGATTAGATTCACTTAATATTGTCACTATTTTCCAATAACACAGATGCATACGTTACCTATGCATAATTTTCTATTTAAATATATCATGTGTACACATCAAATGCTGACCCCGAACAAAATAAATTATGATTATGAACTCTTACTTATGTACCCGAATATTTAAAGTAAACGTCCAAAATTCTTACCAGACCACCGCAGTCGACCTAATTATATGAATTAGCCGATGGGAGGTTCTTCAAGCAATTCTTACAATTCGTGGTTTATTCGCCTTCTCCACAATCCGTTCTCCAACAGCACTGCACCGCGGATCGTACTCAGCACCTTCCGTTAAAAGAACCCAAAAGCATAAAATGTCCCATAGCTGTAGAGTAGGACTACAAGGCCTCCCATCCAAACTATAGATGAGGGAGTTACAATTGTTTTTCTGTGACGGCAAGCCAAGGAAATGTTGATCAAGGTGCAACCACTACCACCACACGATGCTTGAAATCTATGTTAAAGTTCCCTATAATATAGCCGTTATAGATATCTATGTCATAGTTCTACGAAATTCGAAAAACAGTTCTGCAAAAATAGAAGCTATGAAGTAATAGAATCTATGAAGTAGAAATGAAGTAATAGAATCTATGAAGTGACGCAGCGCTCTCACATTTTTAATTTATGTGTAAAGACTGGACTCGGAAAAAATGAGACACACAAAAATGATCACCATAAATTCATTTTAAATCGGATACCTCTCAAATTTTCAGGGATTAATTAACTATATATTAACTATTTTTTGACATAACTTATTTATTGAATTTCCTCCTTCAAGCTGAATGCTCGTACATTTCTCTTAACACTGCTCATAAGATCTTGAGCGAGGCTTTGTCCATCTTCGTTACACAGTTTTTCCCAGTTTTCCTTCAAAGCTTCATCGATTTGGAATGTTTTTCCGCTTTATTTCAACTTCTTCTTCATTATCGCCCAAAACTTTTCGATCGGACGAAGTTCTGGTGTATTCGCCTCTTTCGGGGCCACATTAACGCCCTTCGCTTCGTACCAATCCATTATAGGCTTGGCGTAATGGCACGAAGCGAGATCCGGCTAGAACGGCGTGGGACCACGATGAGAGCGGAGGAAGGGCAGCAAGCGCTTCTGCAAGCATGCCTCTCGATAAATCTGCCCGTTTATGGTGCCGGTTGTAACGAACGGCTTGCTGTACCGTCCGCACTCGCAGATCGCCTGCCACAACAGGTACTTCTTCGCGAATTTGTCCATCTTTCTCTTCCGGAACTTTTCCAGAACCTCCATGCAGGTTCGGGTTATTCTTAATGAACTGCCTTATCTTTCGCGTCTTCTCTGGGTATTCCGTTTTCGGTTTTCGGCCACTTCCAGCGCGTCGCTCGATGGTCTTCGTCTCCTGGAACATCTTCACAACGCGAGACACGGTGGAATGGTGGATTCCATGCCTTTTGCCGATCCATCTGTGTGACTGACCAGGACTATCGATCACCGCGCCCAAGATTTGCTGACGTAGCTCTTCTTGTTTCGAACGCATCTTGAAAACTACTTGACAGATCGCAATAATTTTGCTCACATAAACATAACACTCTGAACTAGTATTACCCAAAATTTCATTAATTTTTAGCGAAAAAAGTTACACCCAAAACAAAGTGTCGCATTTTTTTTGAATCCAATCTTTACACACGATAAAATTTCATTGTGGTCGCATAAATGCAGTTGTGAGCTCAACCAGAGGCACAAAACCCGCGAATTAGGTTCACAAGTTAACATTCGATGCACTAGAATGGAAAACTTGATTGACTGAATAAACCCAATAGATGGGGTCGCAGAGCCAACACTCGTTCTGCGAAATGTTACAATAGGAAAGAGTCCGGTTATTGTATTATTATATTTCTTGGGTATTATTTTCTATTATTTTCTATATTTCTATTGATGTCTGCAGATTATGGTCCTGCTGCAATTATAGACGGACTTGCAAATTTATTATTTATTTATTTATTTATTATTGTTCTTTGTCTTCGACAAAAAATTGTACAAACTATTCTTCATCCTATTTTTAGAACCGTTTTTGCTAATGTTAAAGTTAAAATATTCATTGGTATCGTTTAAGGCTCGCAGACAGGCATCAAGTGGATTTTTAAAGACAAAACTGATCCGGTAAACAGGTACAGCGACTAGTTGTGCGCTTCTCAATTTTCGGGGTGGGGCGGGAAGGAGAACATCGCGTAAGAGTTCCGGACAGTCTAGGTTTGCAATCAACAATAATCAACATACATTGTACATCGGTATAGTTGGGCAGATTTGACGGGTCGTATCATGACAGATTCCGTAGCGCGTATCGGAAAATGAGCTTTTGAGTTTGTTCGACTATGATCAGTGATACGTGATATGGGGACCAGACAGCGGCGTGTCTTTTGTGCGTAGATATCTGTGACGTAATCTATCCAGGTGTAACGTCGAATGAATCCAAGAACCGTGGAGGCTTTTACAGTAACCAGCACGACGTGTTTGTTAAATTTTAACTTGGAGTCAATTTTAACACCTACATCGAAGTAGATGTGCCTCGCTCTAGTGGAACCGCACTAACTGTGTATTGATGCGTGAAGGTCTCTGTACGACTGGAGAACGAAATCACCTTACATTTGGCTATGTTGACCCACATGCCGTTATCGTTACAACACATTGGGCCGATTGGGTGATTTTTTATTGGAAACGGAGAGAAATGTGTCTTTCATTTAACACCTGCCCTAAGGTTTTGTACAGTCTCCTTGTCTACTTTATTCGCCGCAGAACGCCAGTTTGCCTTGAACTGTTTCTCGCTCACAACAGCTTTTTGAGTCTTCTTAAGGTTCCGCTTGACGATGGCCCAATATTGTTCGTTTGGGCGGAGTTCTGGCGTGTTTGGAGGGCGCTTGTTCTCGGGCACCACTTGAACGTTGTTGGCAGCATACCACTCCATGGCCTTTTTTCCGTAATGGCAAGATGCGAGGTCCGGCCAAAATAGAACGGAAAAAGTGTGTCGCTTTAGGAAAGGCAGTAGACATTTTTGTGATACTCGCTCAGATAATTTTTCTGGTTGACGGTTCCGGTCGCAATGTAAACATGCCATGGCTTGCCACACCAAATATTTCTTCGCGAACTGCAGATTTACGTTCTCTAAGTAGATGGTTAAAGTACAAACAGTTGAAATTGAACATAAGTAAAACTAAATTTATGGTAATTTCGCGGAATCGAGTTAACGAAGACGTCTCTGTTAAAATTGATGATGTAACAATTGATCGCGTTCGTGAGATTAAATATCTTGGCGTGATTATTGACGATAGATTAAAATTTGACTCTCACATTGACGATGTCATCAAGAAAATAGCCAAGAAGTACGGTATTCTCTGCCGATTAAAAAACGATTTAACTATTGCTAGTAAAATACAATTGTACAAATCTATCATCTCTCCTCACATTGAATTTTGCCCTTCCATTTTGTTTTTAGCTAATCAAACACAAATATCGAGATTACAGCGTTTGCAAAATAAGATAATGCGTTTGATCTTGAGATGTAACAGGTTCACTTCCTCCTCTTTTTTGTTAGATGCCCTACAGTGGCTATCGGTGAAGCAGAGAGTTGTGTATTTGACAATGGTGTTCATTTTTAAAGTAATAAACGGTTTGCTGCCTCGATATTTGTGTAATCGAATTGAAAGAGGAAGTGATATTCATAGATATAACACTAGAAACGCGGATGATGTTAGAACACCATATTTTTTGTACGGAGCTTCACAAAATTCGTTGTTTTTTAAAGGTATAAATGTTTTCAATTAGATGCCTATACACATCAAACGTGCAGCAACACTAACAGATTTTAAGAGACAATGTATTTCACACATCAAAGCTGCCTTTTGAACAGCTACTCTGATAACTTTTTACTCTTGACTAATTTTGTATCTTGACGATGTTATTACAACGGATATTTTTGTATGGTTTATTGTTAAATGTTTTATATTTGTCATGGGGCACAAACAAACTATATTTTTCGCCTCGATGATGATGATGGATTTAAAGTTTTTATTTTGTTATTGTAATTTAAAGTAGTCTTCATTTTTTGTGTAGTCTTCAAAAGTTTGAGCCTCGCGCGCGGTATACAGGTATAAAGGACTTCTTTTTGAATTTACAAAAAATATTGGCCTTTGATGCTTGAGAAGATGCCATGAAATAGTAGTGGGCAGTCTGGCTGATTGTCGGGGAATTCCTTGTCAATTCCGTTGTGGTTGAAAGTAAAAGTTTGACTAGGGCCGGTCCAGGATTTTTTCGGTTTGGAAATATTCTCGATTTCCCTTATTTCGGATATCCTTGGTCAGCCCAAAACTAAGGTGGCGGTTCCATTAGTGTTGAAACCTTACTCGGTAGCGGGCAAGATCGGATATTGGATTGTATTTTGATAATGTCCTTATACAGGATTCTGTGATTTGAATTGTAATTGAATTTTCTGATCGCTGGGTTTATTTGCGAACATTTGTGGTTGACATCAATAGCTTTTCACAATTATATCGCTGTAAAGCAAATGAACAGTTTTGGAAGAAGTTTATATCTGTAGATACAATCAGTTCGTTTTTGGTTTTGCATAACTGGTTGAATTGTTTTAAATAAATTATCTAATAGATAAATCGTCTAGCTCGAACCTTTGTAGGGGTAAGTGGCGGGACCATCATCATCATCAACTTTGACAGTTGAGTGTGCTTGAAAATATCTGCCACCTTTCCCGTCCGGTTGCCTGTTCAGGAAGCTGTTTAAAGTCTGCCTTGACGTAAGTTCCATGGTCCTGTACCACGCAATCAAACTTCGTCAGCATCGTCGTGAAGAACTTACGCGATCGTGCTGTGACTGACTTGTTTTATTTATTGTCGCGATTTGGAGTCACCACTTTCTTGTAAGTCGACAGTCCAGCTCGTTTGTTAGCTTTATCCATAGTTGTAGGCGCCACTCCCAGCTTCTTTGCGACATCTCAGACGGAGAGGTGGGGGTTCCGCTCGAAACAGCGGGCAACTGTTTTTGTCGTCGCTGTGGCCTCCGGCTTTCGATTTCCCCCGATCCAGCTCGCCTGGCTGTCGGCAAACGTTCGCCGAACACTTTTAATACATTGATAACAGTTGATTTATCCACATTCAAAAATTTCGCCAACTTGACATGAGAGTAGTTTGGATTTTCGCCATGCACGTGTAAAATGTTGATGTGTTGTTTCTCGACGACGACATTTTTATAACTGAAGTGCTAATCCCAAAACCAAAATAGAGGCATGATGCTACACGCACACATCTTCAAAATAAGGGGTGTGCAAAATGTTTTAATGTATGATGAAAGGAAATGCGTCAAGTTTAAGTCGACTAAATTTTGATAGAAACACCCTTTAAGCATTTTGACTTTTTAAATAAATGATATTCTTTGACACTCATCTGAAATTGAGTTTTAAATGCGTGATACCTGTCTATGTAGAAATTGTTTAGTTACACGCGTATTAAATTCCAGTCAGAATATTTAAAAAATATGAATGAGAGATAAAAGATTGTCCAGACGGAACTGAGAACTTGGAACAAAAAATAATTGCAAATAATTGGTTACATTTTTTAAGTTTTAAAATTACGAATATAATGCTTTGTTGCATTAACTTGATGAAAAGTTGAATTTTTAATGCAGAACTAAAATAATGTCCGGCCAAAATCCTGTTTTCAATAGGTGCTACCATAATTATTCATAGTACCTGAAAATCTATGGATAAACCAAACTTGTCTATTTTCAAAAGAACACTCAATTTCTTTAGTTTCCTATATTCCACTTCAAGTGCAATTCATCCTAACAACTTCAGTTTCCGCTAAAACTCGCGAAAACTGCCCCTACTTCCCCGAGTTTTATATCACGTCATCAATTATTCGTCGTCCCCGAGGCATGAACTTCGCTTCCTAGGTACAGTAGCATCACGGTACAATAGATGTTTCGAAGTTTCTACAATGTTTACCGTACCAACTGGCAGGCACCATATTTTGTTTGCCCACGAGGTGGTTTCCCCCATTTCCTCTGCTGGGACGACACACGAAAGGCTACTCCACTTCCTTTGTTACTGGATGGTGTCGTTCCGAAGGCCGCGGCTGAACTTACTACTCGCGACTCCTACGACCGTCGACGACGCGACGTCACCGTGTATTAGAACGGAAAAGAGCAGTTTTTTTTTATTGCCGGAAGACAACAGCAAAAAGCATATCAACCTACATCACTACCTCTCGAATCCCCTGTCCCCACCCCTTCCTTCCATCGTGAAACCTTTGTTTCTAGATTTCCGAGCATACACAAATACAGTCTTAGCAATAACAGCAGTGGATATATAGTACGCTAATATGATTGCATTTAAACTCTCGTTATCGTAAATATTGTGGCAGTAACAGAAGAGCAACGGTGTGGGGGGTTGGGAAATTTCGGGCATTGTTTTAGGACGCTTTTTTTAGGGTCCTTTCACTATTAGCTTTGCTCACTCCCTGCTGCGTTTTAACCCTGACTATAGTGTGGCAGAGTGAACAACTGTTTAGCAGAATCGGGGTTAGCCCGGGTGGATAGCCGGGGGTAATCCCAAACGAAACACGCTGAACTGATTCAGACCAGTCGTTGGTTTGGTAATGCGTGGAGAGGGGTGGCATCCGTTAGGTGGAGGAAACGGTAATGCCAGGAAGCATGACAACAATATTGTGAAGCTGATAAGGGTGGGAACAAAACACGAAATGTTTCGATCGAGTTGCACTTTTAATCCGGACAAAACGTAATGGCCGATGGAGGTCAATCGGTTCTGGCTATTGTTGATGATTTCCGATTTGAATAGGTTTGTTTGTTTGCTTTGAGTTGATTATTTCGGTGCAGATTGCATGTACTCTGTTTTGGTGGAGTCAGTGGTGTCTAAATTAAAGCTTTAAATTTCTGATAATGTCTCGCTAATATTCAATATTTGAATATTTGATTTGCATTGGTTGCAAATCATCATTCAAAACTAACTAATCATTCAAAAAAAAACGAGGTAGTAACAAGACATCATCACATGGTTGACTAAGAATACTTAAGGCAATTTTTGGTATTGAAAACTTGAAAAGCTTATAAACATCTACTCACAAATAACTTATGATGGTTGAGTCTCTTATTAAGACCCCTCTAGAATAATAAAATTTAGTAGAAAAACCAGTTGAGAGCTTATTGTTCCGGCTGGATTCAGGGCAACCACTGTTTTGCGGAACTGTTATCCAGTATTCTATTGAATAATTGTTATAACAACATGTTCCACTCTATGAAGATTTGTTACTTTATGATCTGACGCTTCGGGGCAAATCAAATGGAGGGCCACTCAATGCAACATGACCAAGTGACCAAAATCACTTTGACTGTCGAAATAAACGTCTTTATACCAGTCCAGCTTTAGTAGCTTTCAAATTACTATGAGATGAAGATGAGTGACCGAAGGCTAAAGGTGCATTTAGATAGGTAACATTTTGGCAACTTGTATCAAGCGGTTAATTGCCGCCAATGTTGCTTAACAACTAAGGGCGCAAGCTAAAAAGATTATCAATCGAGCACCATGTATCAGGCGACTTGTTACCGTTAATCAAGTTTTTCAGCCTTTAGTAGACATGAAGGGAAAAGAGAAATGAATATTCGGAGAGCAAAGTTAAAACGCTTGGCCACCAAACAGGTGTACAGAAGAAAAGAAAAAAAAAACATTTAAAAATGGTCGTTGGGAGCATCTAGTCTAAAAAGGTTAAGCGATGCTCCATTTGTCTTCGAACGGAGGGGACTTGAGTATAAACTAAAGTCTTTGCTCCGTACGTCTAATGGTTGTAGCACCATTACTCGCTCTTTAAAAAGAGAACTGTGCATGAGAATATCCGTCGTCATATAATGGTTAAGACTTTATTATTATTCAACCAATATTCTGTACTTCACGACTAATTATAAAAGTGATAAATTATATTCTCTTGAAAAAGAACAAAGTATAATGGGAATGCTTCACCCAGTTATTATACAGCGTGTATTGTTATCCTGCAGCGTGTATGTTTGCCATTTTCGGAACAGCAAGCAAAATGGCTTCGAATTATGACTGCGTGGATCGGCAAACTTACTCTACCTATGATTTTTGTCACATTTTCACTTATTATAACCGCCATCTCTAGTTCGCTTGACATCAGGGCCCTACATCGTCGAAGTATTAAAATGAAAATGAATCACTTTTGTATTCATTCCACTCCACTTCAATTGCTTTCGTGAAGTGAATAAATCTTTCTCTCACAATTCACTTCCTGTAAAATGTGAGTAAGTTTAAATGCATTAGGTCCTGAATCACATTGAGAGATTCTATTCGTCGACTTTCTCTTTCTTTAATATTTTGTTTATTAAACGATTTGCTGATGTTTTAGACGTAGTGGATCCTTCATTTCACTTTATATTACCGAACTGTATGTTGAAATACTTGAAAGTGTTTTCACATAGCCGTAGGAACCGAAAGAGAATGTAGACGAAGAGAGTCTCTTAATGTTACTTAGGACCTAATGAATTGTTCAGTTTGCTTTGCGATCTAGTCTCCGTTGAAAGCGTTTCAATTGAAATTCAGGCTTGCTTCAAACGACGTGATGAACAACCGTGAACCGCCTCCACACGAGCAGTGGTTGGCTTGCCAGTGTTGCTAGAAGTATTGTCATTCTACGATACACGCATTGTTGTAACTTTGCTCGACAAAAAGCTACCCGAGGTGGCAAGCGCGTTCTGATACTGCGGCGACTTATTGAAATTGCATTTGTTGCATTTGCGCTGGAGCTATGACACAACAGAAATCGCGTGAAAGCAACTTAAATATCAGCTAATATATAAGGTTGCGTTGAGCGTTAATTCGAAAGTGTAACTGGTCTTTCCTAGCAACAAAAGGATGGTTTGACTGACGCAAGAATGAAATACAACTTTGTTACTTGGTGGCTCCATGATATAGTCCTGGGAATCTTGAGACTGTTATTTTTGGATTTTAGCTTTATTCAATTATTGATGTAAAGTCTGGATTGGAAAAAAATCCAGGCAGCTTGGTGAGTTCATTCATTTTTCAATGACGTCCTGTCAAGAGGTGGATCGGTCAGCACACTCTCCTCATGTGTTAAAATTTATTAAGTGTGGTTCAACGCGTTGCAATGTTCTGGATGTTCCGAAAAGGTGCCAAATGTGTCGAAGGTGTCTATGTGTTGACAGTACATATTTTTATGTATTGTTGTACCTGAAAATTAGGCAACCTATATTGGAAAGGTAGCTGGTTTCTCATCTCTGAAAACTGTCAAAAGTGTTCCTCAGTATGGCACACATGTGTCATTGATTAATAATCGTTCGGCTGCATTTAAATTTGAAATACGTTCTTTAAGAATAAATAGTTCTACTAAAGCCTGTCCAAGATGAATTTCGGACACTTTTTTTTTCAGTGTAGTTTTCGAATTATGTCACGGATCACTGAAACGTTTTACTAATATTACAGCTATACCTTTCCACTTTATTTTGCGGTACTACATGTATATATTCTTGTTACATTCAGTAAAATGGCGCCGAATCAAGTGGAAGTGCGCAAACGCATTTTGTACAAACGGCAGCAAAATTCGAATTTAACGGTACGCGATCTTGACAAGAAACTAAAACTACCAAAAGGTACCGTGTTTTGTGTATGCAAATCATTTGATTTGTGTTTTGCAAATCATACGTATGAAAAGTGAAGCAGAGTCAAGGAGTGAAAACGTGCAGACGGAAGAGGTGCCCAACCGTGATGACAAGCAAAGTTTCACTGCAATAAGTCGTGCTAAGGAGCATAACACCCATTTTTTGCAAACATTTTCTTGTATCATAATGGACGACGAAACATACGTACTCGAAGACTTGAAACAACTTCCAGGTTTGGTGCTTTATACCGCAATGCAAAGGAACAACGTTGCCGAGTATAGAAGATGACAAATTCCCGAAGAATTATTTGATTTCGTAGACCAAATGTAGTTGTGATCGAAAATCTAAAAGTATCGTCTCTACTCGCACTATCAATAAGGATTTGTACGAGAAGGAATGACTGTGAAAACCGTTGCTATCGTTTATCAGAAGCCACGACTGTCCAGCTCTGTTTTGGTCTCTTGTCACTATGCGAAGTCCGTTCGGAAATGGTTTAATGTACAGGAGGTCAAATACGTGCCAAAAACAGCCATTACACTAAACTGTCCAGAACTTCATCCAATAGAAAAGCACTGGGCTCTAGTTAAGCGGAAACTCTTCGAAACTGAGAAGCAAGCATATGGTATCGATGAATTCAAGAGAAGATGGAGAATTGTCACGGTGGGCGTTTATACAACATAAAGAAGAACTGATTCTTGTGTACATAGACATAACTCTATTATTGTGAAATAAACCATCACAATTAAACAATCGTTTTTGGTGAATTATGTGTATTTTTTTTTCTCGCTCACAACCGTTTTTTGAGTTTTCTTAAGGTTCTGCTTGACGTTGGCCCAATATTGTTCGATTGGGCGGAGCTCTGCCGTGTTGGGAGGGTTCTTGTCTATACCACTCCATGGCCTTTTTTCTCTAATGGCAAGATGCCAAATCCGGCCAAAATAGAACGGAACAATTGTGTCGCTTCAGAAAATGCAGTAGACGATTTTGTAAGCACTCGTTCGGATAAATTTCCTGGTTGACGGTTCCGGTCACAATGTAAACATTGCTCTTCAAGCCACACGTACAGATGCGCTGCCACACCAGATATTTCTTCGCAAACTTTGACAGTTTAATTTGCTTGAAAATATCTGCCACCTTTCCCCGTCCGGTTGCCGTATAAAATTCCTGTCCAGGAAGCTGTTTATCGTCTGCCTTGACGTAAGTTTCATCGTCCTGTACTACGCAATCAAACTTCGTTAGCATCGTGTTTTGTTTATCGTCGCGTTTTGGAGTCACCACGTTCTAGTAAGTCGACGGTTGAGCTCGTGTTTAGCTCTATCCACGGTTGGAGGTGCCACTTCTAGCTTCTTTGCGACATCTCGGACGGAGAGGTTGAGGTTCCACTCGAAACAGCCTGACTGTCGACAAACATTCACCGAACACTTTTAATACGTTTGTAACAGTTGATTTAGCCACATTCAACCATTTCGCCGTGGCGTGAGAGTAGTTTGGATTTTCGCCATGCATGTTCAAAATTTTGATGCGTTGCTTCTCTTCCTTCGACGACACTTCGATAACTGAAGTGCTAATCTCATAAACAAAATAGAGGCACGATGCTACACGCACACACCTTCAAAATGAGGGATGTGCAAAATTGTTTAATGCACGATGAAAGGGAATGCGTCAATTTTAAATCGACTAAATTTTGATCGTATCACCCTTTATCGCGAAAAAAAACAAAATGATCAAATTACTTTTCGGAGTGGAGAAGGAACTGGACAACACTGATTGACGGAACTGGCTAACGGGTTACGGGTACTGTGTTGGGAAAAATTGGAAAAATAAAAACAACTTGCACTAAATTATAAAAAAGTCTGTAGCAAGTAACATATTCTTTCAGATTCTTAATAATTCATTATTCTCACCTACCGGTACTTAAGCGGACACATGATGGCGAAGGAACGAACAAAAATCTCCTCTTCACTGCCATGCAGGAACTTCTCGATACAAACAACCTATCGGACGGCACGGAAGCAAGCACTGAGATGATAAAAAGTGATTAATTGTTTGATAATTCATGAAAAATTAAACACTTTCTTAAAAATTTCACAATTTTACCGCCTAACGCAAACGACGCTGCAACATGATTGAGCACGTTTTGACAAATACACGCTTGCAGTGGTCATGAAAATGGTTGCGGTGAATCACGATATTGGTCATTTCGGTCTTGCATTCATGATTTATTGGCATGATTCCATAAATCATAATCATGCTTTCATAAAGAAATATGATTTCTGGTTCCATGATATGAAAATCATGATAACGGGATCAAATTTGTTTCCGTGTGATAATTTGCTTCATGGCTGTGGATGATATTTCATCTTGTAGCGCGAAATCGTTGTGACAACTCACCAAGAAAACTATGAGATGAGAAAAACAATACGGCCTACCGTATTGATGAAAGAGTGAAACTGCTTTTCTATTGTCAAAGTATTTCATTTTAACCACAGAGTGTCTTTGGATGAATTGTTGGAACAGTCATGTTGCGAAATGTGCAAGTTTCAAAAGATGCCATGATAAAATTACAAAAAAAACTAACTTTTGTATCTCAGATATAAAGGAGTGCTGTATTCCCTGAAGTCATTAAAATGTGAAAATAAGTTACTTTTGACGTAGGACCACGTCTTTGTTTCCTATGCTGAGGTACAATTTTACATTGCATTGCATTGCAACCGTCACGGAAAGTGGTCAGGTTTTGAGCGTTAATATCTCAAATCTTTTTTGAATCCATTCGGATATTTTTGAAACTCTCAGGGAACAAATAAACTCATTTCTACTTTCTACTTATATCCACTCTTTTTTCAAATCCTTGTCGTTTTTGAAGACTTTCCCGGTTTTGCCTCCGTCGGCACAAAATCAACAACATAAACTTTGTACCACTTCATCACCGATTTCGATGCCAAAGAGTGTGTCACCTTCGCAGCCGACGCTTTTGGAGGCATTCTTGTCTTGTTTATATATTTGGCCGTTGATGAGGCCGGTTGTTACACACTCAGATTATTTTACAGAAATCTGTAAAGTTTTACCGACGAAATTTTACCGAAATCCGTATAATCGGATTACCGAACCTTCAGCTGTTGAGAATTCGGTAAAACTTTACAGATTTTTGAAAAAAATCTAAGTGTGTAAGTACGGTTTGCTGAATTTCACGTGCCCACATATTGCCTGCCACACCAAGTACTTCTTGGGAAATGTGTCGACCGTCTTCTTCTGGAACTTCACACAACAAAACACACAGGCGAGACTTGCCAACAAAAAACCCCAGGCCGGGGATCTGCTTGTCGTACGCATGTACGTCTCATCGTCCATTACGATGGATTTCGGCTTCACCAACCACTCGCGGTACAGCTTTCTGGTGTGGGATTTGGCCACCGTACTGTGTTTATCGGTTCGGTTAGCCATATTCCTAGCCCTACAGACATGAAGTCCGCCCCCATTCCTTGTTAGTTGGATGAACCAGACGGAAGAATTGACCTTCTTGACCAACCGAATCGAATGGTCCGGATTGTGCTTAAAGTAATTCTTTACCTTCCTTGCGTTCACGGGGTCCACTGTCTTCGGTTTTGTTCCACTGTCAGCACACCGCTGGGTAGTCTGGGTCTCCTTGAACGATTTACCACACGGAACACAGTCGAGTTGTCAATTCTTAAGTTTTACGCGATCCACCTGTGGGACTGGCACGGATTTTCCATGACCGCTCCTAGTTTTCTCGAAAAACTTCTTGCTTGGAAGCCGTATCGATAACCTTTTGACATATTGTAACGAAATTGTAAACATGTAAACACGTAACCGTTACACTTTAAATTAGTTTAACCCAAAATTTCATCAATTTTTACCCGTGCAATAACAATTCATACACAAAAGACGGTGTTTCATTTTCTTCGAGTACAATCTTTATTATGGCTCTTCTTCTTCCGTGGAGACCATTTAACTTCTTCTTGTTCCTTTGCAATTCTAGCTGACTCTTTTTGTTTACTGATCTCAGTTAACATGAATCAGGTGAACTGTATCTTCGATTCATCATTACGCATGTGGGTTTTCTCCGGCATTGTGACAGCTTACTCCGTTACTTTTTCCAGCACCTCTAGCATTTCTAATCTCATCTCAGCTTCAGCTTCTGCCCTACGGTGGTTTTACCTCCGGTTACTGCACATCTGTGAGCTTCCTTCAGTATCTGCACCTTTTCTTGCCGACGCACTCTTGGCCGACTCCGAGCATTCTGCTTTGGACAAAGAGCCATCCTTGCAGACAAAGCATTTTTCCTTGTTCTCAAAATATTTTTCAAAATTTGGCACCAATCGATCGAAAATATTTCTACGCATTAACTTCATCAGAGAACAATGTGGATCTTGGGCCACATACTATTGAAAAAATCATAAATGTTACGCCGTCTCTTAAAAAGTATATTAAGCCATTCATGCCCTACATGAACCCTTACATGACCACAACAGGAAAATGACTGCATAAAATCACAGAATGAATAAAAGTGTACACTGTCGTCGGCAAATTTGTTCTACATATTTTTTTCTGCCTATAAAAAATAAAAAAAATACATATAAGTTTAAGGCCTAATCGACGACTTAAAACATCCAGAATATGAAGAAGCTCAGGAAGAAGAAATAACTGCCTTATTAAAAAATAAAGCGTTATTTTAGAAAAAGGTACATATGCATGCGTATTATTAGATTTTCGGTGATGAACTTTAGATATTTTTGTATCTTTTCTGAATGTTCTAGGTTATCTAAAGTGTACTTGAGTTCTGAATTTCAGATCTACTGTTGTAACTGTAGCTTATAGGGCTATATAAGATTATGATATGTATTCAAACATATTGAATGAACGTTTTGGAAAGTCAATAGTCATTGTTTGATAATTTTGTTATGTTGTAGGCCTTCAAGATTCTATAAAATTGTATAAGATCTACAGTAGTAACTATAACTTTTTGGGCTACATAAAGTAACGCTACGTATTCAACCATATTAAGTGAATATTTTAGAATGTACAAAAACGTAACGAGATAAACTCCTAAGTATCACACATGTTGCCATTTGGTTGAGATAACATAAATATAACTTGCTAAGTCGTATTTAAGTAACTACAACTAATTATGAGCGTAGTGTGCTACTTGAGCTGGGATGATCAAGGTTATCCAAACTGTCCTTGGGTTCAGAACATAAGATCTACAGTTTTAAAAGTAGGTTTTTAGAGTATGCAAAAGAACGATACGTAATTAACAATAAAGGGTGTATTCGATAAAAATGGCACACAGAAAATCTTCTGTAACTTTTGAATCGTATGAGTAAAAAACCTAGAAACTTGAGTAGATCTTATCCATAGTGTATTATTTACATCTGCCAAGTTTCATAGTTATACATTCAGTAGTTCCAGTCATGTCGTCGAAACAAGAAATTGTCCGTGAGAAAATTTTGTGCACTCACAATCAAAATCCAGGGGCGTCCCACCGGTGGATTGCTAAAAGGCTTGGAATTGCAAATACAACTGTGTCTCGTGTAATAAGAACCTTCAAGGAGCGTCTGAGTGTCCAAAGGAAGGAAGGGAGTGGTCGTAAAAGTGGTCCAATTGACAGTAAAATGGCCAGGAAAGTCGTACAACAATTCAAGAACCATCCAAACATGTCAATTCGAGATGTCGCTAAAAAGTCTAAGGTGTCAGTCGGTTTTGTGCAGAAAACCATGAAGCGTGCTGGGTTACATGTTTACAAAGTGCAAAAAGCCCCAAACCGGAATGAAAAACAAAACATCACTGCGAAAACCCGCGCCCGGAAACTTTACACGAAGCTGCTCACCAAATCCGGTTGCATCGTGATGGATGACGAAACATACGTCGACGAAACAAGGCCGACTTCCGCCAACTTCCTGGGCAAGAATATTTCGTTGCCAAGTCGAAGTTCGATGTTCCGGAGGATGTTCGAAAGAAGAAACTATCGAAATTTGCAAAGAAGTTTCCAATCTGGCAGGCGATTTGCGGATGTGGTGAAATAAGTTCTCCCTTCATCACTTCCGGAACAATAAACGGTGCGATTTACACGGAAGAGTGCCTTAAGGAGCGTCTCTTGTCATTCATTAAGAAGCACAAAGGATCAACTCTGGTTTGGCCTGATCTAGCATCCTGCCACTACGCTCGAAACGTATTGGAGTGGTACCGAACCAACGGAGTCAATTTTGTGCCAAAGGATATGAACCCACCAAATTCACCGGAACTTCGTCCAATTGAAAAATTCTGGGCAATTATGAAAACGGAACTTCGCAAACATCCCAAAACTATAAGAACAGAGCTAGAATTGAAGAAAATTTGGGTAAAAACCACAAAAACACTGGGAAAATCGGTTGTACAAAATTTGATGGGTGGAGTGAAAAGGAAGGTGCGGGCATTCGGGATGAGAGACGAAATTGAATAAAACAAATGTTGTAAATCAAAACTCATTAGTAGTTCTTCATTCCCTGAAAATTTCAAGAAAATCCGATAATCAGTTTAATTTTGATGAGTATATATGTGTGTGCCATTTTTATCGAATACACCCTTTATTCATTGAATAGTGTAGAAGGTGAACAGGCATAATGAGACAATCGTGAGATATTCTAGGTACTCTAAACTATCACTAAGTTAAAAACATAAGAGCTACGGTTATAAAAGTAGTTTTAGGCTATATAAGGTGACTATGTGTATTCAAACATGTTCAATGAATCTTTTGGAAGGTCAACAGTCAATATCTTATAACTTTCTGATCCTCTAGGTCATCCAAGCTGTCCTGGCGCTAAGAACTTAAAATTTACAGTTGCAACAATAATGTTTAGGCAATACAAAGTTACAATAAACATTCAAATATTTTCAATTAATATTCTTGAAGGTCAACAAACAATAAAAAGCACTATGACATGTTCTGGGTCATCAAAACTTTCCTTGAGATCGGAACATAGGACCTACAGTTGCAAAAGAAGCTTTCTGGGCTAGGCAAAGCTACCATGTGTATTGAAACATATTCATTGAATATCTTGGACGACCAACAGACATTATAAGATACTCTTCTAGGATTTTCCTAGAATTCAACATTTAACTGTTGCTTTTTAGACCAAACAATGTAGCAATACGTATTTGACCAGTTTAAGTGAGTCTTATGGAACGTAAACAGATAGAATGAGATATCTTGGGATGATTTGGATCACCAAAATTGCCCTTCAATTCAAAAATAAGGATCTACAGTCGCAACATTAGCTTTATAACCTATTAAATGTGACGATATGTATTCAAACACATTCAGTGAATCTTCTGTAAGGTCATCAGTGATCATCAGATCATCTTGGGATGTTTACATTGATACAAACTGACTTGAGTTCAGAACTTATACAGTAGTAGCCGTAGCCTTTTGGGCTGTACAAAACTACGAAAACTATTCAAACATATTGAATAATTATTATGAAACGTTCACAGACATCATAGGATAATTTTGTAAGTTTTGGGTCATTCAAAACTTAAGCTCTACAATTGTTACAGTAGCCTTATGGGCTTTACAAAGTCAAGCTAGTTTGTTTGGCATGAATATCCCAAGATAATCTCGAAATGTCTTATGGTCTTTCAAGGCATTCATTAAAAATCTTTGAATATTAATTATAACATTGTAAAACGGATAAAGCTACTGTAATACCTGTAGATCTTCAGTTCTGAGCTCCGGGACTGTTTGGACGACCTAGCACATCTCTAAATAATATACCCCACTTTTTTCAATCATTTCTAAGTTAATGAGCACCAATGTATTCAGATCACACCAAATTGCTTGTATAACAACGCTTGGAAATGTTTTGGCCTGAAATCGAAAGAACATTGCATTCTGCAATCTGAATGGCGTACATTTAGTTGCGTAATCCTACGTCATCTTTCCGAACAAACCCCCTTGAAATTTTGTGATCAAACAGTGGTGTTCCATATCTACGCTATTTGGGAGTTCATCACCGTGCTGTTTCCATTTTTTAATCCCGTAATGCCAACCTTATACCGGCACATTTCGGCTTGCGAGGTCCTCCGAGTTCCAGAATAAGTAGAATTTTCTCAATTGAGAACGATAAATTTGATTACTTAACAATCCAACTCTTCTAGGCGATGATAAGTTCGTTCCTTCCTTTCCCAAAAATCCAATCGAATTTTCTACTAAGTTGTTTATAACTGCTTGGATACTCTTCTAGAAGTCTTCTAAAGGGGTTTTCGAACATCTGTCCTTCATCCAGCAACGCTGTTGCTATGCTTTGCGTATATTTAGTTGCGATTTCGGGACCTTCAGACGTTCCAGATTGTTACTAACGATAGATAAAGTGGTGAAAAAAATTGACGTTGCTAATATTGACAAGATAACCAAAATACAACAATGAATACTAGATGAGCCAATTGAAGTGAAATCCGTGATTATAGAACATATCCCCGTTTGGCCACCATAATCTAAGCAACCATTGTTCCACCCAATTTCATTGAAAATTACTTGCAAAACAAAGCAGCACGCAATCTTCGAAAACCATTCATCCATTTGGGCTAATCACTTCCACCTAAACTACCCTATTCTTTCCACCAGAGAGGGTCGAATGACAACTAACCTACAAGTTACATACAGCACAGCGGCAGTAACATGCGTAAATCATTCCGTAAATAAGGATCGTAAAACCGGGGGAAAGCCTTCGTTCGGTTGACATGATGGTATATTATGCGACGATTACCTAGTAGCTACTAACAGAAACAGAGGAAAATGAACAAAGCCCCAAAATGACACGCAATCGTCACTATGTTCCTGACCTTCCTATGTGTCTGGCGGAGAGGTGAACACCAATTATTGTTGACGCTATTTGAATTTTGAATCTAACCACTCTCTTCAACAATAAAATGAAGCTGACTCTGAGGTGGGGTTTTGATTAATATTACATTCGTCAGTAACAAGCGAAAAAGATGACCCTTTCGACACCGTGTACAATGTACACTGTACATCAATCATCCGATTCGTTAGACTTTTTATGCGTCAATAATTTTTAGCGCGAAAAAATAAGGACTCATTAAAAATGTATACCCAGCGCCCTTTTCCTGCATTCATTAGTCCAGTCGTAGTTGGTGAGATGTCCTGTGGATATTTTAAAAGACCACTTCTCTCCCTCCTTCTGGAGAACAAAGTGCCTCATTAATTTATGCTTCGCACAGCAACAACCAGATAGGCCGTTAATTTCAACTTTCAACAAACGGCTTAAGGCTTTTAATTTTTGTCACCCATCGTAAAAAGAAAAGACGAGCATAAAGTTTCCGAATTCTATACGAGCATTTCAATGAGAATTGTCATTCCTTTTCTTTTCCTATGTTTCATCATTGCAGTTTCATGACTCTGAAGGAAAGAGCGTGAATTATAAAAGGTGGTCGATTCCACTTGATGGTCGACATAAAAGCTTGCATCACTCATGAGCTTTTCTTCCCCTAAATCGAATCGCCCCAGTCGGTGAGAACATGCTTGCTCAGAGTGCCGGATTCAGTTTCTCTCCATCCAAATGAGTGCTCTGGTGGGAGGGAGAGTGAAAAGCTTCTCGGTTTTATTGGATTCGTGAAGTGGGAGAATGAGTGAAGCAGTTTCAGATTCGTTTTCCTCGAGGGATCGGTTGTGTGCTTATGTCGACTGCCGATCGACTACTACTTGGAAAGGTAGCATAAACTAACAACTAAAAACTAAAGCCTACAGCACGAAGCTTGCTGCTGGTGCCATCTCGGAAAATGTGTTTGAAACTCAATGTGGCTTTGATACAGTCGTTGATGCCATTTAATTGTGAGAATTTATATTTATTAGCGCATTGGACCGAAGAGTCTTAGGTTTTTATGAAACTTTTTCCACGCAGGGTGTTTATGGATATGTGAACGAGAAATAATTGAAAACTATGAGGGAAAGCGCAATGAGGTTGTACACACAGTTGACGTAGGACAACGCAGTAATGTGTAATGAAGGTTATTATTATTATTATTATTATTTGCCTGTATTAGAAAAGAGGCTTCTTTGTTCGAATGGATCAAGAAGGCTTGTCAAAAATCAGTGAGGTTGTGTATAACACGCGCCCGGTTGATGTACATAGACTAAGATAAACCGTTTGATGCATTGTCTGGGTCAACTTATAAGATTAGTTTCGTTTGTTTTGAAGAGCAACATTGCAACGTAGGTGGTGTTCTAATGGAACGTTGGTTCGGCATAGATAGGTTAGTGTGTTAGAAAATTCTTTGATTTGCTTTTTACAAATCTTTTGGCCGTTTTAGAATGGGTTTGAATGTTGGTATGATGAAAGGGCAACGGTTGTGCTGGCAATGGTGATTGTGTTGATATTATCGACTAGCTGGAGACCATTATCCTTATCTCGTTAAAGATTGCTGAGCGCTTGTCTGAAATTCAAAGTAGATTATAAACGACAATGACTTCACAGTTGCAAAAATCTTCAAATGACTGGAGCGACAATCTCGAAAATCTATCAAGAAAAGTTAAAGTTACTAGTATTCACATTGTTTCAAATATTCGTGACGGTCGCTGTTTTTAAAATTTTCTTTTGACCTCTCTCCTAGCCGATAGACGTAGTTAAGGTCGAAATAGCATGGACAAAGTTTTAATGGAACGTTAGACCAGCATGAGAAAGTAAGTATATTAGAAGAGTCTATTGTACATGTGTGGGTGCCATATGGCAACTTCGTAGAGGAAAAGTGGAACGCCCTTTTTGAATATATGCATCGCCCAATTATGTATAGACCTTGGCAATATCACCCCATCCTACATCTGTCATCACCTTGCAACTTGCCCGCCTCGATGACCATTAAACCGTGAATCCCATTGCGTTATTTGACGATATCATCTTTTTCTCTCTGATATCCGTGATATTTTCACAGTCCTTTTCCTTGAAATTGCTTTTCCCCTTCTCAGACGAATCATGCCAACCCTACTTTCATTGTCACACTCCTCGGCTTTTTCATCGTTCAACCTGAAAAATACTAAATTGCGTAATAGGATGAATTCAACTTGCATGCAAGAAATTCTTGCATCCAAAGAATATGCTAAAAGTCATCAAAACGAAAGTGGAATCACCAAAGTTACAAAGCAAGCTCTTCGATTTGTTTCAAGTTACATGTATGATGAATCTAATAAATAATGTGTGTATGGAAAGTTTAAATCATATTTATTATTTATAATTATTTATAATGGATTCTTATTGTAGTCATTGGTGCATCATTTTCCGCATTTTAGTTCGTTAGTGCAATAGTATATGTAGGTATTGTTTATCTAACCTTTTGTTGTTTTTTTACCGTAACTTAAAATTTAAAAATATTAGTACCCGGGAAGTTAACAACATATTTCGGTTATTTTATTATAAAACCTCGTCCGAAACAGTCTTGTTACATTCTAATATTTTCCAAATAAATTCTCTTCTAAATTGTTAGTAATTAGAGATCAATTTGTTAAAAATACAATTGTAAAATACCGAAAACTAACAAAATTGTGTGAAGATAACGATTTGCAATGTGATAAGTTTTTCTAGTGTACAGACAAATACAGACTTTTTATTTTGATAAACATACAGACTTTTGAAAAAATCATCTGGCATCGCTGGCGCGAGGCAGACTCTTCCTCTTTCGTATTTGTACAGCGGTGAAGGTAAGTTGTGTGCTCCGCTAGCAAATCATCCGGGCAAACCATCCACAAAATGGCTGGGCGCAATTGGCCAAGTCGCACATTTGGCGATCCTGCCAGGCTGCTGAATATTCAGCAGTTGGAAACCTTTTCATAAATCAATTATTTTTGCCTTTGCGAACCAGTCGGTTTGTGTTTGTGATTTGTCATTAATAGTTAATAGGAATACCCGGAAGTAGAAAAACAATTTCACTTGCTTGCTGTAAAAACGGAAAAACGACATTCCCGGGTAATAGCGTCGATTAATGAATGTTTGTGAAACCAAGCGGATACTCCACTAGAAGAAAATGTTATTGTGAAAAAAAAATCAAAGCAGTGTATTTTTCGATTTAACCCAGAAATATTTATTCATTGGTAGTGTTTGATGGAGAACTGGCAGTGGATCGAGACGACCGCGATTAAGTCTTGGCAGCGGATCGAGACGACCGCGCTGATTTCTGGGTTGATTACATGTGGTAGCGGATCGAGACGACCGCGCTTGGGAAATTTGGTAAAACGGTATGCCGGAAGCGGCTCGAGACGACAGCTTGAATAACCATGGTAGCGGATCGAGACGAAAGCATTTGTGGTTTTAATTATGATACGGACACGGTTGTATTTTCAATGATGGCTAAGAGAATCACTATCTTTATGGCGAAAAACAGTTGAGAACCTGTTAGCAATATGAATTCTATTTACAAGTACATACAAGGTTTCTTTCCTATTGAAAGGTAGGGACTCTATTATACGCACTTAAACAAACAGATACACTTTTAAGCACTGATTGGAACTTGAAAAGAACATAACTAACATTAAACAACTTGCAATAAGAGGATAAATAGGGAAATCATAACATGTCACCAAACAGCGGGCCGCTATTTCAAAAAATAAGCAAACTGTAAACGACCCTTAGTTAAATTCAATGATTTTGAGAAATATTCGATATTTATCGAACAAAAATCGTGCAAAATAATTCAGGATCAACCAAGATTTAAGAACTTGGTAAGTGCCATACGCATACAATGAGTAAACTCTTATAATTATTCAGTATAACATACTTTCAAAATCAGAAAATCAGTGCTACACTGAAAAGAGCTCCTTGTGTAAAATACATCAATTAAAAGCTATTGGCACTCTGCCGAAATTTGGGGACCGTAGTGCTAAACACAAATGGCTGTCTAGCCAGCCGGTCACCTGCGCCAGCCAGTAGAGCCATCATTCTCGCTGGTTGCTCGCCCGTATACCCTCCTGCAGGGTACTTGCACCTCCCAATACTTGGCCATTGCCGCTTTGAGGCTGCCGAGCGAATGAAGCAAATTTACTATTAATACTAAAATGTGTCTTTATTTCAGTAAATCAATTTGTTACATTTGTTTTAATATTTTAATTGTTAAGCCTTAAGGGATTCACATCTTTGTTTCTAACGTTTGTTTTGCGGTGTGATTCATTAATTGTATATTCTAATTTACATATCATCTCTGACAGGAAGGGGTACCAGGTCAGTTTGGACTTGGTGGCCTGATAGAGGCCAACGTGTCCTGTACCTATTGATAGTCTCACTAAAACGATCTTCGAGTGTTGTTATCTCGGCCAGACGGTGGATCTCAGAAGTTCTCGTCCGAGGAAGTGTGTTCTGGGTCATCCTGAGAAACTTGTTTCGAACTCGCTGCAGCATCAGGTGGTGTGTTTCTGCGCAGCTCTCTCAGATCGGCATGCCGTAATCAATAACCGAAAGTATGATCTGTTGATAGATAGCAAGCTTGCTCTTCAGGGACACTGTAGACTCTCTGTTTAGCAAGGGGTACATAAGCTTCAACAGAACGTTACATTTTGTGACAGTCTTATGAACCTGTTCCCTGAAGTTCAGCTTGCTATCTAGTGTCACGTCAAGATTGATAGCTGAATTGGTCCACTCCACCGTTGTACCGTTAAGATAAATTTTAACATGCTCAGCTCGGGGTGATTTTGAGTGTGGGAAGAGGATGACCTGGGTCTTCGCTGCATTGATGCAGATCTTCCAGTCTGTGAGATACTTCAACAGAACATTCAGGCTTCGCTGCAGTTTCGATGCGATCGCTCTTACTACCCTACCATTGTGGACGACTACGGTATCATCGGTGAACAGCTTAAACAGAAGTGGACCTAATATGCTTCCCTGTGGAACACCGGCGGAAATCTCCTGTGCATCGGAAACTGCACCATGCAGCGAAGCATAGAATGTTCTGTTTGATAGGTTGTTCTTCACCATCTTCACTAGAAAGTCTGGCACCGAAGCATTTTGAACACCAGGTCACCATGCCAGACGTTGTCAAATGCCTTTTCCACGTCAAGAAGGGCCATGGCAGATGTTTTTGAAGCAGACTTGTTTCGCCTGAGGATGTTAGTGACTTGGATCAGTTGATGTACTGTTGATCGACCGTGTCGAAAAACAAACTGTACATCAAGCAAGATGTAAAGACTGTATTCGATGAAATTTGGACACACGCAATTGTTCGTAACTTTTTAGCGTGTGGGTAAAAATTATTGAAATTTTAACTGAATGTATTTCATTGTGTTGTGTCAATTGTCTAAGGAGTTTCGTGAAAATCGGTCGAGTGATTTCAGTGATGGCTTCGAATGAAGAAATAGTGCGCCAACAAATTTTGGGCACTCACTTCGAAAACCCAAATGCTTCTCATCGATGGATCGGAAAACAGCTCGGAATCGCACATTCAACCGTATCTCATGTGATCAAAACGTTCAAGGACCGTAATACAACCAAGCGGAAAAATGGTAGTGGCAAAAAACGTGGCACATCAAATCCGGAGAAGGCAATGATGGTATTGAACCAATTTAAGCGTTATCCCAACATTTCGATAAGGGGTGTTGCGAAAAAGGCGAAAGTTAAAGTTTGTTTTGTGCAGAAAACAATGAAACGTTCTGGATTACATGTGTACAAGGTCGAGAAGGCACCGAACCGGAGCGATAAACAGAACTCGGTGGCCAAAACGCGTGCAAGAAACCTGTACAGGGAGTGGCTGTACCGGGTACAGTGTACCCGTTCTGCATTGTGATGGACGATGAGACCTACATTAAAGCTAACACCAAACAAATGCCAGGACAGGAACCTACGTCGTCACCTCTAAGTTGACCGTTCCGGAGAGTGCAAGGAAGAAGAAACTGTCGAAATTCGCCAAAACATTCCTTGTCTGACAAGCGATCTGCGGATGTGGCAAAATGACTCAGCCCTTTATCACCTCTGGGACCGTCAATGGACAAATCTACAAGGACGAATGCCTCTAAAAACGACTTCTGCCCTTCTTGAGATCTCACGATGACCCGACACTGTTTTGGCCGGATTTGGCATCTTGCCACTATGCTCACTAACCGTCTTAGACTAATACATAATAAGACAAATATTATAATGTAGTTTTTGTACCAAAAGACGTCAACCCTCCAAACACTCCGGAACTTCGCCCAATTGAAAAATTTCCAGCAATCATGAAGGCAAACCTCGTTAAAACTCCAAAACTGATAGAAAATGAACTTGAACTAAAGAAAGTGTGGTTAAAAGTAAGTAAGCAAATCGGTCCTATCATTGCCCAAAATTTGATGAAAGGGGTCAAGGCAAAGGTGCGGGCATTTGGGTTGGGAGAAGAGGTTCAATAATCCAGTGATGTCAAAACTTAAACATTTAGTAGTACTTTATTTCCAAAAAGTTTGAAAGGAATCGGGCTCAAAGAAAATTTTTGGTGACCTATTTTGTGTGTCCAAATTTCATCGAATACAGTTTTTAGCACTCCTCCCGGCGGTGCATGCTAAAAATAAAGCGGGAGATAATTTCTCACCCATGTTAGGCAGTATTGAGAGAGGGACAAATCGCTAGAACTAGAAAAAAGCAATAGGTAGTATAAGAGCCCGGTCGGTACATAGCCTCTTGCCAGTCAAGGAGATTTCCTCCCCTTACCTATCCTGCAAAGGGTTATGCGCCTGATCGAATACTACCGTTCAAATGCCCTCCGCTCGTTTTCAATCCTGTATCTTTCAATTTCAAAGCCTGCCGTTGCCCTATACGGAACTATCAATACACTTTCTCTTCATGTCTATTCGTTCTAGCAATAAATTACTGTCCACTCCTAGCACTTCGCATGGAGATGAGAAATTATCTGCTTCTGCAAACTTCATCAAAGATTTTAGGATCATTGTAAACAGGCTGTGTAGGTTCCCAAAACCCTGACTGAAATATGAAACTATGCTATAATAAATCCAAATCGAAAAGAAACGTCGCTCGTGACAACTAGAATAACACTGCAATGTGCCATTTGCAGCACCGTGAAGTAAAACAAACAACTATGCGGAATAATAGCACATGATGGTGTCATGCTGCCCAAGAAAACCAAATAGAGATATTAATTTCCAACCCAGACCTTGGTTACCGTTCTTTTGAGGAAGACAAATTTAATTTTACAACTTTAGTTTCCAGTCGCTGATCTTTAGCAATAAAAAATCGCATCGGCTCTTGAATGCAACAAAAGGTTTAACGTAATCTTCGTCCACCGTGCGTTCATGTCTTCTGCACTAAGTGGCCGCAAAGAGGATTGAATCTCATTCGAAGCAAAACTGCTGCTCAATCCAGCATCAACTCAGTTTCCAAGCGACAAATCATCCCAATTTAATGCGCTTCATTTCCGCGGTAAGTGGGCCATCCACTGTCAGCATGAGTTCGAATTCCGCTCCGTTCAATTCCTGTGTTAACTGCTCGTTCGAAACACGATCCGATTCAAGCGGAGAGATGATGTGATTAATTACTCCAGTCTTCCACCACTGGGCTATAATAGTTCGATTGTCGTAATTGATTTATCATCATCGCAACAAATTAGCAATAATATCGAAACCACGCTCCATGCATTCACTGTAGATACCGGCTAGAACTACGAAACACACGAACATCGACGACAGTTGATTGATTGAGATTGATGAGTTCATGCATTGGTTGGGTTTTCTGTTCCGGAGCATGTTCCTGTTACATTCGATCGAAAACATACATTCCGAGTTGCATTTTTCAGTTTACAATCACACTGCCTCCAAGCGAAACTGTCAGAAAAGCCAGTGTGATAAAAGCTGTCATTATCGAAATAGAAATATTGTTCGAGCTCTGCTGGCCACCATAAATTACCACAACATTGCGGTTAAAAAAAATTGCGTGTATTGTCAGCACATGGATGGAAATCATCACTCAATCTCATGGATAGAATTGTTCCCAAAGACACACGGATGGTTTATTCATGATATGACCTTTTGGCAACCTTGACCAAGCCATCATCGGAACATCATGCTCGTGCGGTAGAGATTTGAAATGGTTTTTATTTTATTCTTGCTCTTTGTATTTATTCATACGCTTTATGCAGAATTCATTGCAAATCATGAAATTGCGATCGGGTAAATAGATGAGGGCAAATCAACACAAATTCAATGGCCAATGTCAATACGGATGGCAGCTGCATGTCACGGTTTTGGGTCGAGTTCAGCTCGTTGTAGATGATTTGCAGGTGGACCTCGGTGGTTTTAGTCATGGAAAACGCCTTGCAAATGTGCAAAGGTGCTGAATAAATTCAGATGATTGGTGGGATGTTTAAGTGGATAAATAAAACATGCGGAACTTGTTATGCGTCATTCACCATCGAAATTGATTTCACCATCTAACATTATCTTGGACAAACAATTATTTAAATGATAACAAATTAGTGCTTAGATGCCCAGTGCTTTCAATGTTTGCTTCTTTTTTAGCATTTCAAGCTTATTGCTTCTTAATATAAGCTTATTGCTGACATTCAACTAATTGTTCGAAATAACTATTACCGTACATAACAAAATACTTTCGCGCCATTTTTGCCTTATACAGTGTTCCAGAAAGTACAAGTACGATTAAAAATCAAGATAAAAACCATTTTTGTTGTAGGCAATTTTCTTTTTCGATTTCATGAATAGTTTCTCTATAATGCTTTCTCTCAGCAGCATATGAAAAAGTCTTATTACCGTTAATTGTCAGCCAGAGAACGCACTATTACCCCTTGCAGCTCTTCAGTTTCTTCACTCTTTCGCAATTGTTTCAGTCTCTTTTTTCAAGCCCTTCGTTAATTTTTCCATGGTATTTGCTGCTTTAACATGTTCCCTTATATATGCATTGTTAAGAGCCCAAAATGCCTCGATTAATCGGGCTTGAGGACAGTTCCCAAGTTTTGGCACGTATCTGCGTCATACCATGCTATGATTTTTTTTGTATCATGCACAGATGTTAAATCCAACCAAAAAAATACTGCACCATCATGCTTCCTGACCATTGGCAGCAAACGCCGAATCAAGCATTCCCGGATGTACGTATCAGTCGTCATTGCCTCTGATGTCACAAATGGCGCTTGCCACTTCCTACATTTGCAAACAGCTTGCCAAACCAATGCTTTTTTTTTTTTTAAATTGACATCCTGATCTTAACACATGGTGCAAAATTGATGTACCAAAAGCGACTTAAGGTCAAATTTTACGTATGTTTTATCATCGTCATACACTGATATAGTCTTTCTTTGTATTCTCCCATACGTGGGGTACCGATCTGTGATAATTTTGTTTTGAGAAGGAAATAATTTCTCATTACCATGAGGCTCTTGGAGTAGACAGCATTTTTTTTTTGCTAGAACAAAGTTGTTAAGAGAAAGTATTGATAGTTCCGTTAGCGCACGGCAGGCGGTGAAAATTCAATAGAAGTAGTTTGAAATTGAGCGGAGGGCATTGTGAGGTAGTATTTCGAAACAGGCACACAATATTTTTTTATAATGCACCACATTGACTGGCAAAAGATTGTGCGCTTGATCGTGCTCATATACTACCGATAGCTTAAATAGTTCTAACGAACTGTCTATTTGTACTCCCAAATCCCCTACATGGGAGAGAAAATGAGCGGGAGATAGTTTCTCTCCCATGTAGGGGATTTGGGAGTACGAATAGACAGTTCGTTAGAACTATTTAAGCTATCGGTAGTATATGAGCACGATCAAGCGCACAATCTTTTGCCAGTCAATGTGGTGCATTCGTTCATGCCTTGACCTACTCCGCATGGGGATGCTTGGCAAAAGATTGTGTGCCTGTTTCGAAATACTACACACTACCAAAATGTCATGTAAATTTCTGTCTCCTGAGACCGACACATGCAAGTGTCCTTTAATACATAAGCATGAGTTGAAAGAGATGAGAAAATAAATTCAATCAAACACATTCTTCGTCGAATTGCTTATGTGTCAGTTTCAGGAGACATAATTTTACACGAAATCTTTCTTTACGTTCTCTGAATTTTTACAAACATGAATTACGTCTCGTGTAAAGTTCATAATTTTTAAGTGTGTACCTCACAATGCCCTCCGCTCAATTTCAAACAACTTCTATTCAATTTTCACCGCCTGCCGTGCGCTAACGGAACTATCAATACTTTCTCTTAACAACTTTGTTCTAGCAAAAAAATTGCTGTCTTCTCCTAGAGGCTCATGGTGATGAAAAATTATTTCCTTCTCAAAACAACATCATCATCGTCATACAGCTTCCGAGACAGGTTTAAAGGTTGCAACCTGCTTTAACCTCCAGTTTGGCATCTTCTGTTTCCAGGAGATTTTAAGATGGATTCTTGTCTTCGGCTGCCGGATCTTTCTTTTGACACCTGCCATATGATTTCGTACAGTCTCCATGTCCACTTTATTCGCTGAAGAACGCCAGTTTGCCTTGAACTGTTTCTCGCTCACAACAGCTTTTTGAGTCTTCTTAAGGCTCCGCTTGACGATGGCCCAATATTGTTCGATTGGGCAGAGCTCTGGCGTGTTGGGAGGGTTCTTGTCCTACCACTTGAACGTCGTTGGAAGCATACCTATCCATGGCCTTTTTTCGTAATGGCAAGATGTCAAATCCGGCCAAAATATATCGGAACAATTGTGTCACTTCAGGAAAGGCAGAAGACGTTTTTGTAGGCACTCGTTCAGATAAATTTCCTGGTTGACGGTTCCGGTCGCAATGTAAACGTTGCTCTTCAAGCCACAGGGACAGATAGCCTGCCACATCAGGCATGCCATCGCGAACTTTGACAGTTCAGTGTTTGAAAATATCTGCCACCTTTCCCCTGTCCGGGAAGCTGTTTAAAGTCTGCCTTGAAGTAATTTTCATCGTCTTGTACCACGCAATCAAACTTCGTCAGCATTGTCGTGTAAAACTTTCGCTATCGTGCTTTAGTCGACGTGTTTTGTGTATCGTCGCGATTTGGAGTCACCACTTTCTTGTAAGTCGACAGTCCAGCTCGTTTTTTTATTGCTGTATCCACCGTTGAAAGCGCCACTCCTAGCTTCTTTGCGACATCTCGAATGGAGGGGTTGGGGTTCTCGCTTTTTGTCGTTGTTGTGCCCTCTGGCTTTCGATTTCTCTCCGATCCAGCTTTCCAGGCTGTCGACAAACGATCATCAAACCGTTTCAGCTTGGTGTTATTTTGTAACTGGGCATTAACCAATGCTGCTTAAGAAAATGAAAATTAGTATAAGACAACCACATGCATCAAAAAAATTATATTTCAATGGGAGAATAACACAGAGAATAACGATCAGATTCACAATCAAAAAAAGAATTACGTTAGGAAAAAATAATTAAAATTTTAAAAGAAATTCTGCTTTGTCATAAGCTTGAAGTTTTGCTTCTTTTTTTTTTATTTAAAGTAATACAGCGCACAGCAAAATCTAACCATAGAAAAACTCGCAGTATAACATTACTTCTATTTAGATGATGGTGTGGCAGGCAATCAGCGAATGCGGCAAAATATCTAGCATATACTTAACACCGGAGACAATGAACAACCATAATTACATCACAGAATGCCTTCAGAAGCGTTTTTTACCGATAATCAAGCAGCAAGGACACACTAGGGTGGTGAAAAAGCCAAAATGTCTGTTTCGTGCCGAAAGACAAGAACCCGTCAAATTGCCCGGAGGCACGGCCAATCAAAACGTTCAGGGCTTTGGCCAAAGCAAAGCTACGGAAACTCGTAAAAACAGCGAATGACATCGAAAAATTTAAAAAAAGGTTGGACAAAAGTGGTGCAAATGGTGAGAAGTGCAACTGAGTAGAAGCTCATAGGTCATGTTCGAGAAAAAGTGAGATGTTTCGTTTATAATTAAATATTTTGCTAGAAAAAGAGTAAAATGTTATGAAAAGCAACATTGCTGATATGATTTGCCAAATAAAATAATTGAAGTCTTAAAAAACAACACATTTTAAATATTTTGAAAGTGTGCTTATCATTTCTGAAACAGTCTAGAATATCGGTTGAGAGTTTCCTACCTACTTTTTCAGGACTTCACAAACTTGATTCACGTATTATCTGACCGCATAAAATTTGCTTCACATCTTCATTCTTTTGATGAAATTTAACAGTTTAGCAGTCAAAATACAGGTTCTTTGTTGCACGTTCAGGATTTGGCAGACAATTTTTTCTGAAAATTCATCTCTGTTTGTCAACGTTGACCGCCATTTTATTCCATTTTGTTGTCTCTGCAGCATTTTTCGTGTAATTTTTCCAGTCTTTTTAAGCTCTCGCTTAACAATTGTCTAATATTTATCGATTGGATGAAATTGAGGTTCTCTGATTCATGCATTTTATTATCGTCTCTTTAAACTGTACGTCTGCTGTAGACGTTTTAGTTCATTCGAGACTGCAAAGAGGTCCTTTGAGTGACAATGATTTTGCATTTAAAAAAAAGGAAATTCAAAGTAACGCTTGAAAGTCAACTTGGCACCATTTGAACCAACAGTGAGGATGCTGTTTTGGCCACCCACGAAGTGTGATGTTGGCTTTTCACAACAAAAATAAATTTAAGTTAAATTTTAAACGACGTATGAGAGCTGATTTGACCTCATTTACAGTAAAGATTCTGTTGGAGTCATTCACAAAGTATGACAGAGGTTTTTGAGAAAACATGTTAAATTCCAAGTAACGTTTGAAGGCCAATTTGGCCCCATTTGAACCAATAGTAGGGATGCTGTTTGGAAATCTCACATGGTGCGATGCGGATTTTTCATTGGAAAAGGAAGGCAAACTTTATGAAACGCTTGACAGCCGATTTGGATTTGTTCAAACAAACAGTTAGTATGTCATTGGGACCTCTCACAAATCAATATAAACTAACAGAAAGCGTGGTAGTGGTTTTTCGATGCAGTTTATACAGATTAGCAGCATTGACCGTGTGGCCCATGGCATTTTGCTGACAAAGCATAAAAAACTTGGTGTTTCTTCCGCTTTGGCGTGCTGGTTTCAATCATATTTGACGAATAGTATGCTCTTAGTGATAATCGGATCATCGATCGCGAAAAGTTTCACCAGTTTCTTTGGTGTTCCACAGAACAGCAATCTCGAACCCCTTCTGTTTACTCTGTTCATCAATGAACGTACTCGTCGTCCACATCCAGGGTGTAGATTATTTTATACGTAAATATGTCCATGACAATCAACTGTTTTGAGGACTGTGAAAACCTGCAATCACGTGTAGATGATAAGGCGACGTGGTGTTCATTAAATCTTCTGAAACATTATATCAATAAATTCATCATTATCATATTTCTGATAATGTACTTCAACGAGTAAGGCAGTTCGGGTTCTCTAAGAAATTCCAATATGGTCATTGGTCCATTCGAAGGCTAGAAGTAGACTACTCTACAAAAATCATGAATTTTGAGCCACGTTTCGGCTAAAATCCGTTTTTATCTCCACTTAAAAGGTTTTCCCGGGGCGTCAGGGTTGTTTTAGAATGGTGAATATGGTCTTTGATCCATTTCAAGGCTCGAAGTAGACTTCTCAACAAAAATCATGAGGTTTTAGCCACCGGAAGGCATGATTTGTCGAAAATCTGTACTTGTCCCGCTCAAACGGTTCCCTAGGTGCAAAGGATTGTCCCAGAATGACCAAAATTGTCATTGGGCCATTTCTAGGCTAGAAGTAGACTTCTTATAAAATATCATGAAAAATCATGGAGTTTGGGTGAAAATCTGTATTTGTTCCCTGTTTAAAAGTTCCCCCGAGGCATTCGGATTGGTTATTGGTAAATTTCAATGCTAGTTGTACTATTAGACTATTCATGGAAAATCATGAAGTTTTAGCCATCGAAAAGCATGTGGCAAAACGTATTCTCTTGCGGCACAGGTTCCTAGTGGTCAATCCAGTTCAAAAGGGCAGTATTCACTAGAAAATAAATATTGGGACTCTAATAAGCATTTGGACTGTAAAGACTTTAAAATTTGTTCATATTTAGTTCCCATTATGCGAGCTTGAAATCCGGGTCAATATGACCCGAAACACCTTATGTGTAACTTTTTTTAAACAGCGCTTCAAAAATGTCAAAAACAATTGGTTTGATGCAGAAACGTAACTTCCTATGATTTAGGAAAAGTCAAGAAAATTCCAACGACTAGCTGCTTATTTTGGAAACTAATAGCATTTTTTGAATCCATTCCTGGTCACCAAAAGAAGGTTAAATTTCACTAGAAAAACCTTATGCTTTGGCAGATATTGAGCCCAAAAATATGAAGACTATACGTAATGTGAACTGGTTTAATTGGAAAACATGTAATTATGTTCGTTCACTGGAACCAACAAACCATGGCGCACAAATCTTGTGGTGCCTTCTTTTGCTGTCTATCGTAATTCAAAACATCACTCGATCTGAGCCAAAATCTTAACAGTTGCTTATTTGTAATTGTTTCAAAGACAAACTTATAATCCGGGTGATGTATCCGTGGGATAAAAATCCATAATCACGTTGAGTTAAAGTAGATTTCCTTAGATTCAAACGTTCACCAACCAAACAAGGAAATCAGCGTCAATTTGTTGAATCCTGGAGAGTAAGAGCTGTTCAGGAGAATCAAATTTCCATTTGATTCCAACTACATTTATTGACTTTCACTTTCCTCAAAAAACAATTTAAAAAACTTTTTTGAGCGTATTAGTAGAACGATTGTGATTGGAAAATTAGGAGAATTTAAAATTAACACTTCATTTGATCACTTTAAAAAATATATAAAACATTGAAACACTTTTTTTCAAATTACCTCTACTCGACTCGAATATTAGAACATGACTTTTGATAAGTCTGCACATTGTAGACGAAATACGCGTATCTATCAAGATTATCAATAAAGGTAGTTGGAATTAAATGGAAATCACTTATCTTTCGTCTCATCATCTAGTCAATTTATTATTATCACTTGAGTAATTAATTAACGAAGTTTTATAACATGGTGACGATTAAATTTTATGAATGATAAAAAAAATTAACCGTTTTTCTCGTGTCTTAAAGTTTACTGAATATTTACAAATTGATTTTAAATAACTGAACTTTGATTCTGACAGAGCTTGCATATAAGCAATGGTTTTGTATAAGCAAGTGCCATGGTTTTGTTTTCAAATTTTGCAGTATAATTTTCAACTGGTATTTCCAATGTTTTCCCATGCTTCAATTATGTGCATGAAAATAAATTGAAAATGACATTTCTTTACGAACTGTTAAGACCTATTTTGTCTGCAATTAACATACTTCTTCAGTGTCGAGTGGTCGACTTTCAACTGTAACAACTACATTCTAAAAACTAATTTTTCTACTGGAATTTATGTCAACATCAATCAGGTGGAATGTTTTAAAGAGAAACTATTCAAATGAAACTAAAATTTCGATTAAAGGTTTAGTGAAATTAGAGTCTCTTGAAGCATTTCGTTTTTATACCAGAACAACTTTATTTTTCTATTGATTCCCAAGCTCATCTGTTTTGTACCAACTGGCCTAGACTTGGACATGTACCTAATAATTTCATTGTCTCTAATCCGTTCAACCAATCACAACGTTTCGTGATATAGTGGGCGGGATATTATAATAAGAGATAACTTAACAGGCAACCGATGGGTATCCACCAGGTTCATTTCATCCAAACATTGAAAAAAAATCAATGTTTTACTGCACCTAATTGAATCTAAAATCTTGGCTCTTGATATGTACGCAAATTTAGTCCAAGGACAGATCAACCTTCAATCTTGATACTATTAATAAACCATGCAGGTACTTTCCCATCATTTTCTCATTCGAACAACCACCCACCTGCCATCATACGTAATCGGAACCGGAAAAATCATCTATAATTAATTAACAAATTACAATTTGGCTCGGTTTCAACTCACCCGATCAATACAAAGTGCATTTACGTTTGCATGGCAAAGCTCACAACTCGAGCCTGCAATTAGCCACCTCTCCGCTTCCGGCGCAATGACACAATTTCAAGCCTCCTGACACGCCGAAAATGGGACCTAATCTATAAACATTACCCGGCATTCAATTCTCGAGGGGATCACCTTGAGGTCACTCCTATTTGTGCCGTTTCCAAGCTTCTTTCTACTTGTTCAGTTTTCCGACTCTAGAGAATGTGCCAAACTAGGTGGGTGTGGGTGTGTGTGTCACTCCGCAAACGAAAACAAGAATGTCACCTGCTATCGATTCTTTTAACTTAAAATCTGGAGCCACCTTCCGGTACAGCTTAAGCAACGCCTTAAAACGGAAGGCAGCGAAGGTGTCATAGCAAATCCGATAATGGTTACACTTTGGCGCTGCGACGAGTTGTACAAATATGACCGAGTGCTCCCGTGAAGCAGGATTCCTTCCGGTGAAAGCGGAAGCGTTTTGTCAGAAATAAACATCACTTTCAATCAGGGGGTTTATTTTCTGCTTGCCTCCTTGACCCGCCGGATATCCAGCAATGGGTGCAAATGTTTGCCTGGATTTTGTTGGCTCCAATCCTTCGAAAGCGTGGGTGACGGGAAAGTTTCGGATGGCTTTGAGGATAAAACAAAATTCACATGTGGTGCCATCTACAGACACCGAAAAGGCCTGCGTGCCAAGAAGTTTTAGTTGCACGAAGGTTTTTAACGATTACCATCCTAAATAGGATTACAAGTATTTGGTCTAGGTTGGAGTAACCTTGGGAATTTTGGCACGGCCGTTGTGCTACTAAGTAAACATATGATGGGCACGATGTTTCATGCCACAAAAATAGGATCAAAGGGAACAATATCGTGCCAAATGTATAATGGAAGTACAAGTTCTCACTTCTATAATGAGCCTCATTAGGTATCGCGTGCTGTCAAAACACGCAAACCAATACCAGATTATATGTTGCCATGCTAGGAGTGACAATAACATCTATACTGATTGATTGTGCGTGACTACGGGCTACCGAAAGAGTAAAACCACCAACCGGTTGGCACTCGCCAACGAAGGCCCAGCCTGGCAATGAAAAACGAACTGAGCAGTCCATGAGTACCAAATGCGGAAATCATCCATAGGAACTTAATGAAAACAAGAGCTGTATGTTAAATTAAATTTCGTTCTATTTTAATTGGAACCATAACGCTATTAACAACGTTCCATTGCCAATATTGACTGATTTATACATACCTACGGTAAAGAGCAAAGTGTGTACGTGAATTTTCATTAGGAAGACAAGATAATTTTTAGTAACGCTTGAAAGTTCTGCTGAACCAATTCATATCAACAGTCTGTATGATGTTTCTGGTCTTTCATGAAATGTGATAATAGTTTTGCATTAGAAAAAGGTGGTATTTTTAATAACGCTTAAGGAGCTAATAGGATCAATTTATACTAACAGTTCAGAAGCAGTTGATGCCACTTACACACAAGGTAATTGTTAAATAATCCGAGGCCGATTTGATCCGATTTAAACCAACAGTAAGGATGCTTTCACAAAATGCGTAGGTGGTTTTTTGTTGGGAAGTCTGCACTATTAAAATTTCTTAAATTATTAATATTGCTTGAGAGCAATTGGCTGTACATTAGGAAAACAAGATTTATTTTTAATAACGCATGAAAGCAGAATTTAACAAATCCGCTGGTAAGGAACTGAAATCCTCCACTGGATATGGCCCAGACGGCATACCATCTCTAGTGTTAAAACGATGTTTGGATACATTGGCAAAACCGCTAGCGTTTGTATTCTCTTCATCCCTCGCTTCTGGTTTATTTCCGGACTGCTGGAAACAGTCATATGTTTTTCCAGTGTTTAAGAAGGGCTGTAAGAGAAATGTTGCAAACTACCGAGGAACAGCTGCGCTGAGCTCTACTTCCAAGCTGTTTGAGCCGATAGTTCTTCGTAAGATGTTTCTCCACTTCGGCCATTATATTTCGCCAGACCAGCACGGTTTTATGCCTAAACGATCGACGACAACCAATTTGACCTGCTTTACTTCGTACGTGATTCGCCAAATCGAACTCGGTCAACAAGTAGATGCTATTTACACCGACTTATCCGCAGCGTTTGATAAAATGAATCATCAAATTGCGATTGCTAAATTTGACAAACTAGGCATGAATGACAGTTTGCTTCTTTGGATCCGATCTTTTTTGACCGGACGTAGGATGTCCGTCAGAATAGGAGACCACGTTTCATCTCCTTTCATGGTGTGGTCTGGTGTTCCCCAAGGCAGCCATCTCGGGCCATTTTTATTTCTGCTGTACATGAATGATGTTAATTTCATCCTGGATTGCCTTAAACTCTCGTATGCCGACGATTTGAAGCTTTTTACACGATCAGGAATCCGGAGGACGCATCTTTTTGCAACAACAGTTGGAAACCTTTGCTGAATGGTGTCGTATCAACCGAATGTCTCTGAATGTGTCCAAATGTTCGGTAATTTCCTTTGGCCATGCAGGCGCTCCTCTTCCAATTTGACTATAGGCTTGACAGGTGTACAAATGCGACGTGATACTACGATAAAGGACTTGGGAATCCTCATCGACTCTAAATTAACCTTCAAAGACCACGTTGGGTACGTTGTGTCAAAAGCTTCGTCGCAGCTGGGCTTCTTGTTCCGCTTTGGCAAAAAGTTCAAGGATGTTTATTGCCTGAAGGCTATATACTGCGCAATTGTACGCCCTATCCTTGAATACTCGTCCGTCGTATGGTCCCCATATTATCAGAACGAAACTCAACGCATAGAAGCCATTCAACGGAAATTCATCCGATTCGCCCTTCGTCACCTCAGATGGAGGGATCCAATGAATTTGCCAAGTTATACTAGCCGCTGCAGGCTCATTCACTTGGAAACACTCGAGTCGAGACGCAACATGTCAAAGGCATGCTTCATCGGAGATATTCTTCAAAGCAACATTGATTGTGCATCGCTACTGAGTCTGCTGGATATAAACATTCGTCGCCGAAACCTCCGAACACATCTGTTTCTAAGCTGTCCTCCTGCACGAACAAATTATGGCTTCAATGAACCTATGCGGAGCATGTCCCGTGTTTTTAACAGGTGCTACCATGTGTTTGATTTTAATGTGTCACGAGAAACGAACAAATGTGCTTTGAGGCGTTTTTTATGTTAGTCACTGTTTGCTAGGGTTCAAAATATTGTGTGTGTATGTTAGTTTTAAGTTAAACACGATTGTCATTGGGGTGGGTATTTCACCTGTTGACGAATAAACAATAAACAAACAAAGGATTTTTTTACACGGAGGATACTATGAAACCACGTAAAAAAGACTAAATAGAGATAATCAATTCACATGCATAAACATTTTAATTTACTTAGATTTTGTTTGCATGTGTTACCTTTCCATGCAATGGGCAAAATAAAGTTTTTCGAAATTTTGAGTATTTACACACAAAAATAGTGATTTTTTTGAAAAACTATCATATGACTGCTTTTTGCCCAAAACGGAAATGTGATTCGGATGAGGTCGATAAGTTGTTCCGTTCTAGAGTTATCACCGAAAACAAACCGTGTAAAAAAAGGCCTTAGTTTAAAAAGCAAGGGGGCTTTCACAAAGTGATATTCATTGGGAAGGCATTGAAAAACTGCATTTTGCGTAAATGGTACCATAACAGCGCCAATTCCCACGGAACTGTCTTTAATGAGCATGCAAACAGCATTCCTTTATGTACTAACGAATTTCCGGAAGAGTTGGAGATCACAGCAGACGAACGGTTGACCAAATTCAAGACCTCTAAAAACGCCACAGGTTTCGATAACATCTTGAGCTTTTTTTCTTGATCTTCAGTAAGTCAGCTAAATTCATCGCTATCTGGAAAGCTGGAAAAAGTCCTTCCTCTCCCAAGAACTGTTGACCCATCAGCCTTCTTTCAGGATTATCAAAACTTTTCAGAAAACAATCTATCGTCGGCTTCTTTACATCGGCCAAAGAAAACAACATCTTTCTTGAAGAACAGTTTGGTTTCGGACGCGGTCGTTCAAACTACACACCAATTATCCAGATGACTAACATCTTCAGGAAGAACAAGTATGTATCGAAATCATCTGCCATCCCAAGTAACACCAGCAACATATTTTTGGTCAGTAATCTTGAAATTTTGTTGTAAAAGAGTATTAAGAATGATATAAAAAACATCTTTGTCGTATACAAGCTAAGAGGATGTTGTCGCAGAACATTTGCGTTTCATACGTAACTCATGTATTTTTCTAGAATATATGACTTAATTTTTGACTCGAATATGACCAAACCAGCGCAATTAAGCAATATTTTTATATCATCTCTTAGGTCGCATAAGAAGTTGTAAAGATGCACTGCATAACAAGCTCTAAACATGACGATGTTTTATCAAGGCAGTTTATAGCACCATAATAACCAATAGATTACAATCAAGTTATTAAAAAGTGAATATAAATGCATCAGCAGATGTTAACACAGATTATATTTTACAGTAAGGTCTGTAATGAGTATGGTGAATTAGTTTATGAAATCTAATTATTTTTCATACCGATAAAAAAGCGGTTAAGAAAGGAAATTGGTCTAACTACATGAAAAAAAACAAACATATTTTGCGGAACCTAGGCATGCAATAAAAATCACAATTTATTCCTATGTTGATTCATTGTGATTGTCCACAAGACAGGTTTTTTTTAATTTCTGGGGTCAAATGAAATTTTTCAAACGAAGTGCTCTAATATTGTTATTATGATTTTATAATAACTAATTTAAATAAATTACAATAGACCATCATGAGTATATTATTAAAATTCTCTCAAGATGTATTTTGAACTCAACTTCAACTTCACGCCATAACGATGAACTAAACTACAGTGCGGTTTGAAAATATGATCATAATTATCACACAAAAATTCGAAAGCTGCGTTTTTTTCTGTCGATGATTGAGATGATAAATTTTGAATAATAAAGAAAATTGCTCGATAATCTGGACATTCATTTATGTTTTCAAAATACTTTCCATCGACAGTGTACCACGTATCTTATTTGCCATGACGATTTTTTATGATTCCAACAGAGATGTTGCAAAATTGCAAATTATAAGAGAATTTTCTGTTGCTTATTTGTATCTTTAGAATGACGCATAAATAATGCTAGAGTGAAACCAAAAGTTGCACCATAAAAGCTGCCTCGCATATGATATTTTGGTAAGCATTCAGAGCGTTAGCCATCTTCAGAATTCTGATATCTAATAAATAATCGATTTGGCCGAAAATGAAATTTTCTCAATCATAACAATCTTACCAATCTTAGAGAGTTTGAGCTGTTTAGAAGAATACCTGTAACTAGAATTGAGAAGAAGATTAGTAATTTCCATTTAATTCCAACTACCTTTGCTTATCTTGACAGACACGCGTATTTCGTCTACACTGTGCAGACTTCTTCACTGTATCGTTCTAATAACCCGACTGAAAGAAAACCTTCGCCACCTGCAGTATAGATACTATTTTCTAAATACAAAACGTTTACCTATCATTATTTTGTTTAAACCTATCCTGAGTCATAAACAAATGTACTAAATATCTACCTCGCTAGGCGCTAATAGGGATAAAACCGTTGCAAAACAGAACAATTGAAGGAGTATGTGGAGACCTGATCATAATCAAAAGGAAATTGACGGTCTTTATTTTATGCAAAAATGAACAAAAATCTGTTTCATTTACTTCATTTTGGAAACTCAGTCCTAAACCATGCGCCCCCGACACTGACGTCTGTATGTCGCAGACGAAATAGGCCTATCTGTCAAAAGATGAGCTTTCTGAAGTGGAATTTAACGGAATTTGGTCACGTTCACTAGTGAATGTTTAAAAGAGTAATTCAATATTTATTTTGTTTTTTTGAAGAAGTGATCAACTGAAGTGTTAATTTAAATTTTCCTATGGATGGCGAAAGAAACTTCCTTGGTTCGAGTAACACTATATCCATGCCCTTCGCTAAATTATCAATACTTCTATTCAATTTTCAACCTACCGTACACTGACGGAACTTTTAACACTTTCCCTTCATATCTTTCATTCTAGCAAACATTACTGTCCACTCTTGGTGCCTCATGATGATGAGCGAACATCTCCTTCTACATCATAATCGTTACTCCACGTACGGAGAATACAGACATAACAATTATAGTAAATTTTCTTGGTTGCCGATAACAATCGTTTTACTAATACGCTCGTGAAAGTGTTTTGTCATTTATATGAAAAGTACACAAATGTAAATGCTCCTCGTATATTAATATCAAATAACATTCTCACCTGAAGTTCACTGAAGAACTTCCCTGAAATTCTCTTCAAAAATTCCCTGGAGTTTTCTGCAGAACTTCTCCGTAGTTTTCTGCAGAACTTCTCCGTAGTTCTCTGCAGAACTTCTCCGTAGTTCTCTGCAGAACTTCTCCGTAGTTCTCTGCAGAACTTCCCTGAAGTTCTCTGCAGAACTTCCCTGAAGTTCTCTGAAGAATTTCCCTGAAGTTCTCTGAATAACTTCCCTGAAATTCTCTGAAGAACTTCCCTGAAGTTTTCTGCAGAACTTCCCTGAAGTTCTCTGAAGAATTTCCCTTAAGTTCTCTGAAGAACTTCCCTGAAGTTCTCTGAAGAACTTCCCTGAAGTTCTCTGAAGAACTTCCCTGAAATTCTCTGAAGAACTTTCCTGAAGTTCTCTGAAGAACTTCCCTGAAGTTCTCTGAAGAACTTCCATGAAGTTCTCTGAAGAACTCCCCTGAAGTTCTCTGAAGAACTTCCCTGGAGTTTCCTGGAGAACTCCTTAGAACTTCCATGAAATTCTCTGCAGAACTTCCATGAAGTTCTCTGCAGAACTTCCATGAAGTTCTCTGCAGAACTTCCCTGAAGTTCTCTGTATAACATCCATGAAGTTCACTTCCATGAACTTCTATGAAGAACTTGCTTGAAGTTCTTTTCCATGAAGTTCTCTAAAGGATTTACCCGAAGTTTTGTGAACAATTTCTCTGAAGGAGTAACCCAAAGTTGTCAGAAGGACGTAACAAAAATACTAATATTGGAGTAATCAGCCTCTCATGTGTATAAACATTCTTAGCATAGTTCACAGGCAGACCAGTGTCAGGCAGTGAAATAATTCTGAATTATGAAGTCGACCGTTTGAAAGAGCAACATTAATCGACTAAATTTCCTGAAAACAATCAATAAATTCATGAATGATCTAGAAATCAAAACACAAATAATACACAAAGTTCACATAAACACTAGTATCACGTAGCAGACGCGTTCTGAACTAATGTTAACACCATCCGAAAGGCCTCACTCAACCATACATCTTTATCCAGATACCAACTTTCTATATGTCAAGTTTCATTTGAGACCACCATCAAGGGAAGCCGCGCATCCCAAGGAACATTGCTGGTTTTATCATGGTTTTATAGCATTCTTGAAGTCTTATTCATACTCTTCAGAACCTTTATAAAACCAAAATTGTTACTTGGGATGTCAGAGGGTTTACTGTACTTCGGTTTTTTGATAAAATATGCTGCCTTTCAACGGTCATATCTTTTTCTGGTGAAGTCGGATTGACACAATTTCTTCTGCAAAGTTGTGCAAAGGTCTGACCATTCTAAACAAAATGCTTCTGGAGCATTTACATTTAAGTTGAGGCAGTTATTTGAGTGGTTTTCAAAATAGGGTATGTGTCCCTCGACTCAGCCTATTATGCAACCATCGGATACAGGTTTCATTATAACTCATAAAGTTTTTAAGCTGTAAGAGAGATTCAACTGGTCATATATTTGCTAAGATAAGTTTGATAAGACATTTGGTAGTATGTATCATGAAAAGTTACACAACTCTTTTTATTAAGTCAGAAATTTTCGAGGGATATGGATTTAATGTCGGTCTATAAGCAACATAGCAACATTCTTTTGTAGATTATCTCTAAATTAACGACATATTTGGAACATAGGCCGAATGAAGGTGATAGGCTAACCTTACATCCCGTTACCCTAGGTCAAAATTTAAATTTTTGATGCCAATTTACGTGACTAAAAATGCAAATTGCATGAGGTCAAAATACGATATTCTGTGGTTTTGGGACCCAAGCTAAAGAATAAAGACTGGCATGAAATAATCTTTATCAACCAGTGTATTCTGCCAGAAACCAATTCGATTTTTTTTAATCTTTTATTTTTAGTTTATTCATTGAAATGGCTGCAAATAAACATCTCTGTGGCAGAAATTCATTGTTTTGTAATTGCATTCTTGTTTATCAAATGATTTTCACGTTTTTTTTTTGCGTTTCTGAACAACTGCAGAGTTGATGAAACTTTATGCTTGAATTTGACTGTTGATTTATAAAAACAAATAACTAGAAATATACAGCTTAAAACTTTACTGTCCAAGTAGAACATACACTCAGTAGCAAAAAAAGCCGAGCAAAATTTTGCTCCTAAATAACGCCTTGATCAACGTTCTGTAACTTTATCAATTATCAATATTTTTGGCTGAAAATTTGACAACACTATAATCAATATGACCTTATATGACAAAAATTTCATGTTGATAAAATTTTTAAACTTGAAGTTATCGTAACATGTATGAAAAAAGTCATTTTTGGACATAGCCATTTAAAAAATCCGTACTTTTGTGAAAAATTTAGGTAGCGTATTAAAAATTCCTCCATAACTTAAAACAGTACACAAAATAATTTGGTCGAAATTTGGACTGTTTCCATCAAGTGGTTTGGACTACAGCTGGCATCAAAGTTGACGCACCAACGTGAGTATTTTTCATTTTCACCCAATATTGGCCTTGCTGAAATATCGGTGCAAAAAAAAAGCCGGAGGAGGAATTTTTCTATGGAGGAATTTTTAATACGCTATTAAAAATTTTCACAGAAATACGGATTTTTTAAATTGCTATGTCCAAAAATGACTTTTTTCATATATGTTACAAGAACTTCAAGTTTATAGAATTTATCAACATGAAATTTTGAGTGTTTAAGGTCTATACATCGATTAAAGTGTTGTCAAATTTTCAGCCAAAAGTATTGATAATTGACAAAGTGACAGAGGGTTCAACATGGCGTTATTTGGAAGCAAAATTTTGCTCGGCTTTTTTTTGCTACTGAGTGTAATGCGCCTAAATGAGTCGTCCCAAAATGCATGATGCTAATTCCCATAGTGTCAGTCCCAGCTGTCCTAGCACTCACACAAAAAAACTTAACGAAACGACAACTATCCTCAGATTTATTAGTCGGAGTAGACATTCAAATTCCTTCCCACGCTGCCGAGAGCGAGAGAGCATAACATACAATCGAAAGGAAGAGCTCAAATTGCTCAACCACCCACCGATCCACGTATGAAATCACGCGCGAGGGTGGCATCGTAACTGGAACTGAACGAAAGTTGGAAAAGGAACTTCCGTTGTTCTCTCTCTCCGGGTCTCTTATTTCTGTTTGCAACTCTCACTCCCATTGGATTTTCGGAACAACCGCCACACTATATGGTACACTAAGGGTAGTGCGAGTAGACCCGTTAGTGATCGGTCGGTTCGCAGCTGCTGAGCTGGGTTTGATGGTCGCAGTTTCGGTTGACTTTCGGTCGACCAGTTTTAGTTAGTGGTTTTCTCGATGCACAACCAATGAGAAGCGCGCGTGTTATTCGGTTTCCGTCTCCAAACATCCTAAGTTTTTTTTCTCCCAGCAATAAAAAAAAATCGGTGAATGTCCTTCAATCGTAACGATCCCCTGTTTTCCCATTCGATGGTGTTGTAAATGTGTGTAAGTTCTTGCTGTGAAATCCGGGCTGTGTGAAGTTTTTCCTCTAATTCGATCCACAACTATGTGAAAAGCTTTTACTTTGTACCAAAGTTAAATAATGATCATTCAAACGAAGGTAGATTAATTTTCTCACAACTGTTGGATGTTTCTATGTTTTCGAAGACGTCAAATTTCCAGTGCTTTAAATCAGTGCTTTAATCACCTTCAAGAGAAATAAGTCATTGCATAAAAAGTCTATCCAAACTGCAAACAAAAGTTTAGAAGAAAAATATGGTGACTTGATTGCCGATCATTTTCAACACCAAAGTGAGTCGTAAATAACCATTTATATCCGGTGGAGCATTGTCAAACCAAGGGATCGAATGTTCCACAATGTTCCAATTCAAATCACGGACTACTAACAGCAGTGCACTGAATAATATTATAATCGAAATCAGAATGGAAATCAAATTAATAAAAAAGAAATGGTCGATTTCCGATTCCGAGCGAAACCGGAGTGCCGAGTGCGGAATAAAAACATCAGTTTAGTCTATTGTTGAATCCATGCTGCTGGTGTTCGTCGGTTAAGAGTTTGCTGTGAGCTGAGAAAGAAAAAAAAAAGCGAGTAGCGGAAAGATCGAATCAGTGCCCGTCGGCAGAGAAATTTTCCGGAGGAGGATAGGAAGAAATCCTGACTGGAGGATGTGTGCACGACGAAAGGGGAGTAGTGTTTGCGAGAGATGCTTTTTGCAGTGAAGGAAAAGATAGTGTGTCCAAAGATGGGGAGTTATGTGATAATAATCTAGTGGAGTAAAACAGATCCAGAAATACGGGCGAGAGGCAGGTGGAAATGAGGTGTAATTTCAGTTTTATGGCTATGCGAGTCATCACAGGTGAATATCGTGGTTTGATTTTTTAGCACAACGGATAATTTGATTTGTTCCACTTGCGTGATTCGCGAAAACAACTGGATGCATGAATTGTGGAAGCTTTGGAGTCAAGAAATCGAAGCAATCGTGACCTTTTGGCAACTGGGCTCGTTTGGGATTCATCAGCTGTAGATAATTTAACAATCAATCGTGAACTAAACTTAATAAGACAAATTGCACGTTTGAATCTGAAATTATTAGATTTCAAGGAGGGACAGTTACTGGGACTCGATCCTTTTGTAAATTGATCAAAACGTTTATTCGAAATAAACTTATATTGATTTTATAGTTTCAAGAGCTCAAATGTAAAGTTCTATGTAAAATAAAAACACAAAACAAGTGTTTGGTTGTTCAGAATGCAACAAAAACTAATATCAGTTTTCAAAAATGAAATAAAATTAAAAAATTTCAGATTTGTGGACACCTGATCTCTCATTGCGAAACCTGATATTGTTTTGAAAAAAGAATGTTATAGTTCGATTTGTTCAACGTGAAAAAAAAAACAAAAGTCTTTTATGCCTTAGTGAAGAAATTAAACAGTGTTGGACGATAGTTGCTACAAATAAGTAGGAAAAGGATTAAAATGAAAATAGTTTAATCATTTTAGTTTGACAATAGTTAAATCATTTCAACTTATTGTTGTTAAGTATGACTGCCAGCATTATACAGTGTTAATAATTGCTTGAAATTAACTATTTGAACATCAGTTTTCTATATACGTTAATGATCATTGATAGCTGCAATTACCTTAGTTTGTTGCAGTGTTTATTATATTATGTTGAGCAGTATGTGGATAATGGTGAAGGGTGATCAATACTACGACTTTGATGTATCAATTGACGTCACAGATCCTTTTCCCGCAATTTAAATATATTCACTGATAATTTTAAAAAAACAATTCAAAGTTGAAGTGTTCGCTTTCTCTACACTTCCCTCAATAAATTTGTTAATAAATAAACATTTAATGTAAAATTTGCACTGTTATGTTGAATGTTCTACAAGCTATGACAAGAAATTTTATTTATATTTTTTTGGAACACATGCAAAAATTTCCTTTCTACCTCATAACTGGAATTTTCTGACCACTTTTCTAGTATATACATTGCAATTTTCGATATCGTCTATAAGATACGAAAAGGAGATCATAACTCTTCGAGAATCAAGTCCATGCGGTATCCTCTAGTCTGGATAAATTCATAAAGTGTAGTTTGTTAAATGTGTGACAAAATGAAAGTTTTCCATTCTTAGCGGCACAAGCTTATTGCTTTCGCAATAAGCTTATACTATAGCTTGCTCTCAACTTAATGTTCTAAATGCACTTCCACAGTTATTAATCAAGAGTTTTCGATGCCAGGTACCATTTTTGCATGAGTATGATTGTGTGACAAGTACAATCATACTATTATGCCCAGAGAGTCGAGAAATTTTCCTTAACGAAAAATGCTTAGACCAGACCGGGAATCGAACCCAGCCAACTCCAGCATGGTGTTGCTTTTTAGCCGCGCCTTTACCGACTGAGCTTAGGGAAGACCCCGAAAGTTACAGTGATTCAATTATTCGATCCTTATTTGTGTTAAACATAACATGTTTGTTTTATTACGACACAATTTTTATTTTTGTTGACTCAAAAATAAATTCAGGAAGAATGGTTTGTATCGGATTGAGTACTGTTACTCGTTGATACAACAAAAATCATTACTGGAAATGTTCTCTTCGGTAATGTTGACTGTTGCCGGTAACTGGTTTTGAAAACTCTTATTCTGTATATTCTTCCATCAAAGCACTTAACTTGATATGTACATGAGATAACATGGTTCATAAGCTTCAATTTGATTACCTTTTAAATCATTAGCCATTCCGTTACATCATAGTTTTCTAAAAAATAAATCACAAGCACTCGAAAACGTTGCTGTTTTCTTTGCCTACTCTAAAATTCTTTTTTCCACACGCAGGACAGATGTAACGTTAGCTGATTAAGAAAAATGCTGCCAACAGTACCCGAGCAAAGGTTTATACCAAATTAATAGCAAGTTCTAATATCAGATTATCAGTGTTTGATCACTAAATATGTTATCATTTAAGCTGAATAAACAGTCAAAATAACAAAAAAAGATAACAAATTAATGTTCGTTGGATATCACAACAATAACTCGTTTTATTATCATCGAGTTCATTTTGTTAACAAATTTTATGACATGAACAAATTCCTTGAGATAATTTCAAATTATGTTATCATCATGATATTAAATTCATACACTTATAACTAAAGTAGTGGTTCTGGTGAGAAGCTCAATATAATATCCATTTTATGCTGGTAATGTTCTGCATTCGTCAGCATGCTGGTAGAATTCAATAACGTTCGTCGAAAATCGTCTTTAAAAATTGATAACAGATGATAAGAAAATTTGTCAATATTGATAACTAAATTTGTTATGCGATAACAGGTGAGCTCAAAATGATATCTGAGATAACAAAACTTGTTAATAAGTTGATATCAGTTTGTTATTTTAATTTGCTAGGGTAGTTACACTAACATGAGAAGTTTGGCAAACCACAGTCACAACTGTCTGGATAATTCTTTCAAGAAGATCACGGAGCAAATAAAATTAAACAACCAAAGACAGAAAATGTGTGCATAAACTGCTGCGAAAACACGCATTACCCGAGCAAAGAATTATATTATATTGATAACAAATTCTAATACCAAGTTATCGTTGTTTGATCACTACATATGTTATCATCGAGGCTGAATAAACAGCCAGCATAACAGAATGAATATCAAAAAAATATTCGTTGAATATCATAATAATAGCTTATTTTATTATCACAGTGAACACCGTGATAACAAATCCTGTTTTCTAAGCAAATTTATTGAAATAGTTTCAAATTTTCTAATACTGCTAATATTTGAAAAAATCTATTGAAAAAAGCATCATTTCTTGCTAAAATATGCTGGTAAAATTTATAGGTTGACATTCAACTAGTAACGTTGCAGTCAAAAAATTGTATAGTTGAAAATGATAACTAGTCGTAGCTTATATAATACCAGCTTGTTATTTTTGTTTGCTAGGGTAAAGGGTGACTTTGCAAAGAATAGGTAAATCCTCCAACAAACAAGAAAATGGAACGCTTTTATGTGTGACTAGCTGAACGCATTGCGAGCCTTGCTACGCTTGAGACTAAATGAGTTTAGTTAAAATATTTTCGTTTGCTAATGTGTGCAATTTCTGCAAAATAAAACGTAGGTGTGTGTTTTTAATTTAACCCTTCGGTCAGTAGTTTTCACCAGTTTTTGTTTCTATTTTCAAGCATTTATCTTCAGACGAAGCCGTATCCTGTCAGTTTGAACATTGTTATCTCTCGCATAACCTTTGATTAACTTCTTGTGCATAATGTAGCACTAAGAGTAAATCAAGCATCCCCCATTCTTGACTAGGAAGGGGTTCAAACTTCTATCAGAACATGTTGCTTACCCGAGAAATACACATTTTGTTTTATTTCATTGATAATTCTCATATTTGGTTCGAATTTCTATTTCATTTGTTTGAGACCCTTTCCCTCCCTCCAAAGAGAAGGAGTCTCGAACCACTTAAGAACAAAATCCTGCCTAATAACCCCCACATGCAAAGTTTGATTCCGTTTAATTGATGAGTACTCGAGATTTCCAAAAAAAAATGTATTTCATTCGTATGGGAACCCCTCCTCTCCTTCTCTTCCAGACGGGGAAGGAGCTTTGAACCATCATAAGAACCTTCTCCGGCCCCAAAAACCCCAACATATAAATTTTCATAACAGAAGGGAAAATTCTCATGTTTGGTTGAAATTTGTGTCTCTTTTGTATGAGAGCCCACCCCTTCCAGAGAGGAGAGAGGTCTCAAACTACCGTAGAAACATTTCTTGCCTACAAAAACCTTGTCATGCATAATTTGATTCCATTTGTTAGATGAGTTCTCGAGTTATGCTGAAATTTCTGTGTCATTTGTATAGAAGCCATCCCTTCCAGATAAAGGAGAGGTCTCAAACAACAATAAAAAAAACTTTATCTTCAGAAACCCTCACATGTCAAATTTGATTCCATTTGCTTGATTAGTTCTGAAATTGTGCAGAAATTTGTGTTTTATTTGTATGGGAGCCCTCGTTTAAGACGGGGGAGGAGTCTCGATCCGTCATGAGAATCTTCTCCAGCGCCAAAAATCCCTGCATTCACATTTTCATAACAGTAGCGATAATTCTCATGTTTGGTTGAAATTTGTGTTTCATTTGAATTGGAGCCCCCCTTTCCAGAGGAAGGAAGAGCCTCAAACCACCAATAAAACGTTTCTCGCCTTATAGAACTCACCCAAATGTTATTCAATTTGCTTGATTAGTTCTCGAGTTATGCAGAAATTTATTTTTCATTTGGGGGGCCTGGGCCCTCCTTGCTAGAGGCGGAAAGGTTTTTTAACCATCATAAGATCCTTTACCGGGCTTAAAAATTCCTACATAAAAATTTGCATAGGAGTAAGGATAGTGCTCATGTTTGGTTTAAAATTGTGTTTCATTTGTATGGAAGTTCCCCTTTCCAAATGAGGGAAGGGTCTCAAGTAACCATAAAAACATCTCTTGCCTTTAAAAACTCGCCCATGGTAAATTTGGTTTCATTTGCTTGAATATATCTCGAGCTATGCAGAAATTTGTTTTTCATTTGCATGGGAGCCCCGCTTTTTAAGAAGCAGAAGGGGTCTCTAACTATCATAAAAACCTTTTATGGCCCCAAAAACCCCTCCATGCTCCAATTTTCCGCCAATTGGTTCAGTAGTCTGCGAGTCTATAAGGTTCAGACAGACAGACAGAAATTCATTTACATATATATAGATGTATAGATTCGTCCATAATTAAAAGATTAAATGCAAAATGTCAACAGATGATTTTTGTATGAATGCGAAAAGTGCAATAAATTCGTGAAATGTACAATGTGGTAACCGATAATCTCAAGTTGAGAAAATATTCCAAAAAATTGTGGAACACCCTTTTTTACATTCTCTTGGAATAACGCAGATTCTCTTGAGGCAGGACCATCTGACGCAACAATACAGTTTCTTTCCTTGACGAAAAATCTAGGTGTTAATGAAATGTTAGCCTTAACTCTCAGACGAGAGTATTGCACTATGACTGTTGTCATTATGATTTATAAAAGTGTAATCCCGTATGATGTAGCATTAAGACGTAAATTTGGTTGTGTTTTACAAAAATCCAAATATTATCAAGTATAATTTAAATTACTATCCCAATGGGCCTAAACTTTGGTTTAAAATGTATATTTGAAATATCCACTTATCTTAACATTGTTTCCACACTTTTGATTGTTATTTATTGTATTCTAACGATCTTTGATGAAGTTTTGCAGAAGCAGTTTGTTTTTTTCAATTTAACATTGTTTGTTTTTTAAAGAAAAAACCAAAAAATTGTTCAGGTTTTACAACAAATACAAAATGTTACATATGCCCATGTTAAAAAGTTCTCAAGAATTTGTAAAAAATTAATGATTAACATTGATCTCATTGAGGAATATTTCAAAATTTGGACTTTCCTAAATAATTATTTTATTTAGACTGGTCCTCAAGTTTACGTGGAGAGACATTAAAACTCAAACTCATGATTTAACGCAATAAGTGCAATGAAAGATATTTTAAGAATATTTTTAAGAAATCTTTGAAAATTTTGATGATTGGTAACCTAAAGATAATATTTAATTATTAACTGGTCTTTAACACAAATTTCAAAATGCTGAACCTCATGATTTAAGATTATAATTCTGATTGATGAATTCTGATTTAAGATTATAATACTGACTGACTGACTGACTGACTGACTGACTGACTGACTGACTGACTGACTGACTGACTGACTGACTGACTGACTGACTGACTGACTGACTGACTGACTGACTGACTGACTGACTGACTGACTGACTGACTGACTGACTGACTGACTGACTGACTGACTGACTGACTGACTGAATGACTGACTAACTGACCCAATGGATTCAAGAAAGTCTATTCTATAAAATCCAAGCATTCAAAGTGCAGAGTCAACATGAAAAACTCATTTTTCATAAATATATTATACGTGTTTTTGTCAACTTAAAAATTCATGTTTCTCACAAACTTGATATTTGAATTCAAGGAGGCGAAATTTATGAAATTCAACAATAAATGTCAATGGGAGTGAGAGAAGTTTCTACTTTTTCGACTTATGCTATTCATTTGAAATATGTTTGGTGCAATGACGAAGCAGCTCAATTTCACCTTAACAGTTATCTTAACTCCAAAACCTTTAAAAAAAAGCTTGCAACTGCATGTTTCAAAACAGGTAGCCAAATAATTTATTGAAGCATTTCAAAACGTTGGGTGTTATTGGTTATTGTTGAATCAGTAGATGGTTTTCTTTAAACTTTAAAATCAAATTAATAGAACTCTTGCGGCACTGCAGCATACAAGTTATTAAGGTTTGGCTGGAGTTTAAGGTTTTTGCGATCAAAATTCGTGAGAATGCAAATGTTCTAATCTCGTGCGAACCTACCGTATGCGTGATAATATTTGCACAATTGAGCAATGTCAAGAGTAAAAAAAATCTCAAAAATTTGTTTGATTTTTTTTGTTTAAAAAAGGGTATATTTTTAAAAGTCTTAAACGATGTTCGGGTGGCGTTTAGAACAGGGCTTGACCTTTATGACGCGCCATACTGAATAATCCAGCGAATTAAGATCGGAGCTGGATGGCAGCCACATTTCCTTCGCCTAGAACGGCAGATGTTATCGCAACCTTTTCTGACTACGGTGTGAGGTTCGATCCATCTTGTGAATATACAACAATTGAGACCTCCGTGTTTACTTTGTCCCCTTCTGGAATGAGGACCTGGTTCATTTTGTTGCCATCAGAAGCCACCAATCCCAATACCATAATGCTAGCAGGATGTTTGGTCCGATACACGTTTTCATGCTCGTCGGCCACGCCTTTTACTGGGAAAGAACTAATGTAGTAATAACTAATATAATTTTTCCCCAGAAAATCCCACAGGGAAATAGGAAAAAAATTGATAATCGAACAAGAACACTACTAAACTTCTATCACTAGACTACATAACTATGTTCACCATCTTCTGTCTATCTTCTGCTTCTGATATTTCGTTATTTTTAAACTAATTAACTGGATAGTTGTCAAAATCTAAAAAAAATAATTATGATGTGGCTAAAAATGTGAACACGTGACTTTGAAAATGGAAATTTGATATACTAACGAGAGATAAGAAGAGAAATTCTTGAACGTTAGAGCTGCGTTAAGGCACAGTAAAGGGTGGAACGGTAAACAAATGTTTAAACATGAAACTGATTAGTTTATTAAATAAATAATCAATTTTCATGTCTTTGTAAAGTGCTTCGTCTACAAAACACAGGAAAATTATTTGATTAGGCTTCCGATTTGCCAAATGCAAACTGTTGGGCTTAACGTTTCAAACCTTCCATCAAGTTTTGTACCGCTGTTATATCCATCTTATTAGATGCTGAACGCCCTTTTGCCTTGAACTGTTTTTCACTTCCAACTGTTTTTTGAGTTTTCTGGAGGTTTCTTTTTACCAGTGCCCAATATTTTTTATTGGGCGCAGTTTCGGAGAGTTTGGAGGGCACACTATTGGTGGTGTACCATTCTTGAGCCATTTTTCCGTTGTGGCAAGAAGTGAGGTCTGGCCAAAACAAACAACACGGAACAACTATGTTTTTCCGAGAGAGAATAAGTGTTTTTGCAAACATTCTTTTACATAAAAATCTTGGTTGACAGTTGTATTTTTTCGGGAACTTTGACATTATTTCTGCTTAAACAAATCTTTCACCTCTCCTTTTCTTTTATCCATATAAAACTCTTGACCTAGAAGCTCATTTAAATCAGCCTTGACGTATGTTTCATCGTCCATTACGACGCAATCAAACTTGGTCAACAAACTCGTGCTCAACTTACGTACTCCTTCTTTGGCTTTTGTGTTTTGCTTATAACCTCGATTAGGTATTCACTTTCACCTTATATCACAGAGAACAGAGTTCATCTTCAGTCTGCAACTTGTGTAAAACTTTAAAGCGACATTCCAAATGTCTGTCGTTATGCTCCTGGTAGGCAGCGCTGCAGTTATGTTATAATTGTCAGGTAAATGTTTATCAATAAAAAACCTGGCACGTAACCTGAAAAATTTGGTTTGTTTTTCAACTTTTACACACGTTTTTTAAGAAAAGATATATGGACATCAATGTCTGTTCTCTGTGCTTATATGTTGACAGTCCGGCTTGTTTCTTTGCTCTTTGCACTGTTATATGGGACTTTCCCAATTTGTTTCCGATATCTCTGATCGAAAGCTTGAATGGATTGTGTTTGAAAATGCTGGCCACTGTTCTTTCGGTTCCTGTGGCTTCTTGGTTTCGGTTTCCTCCTGATCCCGGTTTCCTGGCAGTCGTCAGACGTTCTCCGAACACTTTTATAACATTCGTCACGTCACGGTTGATTTTGCAATGTTAAGTGATGTTGCCAAATCGACGTGAGAAAAATTTGGATTTTGCTTATGCGCGTGCAAAAATTTGATACACTGCTTTTCTTGCTTCGACGCTATTTGAGAACTGAAAAGAAAATGGCATAAACAAAATAGGGTCAACATTTCCGTACGCATACACCTACAAAATCAGTGGTGTTCTAGTTTTTTTTAAATGCCCGAATAAGAAAACTACGTCATATTTAAGTCGACCAAATTTTGACCGCTCCAGTCTGAACATGGAATGGAGGAATCCAGGTTGAAAAAAGAAGAAGATACCGAGTGGTGATAAGTCTGACAGCTCCCATGTTAAAGGATAGGATGAAAGTTTTTAAATGCTTCTAAAAAAATCAAATGAAATTCTAATTGAAAATCCATATGTACTTAATAATGACATTTTCGGCAAAATAAAAATAAAATAAAAATAGTGCCGCTATTGTGAAGTTTTGGATTTTTCTTCGCTTTTAGTTAGAATTTCATTCGAATTTTAAGGAAGCATTTTAAAATTTTTGTCCTTTACCTTAACTTGTGAGCTGTCAGATTTATCACCACTTGGTGTCTTCTTCTTTTTTCAAGTTGGATTCGTCTTTAAAAGCTATTGAAATGAGGCAAATGGGCTATTCAACAGAAGTAAAAAGCGAAACTGAGCTCCATCAATAACTTGAATGACATAACCACATTATGTCTCACATAAAAATCACAGCTTTGATAACAAATAACTTCAATAAGAAATTTTTGATATGTTTAAAGTTTTATCAAAGGGAAATTAATTGCAGCTTACTACAAATACATTGATGTAATCGAGCCATAGGTTGTTTTACTTTAATGCCTAGTAAAGCAAACGCGATGTCTTTGAACTGTCGTTTTCGGTCAATTATGAATATAATAATACAACTTTTTGGTTAGTAAGACGATTTTCTAGTTTATCGGGTAACTATTTGAAACACTCACACATCGTGTTCTAGTTCTAAGACCAATTGATTGCACAAATTCTCCAGCAATGCATGAAAACCTTATTTTTAGATTTGACTTAAAGCCAACATTTTTGCTAAACGATTACGACATAATCTTCGGACAAGATTCCACAATTCACCCCACGACCCACCGTCAGCAGCTCGTGGAACAAATCAAAAATCTAATTTCCTACCATAAATCATCCTCTTCGGTCATATTCGCCCGTGCGACGGAATCGTGAATGGGCAAAAACAAAACACAGCTAGCGAGCCCCGGAATCATCCGAATCAAAGTGAGTACCAACCACCAGAACTAATACTAAAGGCTGAATGTGATGTCATCGACAGCGACAAATGGCGTCCAAAACCGAAAATATCTGATTTATGACAGAAGCGCTCGAACGATGGCGCGCTGAAATTGCTGCTGCTTCCGAATCCGACATCAACTTAGGAACATTCGTAAACATGAATTATTCACAAAACTACCGCGGCTGTCTGAAAAGAAAGCTCTTGAACAGTGAAGCGGCGGTCCTTATTTGGTCTTACGTTCGTGTATAAGTGTTTCGTTTCCTTAGTACAAATGGAAAATTTTCCCTCATTAAGATAATTTTATCGATTTGTTTTGCCTCCCATGCTTGCTATAAAAACAATACGAGTGCAAAGCGGTTGAAACGAAAAAACAGATTTATGTTGGCTGTGTCTATCGTGTACTTTTTATCGAATGATATTATTTCCTAAGCATGATTCTCATATTCTAGGTGGAAAATAACAGAAACCTACAAAAAAATTACCTCTGCTAAAAGAACCAATCCAATTGGAGGTCAACCCTCAAAATCATCATCGCAACATCCAAAATGCATTCGTAACGACCTGGTTTCCAACTTCCTTCATACGAAAATCTCCCCCCGAAGAATGTAAAATGCGCATAAAGTTAAATCTTTGATTCACAACTACCACTGCGGTGGGTAGCAGAAAAAAAAACCCCACACTTGGTCTTGAGTTGTACAACAGTAACAGCTTTTATGCAACAGCGGTGACGATGTTGAAAAGTCATCGGTGCAGGCAGAAATCAACTTTTCCAAACTTGCACCTCGACGCTAGCACAAGTGCAGCGAAGAGAAAGTCATGCCATTTCCCCGAGCCACAAAATGATGGTTGTAACCTCAGAACCAACAAAAAAAATGACCCAACTTGCTTTGGAAAAGCTTGTGGCAGCGAGATAACGAATATAAACGGATGGTAAGATATACTCAGAATTGAGTTGAATTCGAGTGGATTTGAACAATTATGATAAATTAATGGACTAATTTAAAGACATTGTCAAGGAGATGCAAAATGTCATTATCAAATGTCAAATGTTTGAATGATTTCCATGATACTTTTAGAATAGTGAATCAATTTTATGGAAAATTGGATCAAATCCAGCTTATTTTGAGTCCTCTTCTTTGTTCGTGCAGTTTCCGGAAGTATTATGAGTGCATTTTGACACGAGAGCGGCAGCGGTTGTGCAGGAGCTTGTGTAAATAATGCTTATACGGATTTGGTTCCAAACTGTGTTGTTTTTGGGAAGTGCTTCTTTTATGCAATAGTTTTAAGCCGTGATTTTTGGAATGTAAAACATACCGAGTCATACTAGTAATTTTTTTCGAGAGCAGGAATTTGAGATGATGTTTATGGAAAAACAATTGTTGCAGACTAAGATCAGCATAAGAAGATTTAAATCAGTACTGGTGTTCATTCAAGTACATATTGTTAACACTCAATCATATATGTGATATTTTATCACGAATAAATATGACTAAAAACTAGCTTAAAACATGTGTGAGTTTTCAGCGATAGTGGATGCATAAATCATTAGAGATTGTTCAGATTCATATCATCCAATTTCAGATTCCGAACGTTCCAAAAAATCCGAAAAAGTACATTAATTTCTGAAGTATGTGGAAGCTCGATACAAAGTAAATATGGACGCACAGTTTAATACATCGCCGCGTCCCTGGTGGTTGAAACAAAAAACGTTTGACAGGCATTTTCTGATGTTTTATTGACAAAGAAACTGGTGAATGACGGATCATGGAACTTGAAAAAAGGAAAGAAATTGTGCACAAACATGTAGAGAATCCTTCGTGGTCTGCATAAGTGTTAAAATTCCCAAAGTCAACGGTACGTCTTGTAATCAAACGTTACAAGGATACTCTGAGTGTCGAGCTGAGGAGAAAGGTGTTGAGATACGTGAAAGGCAAACCAGGTAATTCTATACGTGATTGGACAAAGAAATACGATTCCACCTTTTCCACCATGCGCAACATCCGTTCAAGAGAAGGATATAAGTCTTTTTGTGCCAGTAAACATCCAAATGGCTCCCTGAAAACTGTGCCAGTAAACATCCGAATGGCTCCGTGGCCAAAAAGCGAGCACGATTACTATACGAACGAGTTTTGACGAAAATTGATGGCTGTATTTTGGACTATAAACAAAACCCCGGACGAAAATTCGGCCGACGGGATGTCCCCTTCCAGGTATGAATTTGTTTTTGCTGATAAGTTTGCTCGGAAACTAATGATTTGGCATGGAATCTGCAGTTGTGGCTTTAAAACAAGGTTATATCACATCTCACACAATGACGTCGAAGGTTTACATTAAAGAACGCCTGAAAAGGCGGATTTTACCCTTCATTCTACAACACAAGACCAACGTTATGTTTCGTCCGGATCTACCCAACTGCCACGACTCTAAGGAGGTACTAGAATAATATGCTGCAAACAATGTTAATTTCATCGCCAAAGAGATTCATCCTTCGAATTCCAGGTTTATTAAGTTTCATCAATGTTCAATGAAAGCCACTAGTAATCAATTTGAATTTATTATGGCAGCAAGAGGTGCCAATAGTTTTCATATTTTAGTCAAATTCACACAGCCTCATTACAACGATCTTAAAACCTGGTCTTCTCAAATTCCTTTTACTCCTATCAAAGGATTTATGTTGACTAAACTCGTAAAATGCTGTTTTGAAATGCCGTTTTAGGACTCATTAAAATTATCTTTTTGAGATCAGTTCAAAAAACATTTTTAAACCATTTTCCCTCCAGTAAATGCATTATTGCCCTTTAATAGGCAATAAGGAAAGTCACCAAATAGTTTTAAAGTAGCCATTGCAAAGATAAATTGGCTTTTTGGCTTGTACTGTGATTTCTTCCAATTGCCACGTTGAAATATTAAAAATAATTGAAATGGCGAATTATAAGAAATTGTAAATGTAATGCAAATGAACTGTAGATAAGAGACTAATTTCGGCATTTTTTTAGATAATCTTATTGAATTCCATAAATTTTCAGGAAATTCCTGATTAATTTATCGAATACATTTGTTTCAATTTTGTTTTTGCTGATGTAAACTAGCATAATCTCCGTGGCGCATTTATTTTCGGCTCTTATCGTGCAAATATTCACCATAAAATTCATGCCCCTAGGATGTGAAGCATGATACTCTTAATAAAAACTCTATTTATTTTGGATATTTTGCGATCAAACAAAATTTCTCGCAACAATAGGAGTTTTTTTTATATATTATTTACTGCTAAATGAATGCAGATTTACTGCAGAGAATCGAACAAAGCAGAATAACGAAAACCAACCACGATATCACCGTGAAGTTAGACAGCTGTGGCCTTTTGGTTTTGATGGCAACCAATAGGTTTTATGAAGGTTCTCAAGTTGTCATAACATCTTTCATTAGAAAATTTTCCATATTCTCATGGTCTTTTGAACATTTTATTAATATGTGTTTTCACAGCTGTCTATGGAGTGGGCCACTTTGTACAAATGTCGGCTTTATAGATGCATAGAGGCAGTGTTGGTGGACAAAACAGCTTTGAATGTAGTTTTATCAACGAATCCGGAAGGAGTGCTATACGGTTGGAATAAAACTAAAATTGTTACTTGGGTAATGATCTGTGCTACGTTATTATATCTTGGAATTCAAAGAATGTTCATTGTATTTCTAACATATTTATGTGGATGATATCCTGACCGGGAGTCCAAAACTTGTTCTTATATTTTGAATTAATTTTGCTTCCCACTAAACTAAGTAATAAATACATTTAACTGATCATGTCTCTTGTTGTTGCATGAAGCATGTAATCAATTATAATGTTTCAAAATATCCTTCTTATCAACATGCAACCCTAGGATTGGACAACAATTTCTGCTAGAACCAAAGATGTGAAGAGAAAGTATTGATACGTCAGTAAGAGCACGGCCGGTTGTGAAATTGAATAGAAGTAGTTGAAATTGAGCGTAGGGCATGTTTTTTCTTTGCAGAAACGACAGAGATATTAACGCTGACCACTTTATGTGAGGGTCGCAATTCGGTTTTTTTAATTGTACCCCAGTATGCAAAAAATATATTAAAAAATACAAAAACTATAAAGACAGCCCCAGTTATTGATGTTTCATGCATTTGTTCGGCATGTTGTTTTTCTAAAATTTCATATACATTTTTCAAACATGAAATATTTTTCAAATTCGAAAAGCTAAAAAAGTGGATGCTTTGCGCCAGCCTTGAGCATGTCCAATTGCGTCCAAGTTTGCATAGGGGCTTTTTTCGAGCAAATAGTTTCAGAGCTCGAAAAATTGACACCCGTCGTGAACAACGAGTTAAAAAAATATTCAGTGTGTACAATTTTCGCTCTCTTCATTTCGTTCTATCAATCAGTCACGCAATACATTCGTGTTTACTTATTTTGCTGTGCTCAGTCATTCAGTTGTCCCTGTGTTTCACACAACTCATTCACACCACAGCAAAGCACATACCTGACTATTCAAGTGTCAAGAGACTTTGGTTGCTTGACTGAATGGTCTGGTAACCAGTCATTCATTTTCGCGTTCATGAGTGATTTTTTCTGCCAAAGTATTTTTTTTTTTTTTTCAAATATTCCCGAACATATGGCTGAAGGCAAAGCAAGCCGAAAGGCGGAGCAATGGCCGAAATCGCTACAGAGTTTGTGGGGCATTATCAGGATCGATTCGAGAAGTGTTGGTGTTTCCACTTAATTGATTCTCCAAATGAATGACTGTTCTTTCGTCTTCAAGGTAGAACGTTGAAATTGAATGAGTTGTTTGCGCTTGTGTACATTCACTGCTTTCTGGAACGAATGAATGAATGAAAGCAACACAAAACAAGTTGATTCACCTTGCACAAGAGATTCATGAAGGCAAATGTGTGTTTACTTCATGTTCGCTAGGAACAGTGCAAGATGACTAATATTTTGTCTCAGTCAGGGTGCAATTTGAGAATTTAATATGATATTTTAAGCTCTGAATAGTTTGCTTACAAAGTTCATTGGTCACTTTTTTTCTATCCATTTATTGCCACCCTGTATAAATAAAGCTACTTAACAGTCTTTGTTATTGCGAGTGCTCAACTACAAACATAAGTCGCAGACGACCTGTCTTTTTTTTTTAGTTAGAGCAATTTTTATAAGTTTATTTAGAACGCGATAGTACGTACATCAAATTTCTCACTTTAAATCGCAATTGCATAAAAACTTCTGGTTGTATCTAAAATCTAATATGACCAAAAGAAAGAACAATTTTCTGCTCATTCTTTTGGTTGTAGATGATTCCCGATCGATTTAGTAATTTGCAAATAAGAAGCTTATATTATCTGTTGCTTGACAACTGCTACAAACTGTCAACAAAGATGATTGTTTACTTTTTGTTTGTAATAAAAATAAACATTTTTTCAGATACTAAACTCTTTGGTTAGGGCAAATCAAATAAATACTTCTAAATGTGTTTAATTTAATGCTTTGAGTGTTAAATATAATCATTTAAGAAACATTTAATTGAATGGCTAAGAGGATTTTCCTTAACAATACAGTACTTCTTTTGGCATCAAAATAAGTTGGGTGTTCTTTATTTTCATGTTCTTGAAAAAAACATTATTATTTCAAAAATTAAGCTCAACATTTCTCAAAGGATACATTACCAAATTTCATGCCACATGGGTGAATGCAAATTATGTGTTACTTCAAAACTGATCAGTTACGAGAATTTTTCATTTTTCATCAGGGAGACCCTAAAAACGTCAAGTATTGTACACAACCTTTTGTTCTTTAAAATTTATCAGCTTGACTACCTGCCTGATAGGGCAGGATCGTGAGCTCCGACAGGGATTGGGGTCGCACACGGGTAATTCGGACACTAACGGGCAGATCACTATCGGCGAAAACTGGGCACCACAGATTCACCACTTCAAACAAACTTCTGTAATACTTTATTAAGCGTTTTAAGTTCAAACTTTATTAATCGGCGTTTCGATTAGAACTGAATATATTTCTCGTGACTCATCTACTTTTTACCCTACGTTGTGTGAATTATTTCAATGTTAACTAACCATAAACTTAACTATAAAAAACGAAATATTTCAACCTTCTGACAGCCTAATGAAACTGACAGCAAAAAGAATACCTGCTTTCGACAGCAATCTGTATTGAGAACTGTCACTGCCTTATAACACTAACTCTAACTAAAATAGCTGTTATTTATAAGTAGACCCTAACTAAACTACTTAAAAATGCTCTACTTTCATTTGAGAAGCAACAGCGAAAATTTTAACATCAAAGTTACCTCGAATTTTCAAGCCTACAATTTTTTGTTGTTGAAAAGATGTTTATTAATATTTTATCTATTGAAATAGTGAAACTTTTCTATTTGCATGCAAGTACGCTTATGTCAATTAATACCAAATGTTGAACTTATTGGAAATTGTTTTAAGAATCAGTGTGCAATGCTTGAGTTAATAAAAAAACAAAATATAGTTATTTACCATGAAAATAATATTAATTACGTCGGATGCAAACTTATAAACTAGACCAAATCGTCAAAAGGTCGCAGGTAACAATTGTAATAATGACTTCAAACGTTAATTTCCTGGAAATGCCAAATTGCTTATATCTATGTCCACTACCGACGAGAAGGTAAAAACTCTCTATATCTGTTTCTGGTGCTATTTTGTTTGTGGGAGCAAGCAGATCTCAGAAAAATACGATGTCATTGTTCACAAATGTTAATTTCGACCTTTTGATTATAATGTCTAGAAAATATCTTTTCAGCTATGACTTTCAATTTGCGATTAGGGCGAATATGAAAAATGTATACAAAATGTGTTTTCAATACAATGCATCATTATTACCAGTAAATAATGAGTTTTGATCTCTGTCCTGATTGTGCTTTAGTTTTATTTATTAAATATTGTGTTTGTAAAGAATGCAATGTTGTTTTACAATGAAAATAATTAACTTTGCGATTTACGCCATATTAATTACTTACATAGTGAAAGGCGTAATTTAAATCAAAACATAAACTTGGTGGAAAGTAGATGGCGATACAGAATTATCAAAACAACGGCGAAAAGTGGAAGGCAAAATCTATGAAAGCGTAAAAAAATAGGCGAATAGTATAGGGCGACGTAATGAAACATTCAAGCATTGAAAATCAAATATTTATAATGAGCAAATTTCAATGAAAAACGAAAAAAACATAATTATTATACATAAATCAGAAGCTAGCATTGCCTCTGCCTGTATACAATATTGCATTTGAATTTATACGTTTATTTATAAACTACTATATTAAAATCTTCTGCCAGTTTTACAATCATCGGGGCTTCACGGGTGAAAACGAATCACAGTGAAAAAATTCTCGTGAAAATGAAATGAGGATCACTGTTCTTATTACGGGTGTCACGGGGAACATGAGACCCGTAAAAAGCCCCATCATTCCCCTTTTGTTTACATTCTGAATGCTCGCCATTATCGCAAATTGGTGCCAACATGCAAAACATTTGGATAGCTCTTGGTGGAAGAAGAAATTGAAAGAATGTTAAAAAACATAGCAACATATTTTCTACAAACAAGAGCCATGACTATGAACTCTGGCAGTATTCATCCAAACTTTGAAAATATTGATATTCGAACAAAAAAAAAACACATATATTCACATTCCCCCTGACTAGCAATTAATATATCGCTGGAAGTTTCTCCGGTCCAGGTGCGTCCACTTACGCAACTATTGTGCTGCGAATAACACTGACCAAAGCGAAATGTTTATTAAGAAAGTTTTGCTAATAAATTCCCCCCTAACGCCACGATCAGAAATCCCTCACCACCCTCTCAGCAGCGATGTTGACGTAATCATAAGGCTGTGATTCTGTGATCTGCTTCCAACAACTCAACCACTCTAGAGAGTGCCCTTTTCCCAACACGGAGATTCCATCCGAAAATATTCGCTCTTGTCGAAGATCAATAAATGATGAGCCTCAAATCGAAGACCCTGCATTCCGAGTCTCGTGTACCGTCGTCATCGTTTCTTTTTTTGTGCTTTCTCTGATTCGGACTATCAACGAGTGTTGATCAAAAATTTACGAGAATTACCCTCATATACTAGCAGTGGTGTAACCGTTTTGGGCACTATGCGACCCACCCCGGCTTCCTTTTCCTTTCTGTAAATGCCATGGTCTTTCCGAGACGTCTGAAGTCTGATGGCGAATAAAAGTTCTCGGCTCAGTTCCATTCAATTTTCTCCGTTGAAGGTTAAGTACGCAAGTCTAGTATCTCCCGTAGGCATTTTTCTGTGTGTTTTATGAGCAGTTTTTGCTGTCTCCTTTCTTCGACCGGTGACGACGCTTTGTGGTTGGTTTTGTGATTACGGTTGTTCAATGTGTTGTAAATGTCCCCAGGCCTGAAATGAGTCTGTGAAAAGACACTGTTATTTGTTTGGCCACTGTAGCATTCTTTGGTTGGGTTCTGTTCTTGAAAGTATGTGATTTATTTCGCCGCTTCTCAGAAGTAGAACCGAAGATTGAAATACAGATTTCCGCAAGAAAAGTCGAGTCTCACTATTAGCCGATCGGACTCGTAGGCAATGTTACTAGACCGATGATGGGCGGAAGCATAACTTGCCTACTCACCCAAAATGGCAGCTCATCTGCAGTCACTCCTTCCTATTTTATTTTGATTGGACCGTCATTGCATGTTGTGGGAGCATTTTCCACCTCCTACCAGAGCACTGCAGCAACAGCAGAAGCAATTCATAAAAAAAAATATGCCTTGGACTTGAACAGATGCCGTAAGCATTTCTTAGAACTGGAGCAGTAGTGGTGACTACTCAAAGCTATACAGCAAGTCGTACACAATAGCCGAGAGCAAGGAAGATAAAAGCGACTCCGGACTATTATTAGAGCGAGTATCGTTTTCCGAAACGATTCCGAAATTGGTAGCGGAGACGGGACGGGACGGGATGTAGGCATCTTGCTGTTTAACGAACAGCGACCATATCAAACAACTTAATGAAATTGTGAGGCTTGTTTTCCGGCGGGTATCTCCGCCGTATGTCTTTCTGTCGTGTTTGTTCTGTCGAAAATCAGACCATTCGCAGCCTGACTAGGAACATAAATGCGAACATATGTACGAAACCTGATTGCTCCGATGTTGTGACTGTCTGTGTGCTAGTGTGTGGTTTCATTTAATTCAATTTTATCGAGTATTAATTGGTAGACCGACTATTTGGACTATAATTCTGCCGATGTTTAATTAAGATTGGATTGTAGGTTCAATTGGAACCGTGCGGTATACGCAAAACGATTAGTTCACAGAAAATTACTCTTAAACTTTTCTAGAAAAAGGTTGAGTGCTGCAATGTTTTACCTATTGACATACAGAGCATTTCCACGCCACATGACGAATCGACCAAATTTGAGTTACTTCTATTTACGCACGCATTTGGCTATTGACTATTTATCACTGCTGAAAAAAAATAATTCAAGAGAAATTTTTGAATAGGGCGAATGCATTCTAACACAAGATTTAGTTAAAAAACTGTTACTCGTAAATCGTTGGTTGTAATGAAAAACTGTCAAATAAAAAGTGGCAGCCCTTTTCATGAAGCTTGTTAAGATGATATTTGATGTATGATAAGTACTACCACCCATTGTAGCACGGAAACTAAGTCCGATAGCAATGGGCTTTCTTCTCTGTTAGACTTTATCAAGCTTTAATAACCACTAATTATCCGAATCATGGCATTGTATGAACGGCAAAAAATGGCTGGGTGAATCGATAGGCATTATCACTTATCCGTATCCACAGAGATATAAAAAAAATTCTTCCAACAACAAGATTGAACAATTGGTCAAATGAGCAAGCAATCTAACATGAGGATATCCAAATGGGCGGAGAGAAGCGCCCGCCCTCTATTCACAACCTGTTAGCAATGGTGAGTTGGCATTCACACTATCCCCATCCAGACTGCTTCAATCGGGTGCTCTGATGGTCCTCCTGATTCCCATGAGTGATTTATATAATAGTGTGTATATTTAAGAAAATGAAAAATACTACAATCATCCTATCTATTACATGGAAGAAAATAATCCGTGCCCAGATCCGTGAACTCCAGTGATGAATTCGAGAAGAAGCGAAAATTCACCGTGAATTGAAACACGTAATCATGAACTAAATTACGTTCAAAGGTAAAAATCCTGTAAACGTGAACTAGTTCACGGTCCGTTTTCATTTTCGGGAACGCTTTTGTTTCTGTGTATACATAATCTCCATTCGGTTAGCATTAGCATTGACGTTTGCAAACCTCGTGGATGGAACTACGATGAGGAATAATTCGTTGAAGACATTGCATGTCACCATGAACCGAAACCAGTTACTGATACGTTTCTTCACGCAATAATATCACGAAGACACTCCTCAATCGCTACCCTGGCCACGTCCAGGCAACCGTTGGAGATAGGGAGAAATTGGTATCTACCTTAAAAAGACCTGGGGGGAACTCACGTAGCCTTCAGAAGATATCAAAAGAAAGGTGAAATGAATAGTCAGAGAGAATAGTTAAACAGAATGCCCGGTTTGGTATACAGAACAAAAATTTATTAAAAAATGTTCGTTGGGAACATCTAGTCTAGGAAAGTTATATGATGCTCCATTTCTCTTCAAAGGGTTGGGACTTAAGCAATAATTTTAGTTGTAGTCGCATATGGCTTATGGTTATAGCGCCATTACTCGCTCTCTGAAATGAGAAGAATGGCTGAGAATGCCCATCGTCATCTAGCGCTTGAGACTCTATCATTAATTAATTAATGTCCTAGCTTTGTACTGCTCGAGGTTAAAGTGCCTCTCTGGAACAAGAACTTCTTAAAATGAAAATGCCTCACCCAGTATTTCCTGCGATCAACTCCCGGAAGACACACACAAACACACACACACACACACACACACACACACACACACACACACACACACACACACACACACACACACACACACACACACACGCACACACACTTTTTCTCCACCGGTTAGCATTTTGCAATGCGCATCGATCGCAAACTATAGCTCGCCTGACAACCGCCTACGAGGTGAATCATTTTTTCACAATTTTTATTTTCCCGAAGGAGGGACAGTTTAACCACTACGAGAACTTAACTAAAACAACTAAAAACACGAAAAATCGTAAGTTAATTTAAAAATTTTCACTGGAGCAAAAATATTTGCTATCATCATCGAACAAGGCCCACTTCGATCCTCTGTATACGTGATCTCCATTCGGTCGATCCTAAAATGATTCATTTCGTAAACAGATCGTAGACTTCATATTAACACTTAGTTCTATCTCCAAATAATGTCTTAGTAACCACTCGTGACATTGTTATGGCCCAAACACAATGATAACGGCAAAGCCCGATCTGAGTATGCCTGCTTGTTGGAAAGAAAACAGGCTAGATCCAAGCCGATTCTAATTGGACATATCGAAGTCATTTGCAGCAACTGTCAAAATTGCCGTTTTCCGTTCCGTTTCCGTTATCATTGTGTTTGGGCGGTTAAGCCGATTGATTCACAATGCAGATTATAGAGAGACATCATTCGGTTAATTGGCTCGAATTTCGTATTGCTCATCCGATTGGTATTCAGTGCAAACAAGTTCCGATTCCTCAAATGCCGCGAGGGAGTGTGGAAAGATAGACTACTTAATAAGTTAGGGGAGGAAATGCGATGTGATACAATATCGTCAATAAAAGAGATCAGGACAAATTCTCTTCGTTCTTTTAGAGTTTGAATGTCAATAAGCATACATCGTGCTTTGTAAGACGGAAATGGAAATGATGTCCAGTCAAATTTACAGGGAGCGCACAAGAAAAGCTGTTTTTGTACTGATTCTAATCGTTTTTCATGTGTTTTCATAAAAGAAGACCTCTGGAATGCTCTAGAATTTAAAAATGGATTGGATTTAAAAATGCAGTAACTTTTCAAAATATGCATCTAGATGCTTGAGTTTTCCTGACCTTCGTAAATCATAGAAGGTTACATTTTTACTTGAAATCCATTTTTTTTTTACATTTTATAACGCCTTTAAGGGTTTTAAATACGGGTTGGGTCATATTGACCCGAATTTAGAACTCACATTGTGGAAACTATAGATGACCAAATTTGCATTCAAAATGCTTATAAATGTTTCAATTTTCAGTTTCTGGTGAGTATTGCCCTTTTTGGCCCGATTGGCCACAAAGAATCTGTGCCGGAAGAGGGTTTGTTGTGCCACGATTCTTGAGGCAGCGACAAATACAAATTTTCATCGGAACATGCCTTTCGACGGCACAAACTTCATTATTTTTATGAATGGTTTACTTCTAGCCTTCAAATAGACCAATGCCTTTGTTGACCATTCCAGGACAATCCGGATGCCCCATGAGAACCTTTTAGGAGGGGACTATTACGAATTTACGCCGAAACGTGCCTTTCGGTGGCTCCAACTTTATAATTTTCAATAAGTAGTCTCAAATGGCCCAATAAATATATTGTCCACTCCGAGAAAATGAGGATGCCGCGGGGGAACCTTTACCGAGGGACAAAAACAGATTTTCGCCGAAAAATACCTGCTGACGGCTCAACAAGTAGTCTACTTCTAGCCTAGAAATGGCCCAGTGCTGAATTTAGCTGAAAAGATACATTTTCAGCCTAAGTTTGAAGTTTTGGAGCAAAATTTTCTCCTACACAGCAGATTGGTTGTTTATTAGATAATTGTGTTGTAAAGGTCGATAAAATTGAGTGAAGAATCCAAAATAACACCTTAATCTCTGACTCTCTCGCATCTTTCTACAATAACAGTTCCTAAAAATAGGATTTTGTTATGTATTTCGTTTTCTACTGAGCTTAATCACGTTACATTCCTTCTCAAAGCTTATTTTGAGTCAACTATTGTAGCACCATTTGTCAAATAATAATATTTCGTTCACATAAGTTACATGATGTTGGTTATTCTAAATGTCCATAAATAGTTTCATATCGTCTTCAGGGTGGACTTTTTGTGACCCAATAAAATTTACTACATGTTGCCGATTTATCATATACGATTGTATCCATTTAAGAAATTTATCCTCAAATCCTATTTTTCTTAACTTGTACAGAAATACGGTCAAAATCCTTGCTTGCAAAATAACCCGTTGGGTATTTTCTCTTGAGAATATGGGTAGCAATAATTTAGAGTGTTTATTTTTGTATTTTTCTTGCTGTCAGTTTTTCCAAAACTGAAAAAAATGGCGTCACCCGATAAGCAACGTCGCGAATTGATTTTGCGCAACAACCTGGAAAAAATAATCAGAGGGTGGTAACCGGTCTATTCACTGGCCATTGCCTTTTGGAAAAAAAAATGGGTTAACTTGAAAAACCACGCTGCTGATTTTGCCAACTAGGAAGTGAAACTTCGGAACATTTGCTCTGTGATTGTAGTGTTTTATTTAGGAGTCGGCTTCGAATTTTAGGAAAAGGGCTTCTACAACCCTGGCAGTTAAGTCCCAGTAAGGTTATAGACTTTATTAGGCAAGTCGAACCTAACTGGGACAAAATGCAAGCTCAGACATTGCCCATGGTATCGCATTTGTGATGGGTAGACTGGTCTGCTAAATCAAATGGGTCATACCACAATGTTCCTATAATTGGTCGCAGTGGTTTTTAAGGGTTTACAAAAAAAAACAGCACCTGGAAAATCCTCAACTCTCTCATCGGGACATCAGAAAGCAAAGCGTGCAGTCAACGGTGAATTTATAATGCGGTCAGAATAGATGTTCTATTAGTGATCAGGACCACAAGTGTGTCGTGAAAGCCCTTTAGCAGAATCCCAATGCTTTGGTCAGGGATGTGGCCAAAAAGTTGAACCGGTCCAAGTCTTCTGTTCAGGAGGGAGGGGCTGCATACGTACAAAGTGCATTAGGCTCCAAATCTTAACGAACGGCAAAGTACGGTGGGAAAGTCACGGGCCAGGAAACTGTACACCCTGATGCCAACGAAGCCTCATTGTTTCACCATCGATGATGAGACTTACGGCAAGGCGGACTTTCAGGAGCTTCCGGGCTACTTTTCGTCACCGGCTAGCACAAATTTGATGTTCCGGAGGAAGTAAGGAAGCAGAAACTTGCAAAGTTTTCCAAGAAATACATGATTTGGCAAGCTATCTGTTCAAGTGGCAAACGGTGTGCACCGTTCGTGACTACCGAGATTGTAAATGGGAAGATCAACATCAAGAAGTGTCTACAGAAGCGTCTGCTTCCTCTGTTGTCTCCTCGAGGGCCCTACGATCTTCTGGTCGGATCTAGCTTCGTACCGCTATTCAAATGTTGTCCTGGAGTGGTGTGAAGCCAACGGAGACACTTTCATACCCAAAGGACACGCCTTCTTCTTAGTCTTCGTGAAAAGGACGGCTTTTAAATGGTCCATATGTCAGTCTCCTTTGCAACTGTCGTGAGGCCCATTCACATCTTTACTAATATTGTGCGACAGTTGACTATCCAGCTGTACTTGCGTCAGATTTGACGCAGTTATTAGCACATAATTGAAATAAGTTCTAACTACGGGTAACTTGTCACGCTAATGTTGCTCGTTAATGCATTTACAGCACACTTTAACGATGGCGATCATGGCTGGCTTATACCATTCTTACCACTCAAGCGTCTAACCGAATGATGTCTGCCTACTTGATCACACATACAAACATCAGCATCCCACTAGCATCATATATGGATTCTTGAGGTTACGCCAACCAACTGGCTACAAATTCATCACTGGTTTGGCCAACCAACTGCCTAGCACACGATGGCATAATCTACTGCTGCATAGCAAGGGCTGCGTATCCAACAGCCTGCTGAGCTGACCAATGGTTACTCGTCAGTACACCCTCCAGATTACTTGTCACCGCCAGCTGCCAATACAAAACGTGCTCGTGGCCGCTCCGCACAGCTTTAATACTTCAGAAAACGCCCAATGGAAGAACGAGACCGCGAAGAAATTAAGGCACTGTACCGTGCTAACGAAACACGCAAATTTTACGAGAAGCTAAACCCAGCTCCTGCAAAGCATACATGCAACAAACCGATATGTGCTGAGACTTGGAAGGTTACCTTCTCACAGATGAGTGTGAGGTGAATACTATGACGAGCAAAATAGCAGCAAATTGGAGGTTGAGTAGGAAATTGGTCAATTGAAAAACTAAAAAGCTGCTGGCGTTGACCTACTCTCAAGCAAGCTATTGAAATAAAGTGGTAAACCTCTGGCAAGAGCGCTGCTCTGGGAAATTACCAATATTTAGAAGGAAGAAGATTTGCCGGATGATTGGATGTAAGGTATCGTGTGTCTCATCTATAAAAAGGGTGACAAGCTGGACTGCTGCATGATGTAATCACGCTTCTGAGTGCCACTTACAAATTGCTCTCCCAAAAGGTTATGCCGCCGCTCTTCATCAATTGCAAAATTGTTCTTAGGGCAATACCAAGAGGGATTCATGGGTGCCCGCGCTACTACGGATTTTCGCGATTTGACAAGTGCTGCAGAAATGTCGCAAATATAACGTGCCCACACACCATCTTTTCATCGATTTCAAATCAGCTAATGATACAATCGATCCAGCTATGGCAGATTATGCACGAATATGGATTGTCGGAAAAAATGTCGCGGTTGGTCAAAGCAACGATGGATTGAGTGATGTGTATCGTCCGAGTATCAACGACAGTCTCGAGTCCCTTCGAATCTCGGAGAGGGTTACGGCAAGCTGATGGATTGTCTTGTTTGTTGTTTAACATTTCACTGGAGGGTATGATTCGAAGAGCTGGGATAGACACGAGTGGAACGATCTTCAAGAAGTCTGTCCAACTATTTGGCTTCGTCGACGATGTTGATATCGTAGGACTTAACTTTAAGACCATGACGGAAACGCACTTCAGACTTCAGGCTGAAGCTGGTAGGATTGGGCTTGTGATTAATGTGTTGAAAACAAAATACATGGAGGGAAGAGGCTCACGAGAAGACAATGTAAGCCTCCTAACACGAGTTTAGATCGACGGTGATTAAATCGAGATAGTAGACGAATTCGTGTATCTAGGCACAAAGGTGACCGCCGATAACGACACCAGCAGATAAATACAACGTCATCCATCTACAAGACATTAATTAGACCGGTAGTCCTCTACGGCCACGAAACATGGACATTGCTTGTAGAGCAAGGTGGATTGATCAAGTGTCTACCAGCCTGCCATCTCTTCGCAGACTGTGAGACTGGCGAAGTGTAGTCGTGGACCAAATAGAATGGAGACAGCTATGGTATACAGCAGAAGCCATCCAGGTCGTAGCCTGATTGAACGCAGAAGAAAAAGAGCCAAACAAAACTTCATTCATGGCAACCTGGAAGATCACGACCAAAACAAAGCAAGCTGCTGGATAATCTGGAGGATTTGTACGGTTATGTAAGCCTTGACTAAACCGTTGGCCATCGTGAAAAATGAACTTGCATTATGCTAAATGCAATTTTGCTAATTGTTTGGATTTGGATTTGGATGGGCTTGGATGTTTGAAGTTCAGATGTAACCCATTTGTCAATCTTCCTAATTTTACTTCATGATAATTTAATGTTTGTTAACAGTAATTTCTGTTAAAAGGTTATAAGGTTCGGTGACTAACCCTCTGTCTACGTATTTCTTGTAAGACGCTTTACGACACAAAGTTTCAACTTTGGACTGGGCATGTTTTCAAATAGGTAATTTGGACTCAAAACCGTTTCGTAACATTGAAAACCCACGGGAACTTCAAATAATTTGTTTGAGCAGACATTTGTTTGGGAATTTCGAGTTAGGACATGTTTGCTCACGTCTGTTATCTTGCTGGCATATTTTGTTTCATAAAAGTATCTACTGATTCTAATCTAATTGGGAATATTAAGGTTAGTTTGAGAGAGAGAGAGAGAAATAAAATAAATAAAAAATACATGGAGCATCAATTAAACCCATGCCTAAATTATTTTGAGTTAAAATGCATCCTATCACGTTAGTGATGATCTCGATAATTCTGACTATTGTATGTATCGTAAATTGAAATGATCGAGTGAAAACCACTCTAGTAAGGTAGGGTTCAAAAATAAGAACCTGTCTCTTAAATGCCAATTCTGTTGCCGACGAAAATTTGTTCAACATAAATTATAGACATTTTTGTTCATGAAAGTTGCCAGACATAATTTGATTAATAGGCTCCACCTTTTGCACTATAGAAGAACTCAAGAAAGTTTTTCATCATCAGAATGGTAACATAATCATTTGTTACATTGAAGCAAAAATGCATGTACTCAAATATTTCGTATTACTTGGGTATGCATGGCATATGAACAGGCTAAAATTTCAAGTTTCATAATTATTATAATTTACATATTGCCATTGCATATATCCCAATATAATGCTCTAGAAACATTTGCCAAGTTGTCAACTAGCACATTTCATCTGTATCCTTTATAAGTGAGTATAATTGTATGACAACCAAATGCCCGGGAAATTGAAATTTATTACAATCGCCCTTATACCTAGACTACAGGGAATCCCAAGTTACAATTTTAGTTTTATTCCAGTCGTACAGCACTTTTCTCAGCTTTGTAGAGAAAACTACACTCAAAACTGTGTTGTCAACCAACACCTCCTCTATGCTTCATTCAAGCTAAAATTTTTACAAAGCAGCCCTTTCTATAGACGGTTGGGAAAGCAAGTTATTAAAACCTTTATAAAGCCATACAGATTTTGAAAATATTCTAGTGAAAACTGTTATGACCACTTGAGAACCTCTTTAAAACCTATTGACTGCCATGAAAACCACCATACGGCCAACAGCCACAGCTGTCAAACTTCACTGTGATAGCGTGGTTGGTTTTTGTTGTTCTGCTTTATTCGATTCTCTGCTCTTTAACGAGTTCATAAAGTTGATTATAAAACCATTGATAGGAGTAAAAGAAATATGACAAAACAAGGTTTTAAGATCGTTGTAAACAAGCTGTGTAGGTTTTCGTAAACCTGACTTAAATATGAAACCTAATGGCACCTCTTGGCGCCACGATAAAATCAAACTGATTTCTAGCGGCTTCTATAAAACTTTAATAAAACTTAAAATTTTATTTTTTTAAATTACCGACTCTCACATTTGTCTTCAAGTTGCATTTTCCTGAATAATAATTCAGTGATTATCACCCAAGCATCACATTCAATTTCAAACAAGTAACATAAACAATCCCATTAGAAAAAATCCAAAATCCCTGCTGGTGTATTTGCTCTCATCAAAAATTCAGAGGCAACTTCAACATTTGCAAGTCGTGCTGTCCAATCAAACGGTCTGATATTCGAGATACTCATGTCAATCGACCCTGGAAACAGTTTCCTCTAACTTAGCCATAGCTCGCCTACATTTGGGGGGGGGGAAGAATCATCCTGAGACACCGAAAATGTGGATGTCACCACCGATGTGACGCAGAGTTTACCTACTTTTTGAAGAATGTCTCCCGTCGTCATCGACCGGATGGATCCTGTCTGAAGATATAGAAAGAACGAGCACACATCAGAGAAAACAAACAACAAACACGACCCCATGAATCAGGGCGAAATGGCATATTTTACTATCGATTTTTCTTGAGTTCCGTACGGAAGATTGCATGTCGGAAGGTACACACGGACATGACGTCGTCGTTGCCGCCACGTCCCAAAATGGTAGGCGGCAGAGCTACAATTTCTAAATTCTGTGTACCTACTTTGAGCCGGGCAAATGCGACGCTGCTGTTGCCGCATCGGAAATGCGACGCTGCACAGCTGTTCCGATGCAGTTGGAGCGCTTCCATGCTCGTTTGCTCGGTAGTTGGTGGAAATCCGTTTAAAAGATTGCAGTAATGCGCTTTGGCGCACATTTTTCATGGAAAGCATGTTCATTTTACGAGGCAACTGTCATCGTTCGAAATTCAAACTAAATATCCGAGGAAAAAAATCAACCCTGCATTAGGTGAGCAACGCGATAAAAGCCATGAATTAATGTCATGGTATTGATTTTTTAGCTCTGATGGAAATTGCTCTATTAATTCTCACTTACATGCATTTTCCCGTATCTTCATAGGAGAATCGATTTTAATGCATTCGCTTTCTCTTTCGTTCATTCCATTTTTTTCCCATCCACGTGGTGGAATCGTGCCACGGAAGGAACTACACTCTATTAACCAGGGATTTTACCTTCACTTCATCAATGAACTTGGAATTGAGTGAGTTGTATGTCTATTTGTTTGTGTCAGTAAAGTGCTAAGCGCTCACCTTGTCAATACAGGTACCGTTAACGTCAGCATCGGCGTCTACTTCGTCGGTCGCCGTGTTTTTCGCCATCGTGAGAAAGTGATCCATTATTCAGGAGATTCGTGATGGATGAAGAGTTTTTCCCAGCCGCGCAGTTGCCTGCCTGGGGCCGAGTAGATTTGAACTTTGACTACCGACACAGGGTCGTTGAGCAGATTAGCAGCGCTCTCATAAACGGTCTGAGGGTTGACTTTGTGCTAAGCGGAGGGTTGGGATTTGAGCATGTCGCGGGTAAGGAAGCAGCTTACCAGCCCTGGGGTGTTTAATTCAGGTGTTTGGCTTGTTTATTTATGTCCGAGTCATTTATTCATAACACGTGGGACTGCTGGTGAATGAAATCTGGTTCGTATTGATTCAGTGCACCAAAACGTGGGTGGGAAGAAAAAATCGAACCCTATTGAATATGCTGCTACCTGACGAAGCCGTTTTTTTTTTATTATTGGGGATATTTTGTAAGAGAGGCCTGGTCGCCAATGTAAGAAATGCGCCGTAGTTATGCGCCCTACCCTGCATCCAATATAGCAAAAAAAAACTTGACTTCAACAATAGGGTACAACACAAGCATGTTTCTTTAAAAAAAATCAAAATTTCTTGGAAAACTTCTTCAAACTTGGATGAGTTACGTTCCCTTTGATTGGTTCACCAGAAGCTCCTTTTATTTGTATTCCCAAAAGCTACTGTGAAAATTTGAGCTAAATTTATCAAGTTTAAGGGATGCTCAACCAGCGTGAAGTATGTATGGGTAAATCGGCCAAATGTATAAGAGAAATTTAAATGTTTTGGCTCTAAGTGACATTGAAGTAGATCAAATTTATCTGTTATCCTCAAAAGACAACCTTTCTAATGAGGTAGAGTCTGGCAGAAACAAGAAGTCAATCCATTGCAACACAAAAAAGAATGTATAACGGGTGGGTCGGAAGTAATTGCAGTAAATAAATGGAAACACATTGTAAGAAACAATACTCTTATTAAATCAGATTTTTTTTCTATATTAACGAAACGTTACATATATTATTTATTTAGAGAGTTATGCAGACAGTAAATTATTCCTCCTCCTCAATTATCTGTAAAGTTCCTTTAACACAGAAAAAAAGTCTTAATTAAAGTCTGTACATACCAAAGCGTATAAAATTTTATGTCATTCCACACGAAGCAGCAACTTTCATGAAATAGTTCTTACAAAGACTTTTATATACAACATTATCGGCAATGTCCCAGAACTTCATACGATTTATAACGGTAATTTTTAAGTTTTGCATCGCTCCATTTATGAGCATTATATTGAACAAAATTTCTTCGAGTATTTTTTCGAGCATAGCAAAAACGACAATGAGATCTATCGTTTTAACCAATCTGCTACTACTACACAGAAAAAAAGTAATGAATTTTAGAATTTCACGTCATTAAATTCCAATTCAAAGGAGGCGTAAACAACGAAACTGTTTGCAATCTATCATGCGCCATACAACAATGTTTGCTATCGCGAAAATCTCTGGTCGTGTCTTCTTTGCGAAGGGAAATAAAGCCCTGGGTCCCGGCTTATCTGTTGATGAGTGCGATATGTAGGAAAAAGGTGTCTCTCTTTGGTGGCAAAACAGCTTCAGGCTGAAAGCCACCTTATCAGAAAGTAGAAGATGACAATACGAAGTGCCTGCCGAATCGTACATCGTTTATCATCAGCCAGTCTATCTCCTTCAGTAATCTGTTGGCATTATGGGCTGAGGCTAGACCAGGCAACTTGAGGAGGGCGGCAACTTTCGGCAGGCACTTTGTATTGTCTTCTTCTACTTTCTGTATGATGTGACTTTCAGCCTAAGACTGTTTTGCCACCGAAGGAGACACTTCCTTCCTACATATCGCACTCATGACTATGAGCGGGGACCAACGGCTTTAATTCCCTTCCGAAGGAAGACGTGACCACATTTTTGTGCCTCAGAAAAACCTCCGATGCCGACTGAGACTCAGACCCACTGGGGTGCCAAGTAGCAGTCACGCTTACCACTACACCACCGACACCGGCTACACAAAGGTGATGATGAAAGAAAGTGAAGAAAGTTTAGCCTAGCTTGACTGACTGCACGTTTCAAAGGTTGCTACTGCGTGATTGTTCAGAATCAGTGAAATTGCACTGTAAATCAACTGAATGGGGCTGGGAATAACCGAACATTCTCACTGTACAGTAATAAAAGAACTTAATAATCCTGTGTTAAGTCCAAATGGTACAAAGTTATGAAAAGCGCTTGAGGATTCAACTCAAGGTGCTTCTCAAATTTTTCGGTCACCTGGGGGTTCATAACTTCGCACCTGGTGAGAGACCGGAAAGATTGTTCTGGAAACAAGTGGCAACATGCCAACCAGTACTTCAATACTCATAATATGGGTCGAGTGGATGCAACCTAAAGCGATACGAAAACAACGAAACTGAATATGCTTCAGTATAATTATGTGTTCAATGTATAAGCTTAGCTTGACTGACTGATTGTTGACTGGTCCACTGGACTGGAGCTGGTCCAGTACAACGCAAAGTGGAAAAAAGTACATGAAGTGTTAAAGAATTCAATATTTCAGCTCCGCGTATCACGTTATCACTGAAAAATAGCATTTCTCACGTAAATATTTCTGGGTAATCAAATGAAGAAGGCTCAACACGCCGCCAAATTCAGCTGACGGAGCTATTGGAGATATTTTGCCCCAATGTCCTGGAATGTTTGTAAATAATGTCTGTAGCTCTATGCTTGGAGGAAAATGCGGTAGTTCAAATAGGCCAAATCTTATTGAAACAAATTCCTAGAAATCAACTGCATGTGATTGCAAGGGACATAGCGCTAATTTTGCTCCGCTTCTCCAGTATTTTTAAATAAGGCCCGTTTAGCTACACACTTAAAAAATTTCATGTAAAATTAAGGCTTGTTAGATGCACCCAAACGAAACGGCTAGTAAGACTTAAGTTTACGTCTTCCTTCAAATTTACATGAACCAAAAACTGAACACTCAATTTTAAATGTCATGACGAAAATTTTAGTTACACCACTTATGTTTATAAATGTTGATATATTTTAATAAATTATAAATTATATTTATATTTCTTATGAGTTCAATTAGAGAGAGTTTATTGATTAAAGTTTTTGTTCAGAGATGTATACCAAAGAACCGAATCGCTAATGTGTTTTTTTTATAGACGCTCCACCGAAGGTTTATTTTATCCTCAACCAGGATGCAGGCATAATTATACTGTATTTAAAAAAACGATAAAACATATACTTTTCTGAACTATTCTGAACTATGTGTTGAAGTAATGATAAAATAATACTTCAATCACAATTGCGTCAATCAACGGAGGGAAAGAGAGATATACAGCAGAGTGCGTTGTCAATACTGCATGATTGTTGCAAACTTCTATATTTCTATGCAAACAAATGAGCCGTGTAGGTATCTGTCAGTTCACGGTCGTGTAATTTTAAGTGTTTGAGCCATGAAATTAAATCTTCATGACATATTTTTTAAGCTTCTGATGTGATATTGCATCACAAGGCATTATTTTACATCATATTGTATTTTCTTTAAATGACAACCATTATTTTTGGATTTGCGTCTATTTGCTCATAAAATTCAGCCATTATTTGATTTACGTGATACGAAACATAAATCTTATGTCAATTGCAGCTCATGTAATTTTCTTTATTTTTAAGAGTGTATGTTAGGTGGAGCAACGTTTGTCCAGCTAGCTCTACACACTTAGAAATTATGAATTTTACACGAGACCTAATTCTTGTGTGTAAATAATCCGGGAACGTAAAGTCGGGGAACGTAAAACTCGGGGAACGTAAAGAAAGATTTCGTGTAAAATTATGTCTCCTGAAACTGACACATACGCAATTCGACAAAAGATGTGTTCGGTTGAATTTATTTTTTCCAGAATGTAAATGAGTGCCAACATTAAATGCCAATGATAGTTGACAACTTACACTGTATGAATGTATATAAGATTTGGTTTAAGAACATAATATCAAGATGTTAGGGATCTGGAAATGTAAGTTTGAGATTCTTCATACTAATTCCCATACAAACTTTGAATAGCGTGTGCAAAGCCAAATTAAAACCAAATGTGTTAAATTTTTTTGGGGACTATCAGGACCCAAATTGGCGTTGATTAAGCTTAGGGGAGCAAATATTTCGAATTTTGCATCAAACTACTGTCCATAATGCTGGAAAATTCAAAATTCAAACATCATGGGATCACTGAAGTGAACAGCAATTTCTGCTAGAATCAAAGATGTGAAGAGAAAGTATCGATAGCGTTCGGTTATGAAATTGAATAGAAGTAGTTTGAAATTGAGCGTGGCAAATGGCAACAATGAGAAGTTATGTATTCAAAACTTCTAATTGGAAATTGATTTTCATCTAAAGTGGTGTTAAGGGAGTGTAAAACAGAGATTTCACATCGCTAGAACCATTCTGTGTATTGCACAGTGGTTCAGAATTTGAATTTAGCTGGAAAGACACATTTTCAGCCTAAACCAACCCCAAAGCCCAAACCAAAAAATTATTTCTCAACAGCATTTGGAAGTATTTTTATTACTGCATATATATCTGAAAACTGGAGATACGAAGTTTTTTTAAATTGTTGAAAACTAAATTGCGTAATTTTATAAGAAAATCGTGAATTACTCGGTAACGGTCAGAGATATCGGCAAGATCTATACGTAAAACTTGTGTCATCTAAATGCAAGTTTGTTGGCAAATTTGAAAAAAAAAGCGAAAAAAAACATTTGTTTTAAGTTATCTAGGAAAAATTGATCTAAATCGGTTTATTAAAATGTTTTGTAGGCAACGTTGCTTGAAATTAGCTAAGTTAAAGTTTTACCAAATTACTTCATTCCAGCAATAAAACAATAAGTTTTAGATTTCAACAAACATAAGAGCCCATCAACAATATTTGATGTACTCAATTAGCCACTTCCCAGTATGATCAATTGGATCCTGAAGCACAACGCTTGCCTTTGGCGGTTTAATGGGTCCGTTCCTGCCTTAATCTACCCCGCATGCCGAACAATATCGGACCTATCAATACTTTCTCTTCACATCTTTGGTTCTAGCAGAAATTGCTGTTCACTACTGGGATCTCATGATATTGGGAAGGTATTTTCAATTTAAAAACATCATAATTTAACTAACGTACAGTTAATTAAACAGTGCCGCAATAAAAACACAATTTGTAATAAACACCGTGCCCGAAATTGTAAATATCACGATCAATACTAAATTAAACTGATATTGTATTCAACCGTTTGTAGGAAACAGGCAACAACAATTAAAAACAAATAAAAGAAAATACTTTGGGCTGTGAAAAAAATTCAGAACGAACATAAATTGGCTAACACAAACAGCCAAATCAGAATCTTGGTATTTTTCTTTCAGATAAATGACCACTTTTGGGGAACCACTCAAATTCCATGCTGCATAAAGGACAGATTACCATTTTTTTGTTTTGTTTCAACCTTACAAAGCAGGCTCTATCAGGGGTGATGGGAGTAAACATCGCTTCTTATGCAAAGAAAGTTATAGTGGATGGAAATGAATGTGTTTCATCTAATTTTCTATGACAACAACAAAATTTTAACAAACGGAATTCAAATTGAAGATTTTACTCAATTTTCATAAATCACACTAAATAGAACTGCTTTGTGAACTGTTATTTGAAATCAAACAGGGACTTTTTGTTGGAATTTATGCTGAACAACTGTCGCAAAATGAATCCTAGAGGGTTTGCGCTGTTTAGTGGAATACCTGTAACTAGATTTAAGAAGAAAAAATTAGTATTTTCCATTTAATTCCAACTACCTTTGCTTATCTTGACAAATACGCATATTTCGTCTACAATGTGCAGGCTTCTTCAGTGTACGAGACACTGAAGAAGTCTGCACATTGTAGATGCAATACGCGTATCTGTCGATGATAAGCAAAGGTAGTTGGAATTAAATGGAAAATACTAATTTTTCTTCTAATTTCTAGTTTGTCGCAAAATGTTTGAAATGTTTCTTTTTATTTTGATCATTACATTCAAGCAACTTTCTTTCATTATGTGGTGTAAAATAATGTATATTTTCGAAACCTTGAGTGATATTCCCGTAAGTCAGCTGACAATAAGGTGTTACATAGTTATTCACTTTCATTGCTGATTAATTTTATATGAATAAAAACAAACTGCATTTTACCCCTTCTGTTCGTTTGAGCCCCACTAACCCTAATCCACCCTCGATATCTGATCCCACACTAGCATCCAGATAGATAGCAAATTTATTGGCAGCCATCGAAAACGCTCCAACGAACCAGCGTAGAGGAAAAAAAATGGGCCGCTTTTCCGATTTATCGGCAATTCACCACCGGAGAGAGCAACATTATTCACAGTCTACCCTCCGGGGAGCCACCAAATCAACCCCACGCTAAACGCGATTCTCACACAGAACAACACAGACAAATAAAACCGAATGTCAAAACCAGGAGGTGAAAATCATGCTATCGATTCTGGCCGAAGGTCAGAATGCTTGTCGGATTCAATAACGAGCCGCCCACACTGCTTCCTTGTGCCCGATCGGGTTGGTGATACAATATAATCAACGCCACATTGTATCGACGACGAGCAGCCACGGGACGAACCAACCACGCGCCAACATCTGGGTGGCAAGATTCGATAAAAACGCATCTCTGCCGCTACCTATTTGGTATTCATGTCCTCCGGGAATCGATTTCTGGGTCACTGTCGAGGTTGGCGAATTTCCCGGATGCAAGTTTTCCCAAACCATCTCAACCTATTGCATTTGTTCGCTTACCAGCAAGCTGTTGTTGGTTGCAACTTGTTGGAAGAAGAAAAAAAATATCACCAAACGAAGGAAACTTCCTGTGCTGAAAACTTTTCCGATAACACAGTTGTCCAAAGTTCGTCTCCAGAAGGTCTGCCTCATCCACCTCACTCAAACACCCACACACACACACTACCGCGTGCACACAAAAGCATACCTCTGCGAAGGAAAACAGGAAAAATAATTCAACTAATAAAGCAGCAGAAGCTGAAACCAACGGAGCAAGGATGCTCTGCCCTCGGTCTATAGCTGTTCTCGAATGTCGAGCTGAGAGAGGGTTTTGGGCGGATGAAGGTGAAGGCCGGGTCGGGCAGACAAAAGACTCCCACCGTAATCGATTGGCGTTGGTCAGTTTGGATGGTGCTTCACTCTGTTCTGACCGGTTCGTTAGGGTGAGGGTGAATGAGTTTTATCCTGTCCCTTTCTTAGTCTCTAATAGCGTTGAATATTTTGAAAGGGAACCGTCGGTAGTGTAATGGTAAGTGTGGCTGCTTTTTAGCACCTCAGTGAATCAAGGTGCAATTTAAATCGAGATCGGTGAGATTTTTCATACCTTAAAAAATCTCGGATCTCTCGTAAAGCCAATGGTCTCGGTTCATATGATATTAAGTGCGATATGTGCCAGCCTAAAAAAAATGTTTTTGTATAAAAATATACAAATATAGCTTAGAAGGTCAAATTACTGTAAATCTGGAGGTTGATCATTCTTTCTTGGGAGATTCTCGAGCCAAACATCAAACAAAAAAAACTAACCTTCAACCATACATGCTAAACGAAGCAAAGTTCGTCTTGAGATTTTAATAACTAAACTAAGCCGGTAAGTGTTTTGGACCCACCATTCTTATCCTTGAATCACATCAGCACAACCGACGACCGAAGCCATCTGACAGCTAAGCACGGCTCATTAAAAAGTGAAAAGATCACCCGACCGTAAACAACTGCCATTACTAAATTTTTCAGTCACTCCCCCACTTCAATATGCCACCGTAGGGTTGGTAGAAGGAGAACGAAAAATAAAGATATACCAGCACCTAACTCGCAGAAAATGTCCCCAGAGAAGAAGAAAAAAAAACGAGAAGTAGTAGAATCAAATAAAGGCGAAAATCAAGATTGGAACGGTTTTAATTTAAAATGAACCAGTAAAAGGATTAAACTCAGGGGAGATTGGTGTTGCTGCTTAACAATTACGGTGACGTACGTTGCTTTCTCGCTTCGGTTGGTGAAAAGCTCCTTTCGTCGTCAAAGTGTGAATCTCCTATAAACTGTGCACTGTGACACATATGTTTATAGCAGTACTATTTTTAGTTTTCTTTGAAGACAAGAGGTTGACTGCAAATAATGTAACAGATATGATTTTTTTATATCTCTGAGATGGGACACTTTATTACAAAATTCAGTTCAATTACATGTTCTTTCCATGAAGTTCTAGAATCATAAATACTGTGTGTGCTCATAAACAACAGTAGGCCAAGATTTCAAAGTGTCAATAAAGTTGTGCAGCGAACACTAGTGCAGGATTTCCATTGACGTACGGTTCCTCCCAATGGCAAGGATCAAACTGTGCATACCTGTAATCCTCACTATTCCGTTGTGTACCGATGGCATAAAACTGAGGTGTGGACCCGTATGCAGAAGCACTTACATGAAACCCATCGAAAGGGTGAAGAATTTCCTTCAACGAAACCTCTTATTAGCGGATTTAAATGGGAGTACTCATTAGATTTCCGTCTGGTGGTTTCTTAGGTTAGGGGTCAGCAAACTCATTGTAGGCCGGTGGAAGACCAGTAGCTTTCGCGGATATCGACTGTCGATTTCATGGGAACGTACATTTGGCCAGATTGGCAATTCTTCCATCCAGCCTACACTTCGTCTGGTACTTTCTGTTACGCCTCGCTCTTGTAATTAAATGTAGTGGCATAAATGGTGTTCCGATCAAAATTTGGTCAAACAGTAGTGTGTGTGAGTCGATCAAAATTTTTATTAATAAGTCAAATTATTTTTCTTTTTCAAGTTTAGTTAGATACAGAATACAGAAGATATATTCAGCTTAACTTCAACTACCTGCCATAAGAATTTGAACAGTCTCCTTGTTCACTTTATTCACATTTATTTATACCTTGAGCTGATTCTCGCTCACAACAGCTTTTTGAGTCTTCATAAGGGTCCGCTTGACGATGGCCCAATATTGTTCGATTGGGCGGAGCCCAGGCGTGTTGAGAAAATTCTTGTCCTTGGGCCGCACTTGAACGTTGTAGGCAGCATATCACTCCATGGCCTTTTTTCCGCAATGGCGAGATACCAAATCCGAAAAAAATAGAACGGAACAATTGTGTCGCTTCAGGAAAGACAGTAGACGTTTTCGTAGGCACTCGCTCAGATGAATTTGCTGGTTGATGGTTCCGGTCGCAATGTAAACGTTGCTCTTCTAGCCACAGGTGCAGATTAATAAAATTCCTGTCAAGAAATCTGTTTAAAGTCTGCTTTGACGTAAGTTTCATCGTCCTGTTCCTCGCAATGAAACTTCGTCAGCTTCGTCATGTACAACTTTCACGATCGTGCTGTGGCCGTCGTATTTTATTAATCGTCGCGTTTTGAAGCCACCACATTTAGCCATATTCAACAACTTCGCCAACTTGGCGTGAGATTAGTTTGGATTTTCGCCATGCACGTGCATGCGTTGCTTCTCTTCCTTCGACGACATTTTGATAACTAAAGTGCTAGTCTCAAAATCCAAATAGAAATATGATGCTATACGCACACATCTTCAAAATGAGGGGTGTGCAAAAATTTTTAATGCTCGATGAAAGGAAATGCGTCAAGATTAAGTCGACCAAATTTTGATCGAAACACTTTTTATAATCATTTAAATATTGCCACAATATTATTTTTTTCTAAGGTGTGCATTAAAAAAAGCGACTAAACGTTTCAATTTTGCATGCGATTAGTGCATTCCAGAAATTGCCGCCATCATTTCGAAGTGCCACAAGCTTGACGACGTGAAATTTTGGCCAGATCAAGCATCGGCCCATTACTCGAATAAAATGCAATGTAGTTTCTTAAAATATCTTGTTCCGTTTTTTTTACCATTCATCTGAAGATAGTCGCTTTTTTTTAACGCACACATTACTAATGGATACTATTATTTATGTTTTGTTTATTCACAAGTTTATGCTGTGTTAGTTTTGAAGGAAATACTTGTTTAGCAAATAAATTGACTACTAAAATTTTTTCTTGTTATTGTACATTTTACACACCCTTCAATATAAATTGTATGCCTTAATAGTTAACAGACGTCTCCTCGTCTGTTAGAAGAGTGTTCTAAAATGAAAATTCATTTTGTTCGTGCCAAAATCCGTTAAGTTTTGCCTGCAAATTCTTTTTAATTACTTCTGCTATAAGCAATAATAATTTAATTGCTTTTTATTGCCAAGTCACTCGTCTTAGTTCATAATATAGAATACACCATTAAATAATAAAATAGGCTTCGCAACAATTCTGTATGGTGGTTTTGAATTTTTTGGGATGCATTATTATTGCACACTAAAGGTGTGAAATAATATTGCATCACTGCCCAAAAGATTGTGGTTGGGTGGAAGAATTGTTGGTGTGAAAGGCTGTAGGACAAAAAAGGTTAGTAAATGACGGTGAAAATCAGTTACCTTTTGATATGTTGGGAATGGTATCTACCGAAATACCTGCTTAGCTAGAAATTACGTTAGAGCTTCTTCTCTCTTTCCGTATGTTTACCTTATCTTCCGTTTCGTGGATTGTTTCATTAGTTCTTGACTGTATTTTAATACCAGTTTCGCGGTTTTCATTCTGAATTCTTCAGGAAAACTTCTTCTTGATGAACACATCTTCCATTACCGATACTGCATTTTTCTTCAAAACTGTGTAGCTGGAATTATATAAACAAAAACGCCTCACCATAAAAGAACTCGATACAAGTAAAGTATCTAGGATGACAAATCACATTTTCATCTTATCACCTTTCAGTTTTATTTAAAACAAAAGATTGCCGCATAACCATCTGATTTCTAACTTTTTATGTATTGTTCATTTTATTAATTTCAATTTGTTGTTGAATGTAAGCTAACTTAATAACAAAAGGAATCAGTTGATTCATACATTAAACCTACATTTCCGATTAGTATGAATAATGGAACATGAGTCAAGGATGGTTCCAATCGTATCATAAATCATTCGTTGCACGCTCTTCTTTGATAGACGCACACAATGAGAGGTTCTGCTTCACCTCTCAAACCGAAAACTAATGGGCGAAGGTAAACATTGAATGAACATAGCATGAACTTCCCCGCCTGTAAATAGAATTTTGCAAGATGACGTCACTGGTGAACGTGTGGTTCATACTGATGAATGGAATTCAGTTTTGACAGGTATTCGTGGTTTGTTTGTTTTAGAATTCAAACAGATGAACTTCCCTCAAATAAACAAACCACGGACACCTGTCAAAAGAAATTCATCTGATTCATTTTGCGAGGTTATGTTAGGTTGGTGTGAAACACAATTGTATGCGTGTTCATCACTGCTTCCTTGCAAGATTTATTAATTTCTTCGTTGGCTTCTATTGGTGATTTATTTTCGATTCCTGATTCTATTGTGTGCTAGTGCTCGAAGCTTCCAATCGGATCACTTGGTGATTGTGAGGTAACGCGTTCAAAGCAAAAATGAATCGGAAGCCGAAAAACGCCATGTAGCCAGTAATTACAGCGGGAAAAACAAAAAATATTACGTATACTGGTAATGGCACAGGTTACTTAGTTGGTAATGGTACGAGCATGTCACAAAACATAAAAGTATGCATTCTTGTTGAAATAGAAAATAAGCGAATGTTTGTTCAACGAACGATAATCGACGATATGGATATTGAACCCTCTTCAATTGAAATCTCGATAGCGATTTTTCTTGCATGTTATGTGATATAAAATTCATTCTCATTGTGTCAATCGTCCCTACTTATCGGATAAGTGTGGCAGGAAAATTAAAAAAGAAATCTTATTGATTTTCCCCAGACGGTACATACTTAACAAAACTTCCAACACTGTCATTCGAACTAAAAGACAATGAAAGATTCTGTTCAAATGAATGCTACCATCTCTCGTCTCTGAACATTATCATCTGGCGATCCTACTGGATCGTATTTCCATTGCCACTCAACCAACGAAGAGTGAATCCCTAGCAGGCAGAGCTGTTGTCCATTCGACTTGCGTGGTGGAATGAAGTAATATACAAAACGTCTAATCTTGTTCACTCAGTGAGTTCCTAGGTATGATGCTTTTACCAATACATTTATCGATGTGGTTATATTAAGCACGGATAGTAATAAATATTTTCGCGGGATTTTTTCGGCAGTCACCCACACTGCATGAGATGGATAATAGAACTGCTCTGGAAGAACTTCAGAAGCACTTTTAATCTCCATTACCACTGATCTGGCAACACTAGTGTGTTTTTTTTACAAAATGGTAAAGAACCAGACCAGCCCTGAGACCTGGTAGTTGAAGTTAAACTACCTCAAGGTTTTGCCAGTGCCCAGGAATTTTGCTCTTTAGAAAGATGTACGTTGTTGATAGTTTGATAGTAGTAGTAGAAAGTAATCATCTGACAGTTTTTCAAAAAATTCACAATTTATGGTGTAAATACTCAAACTTCTAAAAACTGTATTTTGACTATTGCATGGAATAGTAACGCATAGAAACGAAATCGAAGCAATATAAAATGTTCAAGCATGTGAATTTATCAACTCTATTTAGTCGTTTTTACACGGTTCCATAATAAAAGTGGAACGTATGCCCCGTGCAAAAAAAAAACCTTAGTGTACTTACTTAGGCCTGACGATGCTCATATTCCTTACCAAAACCACATGTTGCCTAAGGCTGAATAGGTCCTTTGCATTTCAACCGATCCATTTCACAGCCGTTCTCGACCATGAAGGTCAATAAAAATGAGAAGAGAAGAAGTTATTTGTATTTCATGGCATGCAGATTATTGGTTATATTTTCACAACGTTTCGTTTCTCTAACCAGGAATATCCAATTCCCAACCTAACCAAATTTAATCAGCACCAACCAGAAGTAATGATCTTTAAATCAAAACGGATTTAAAAAAAAAATACTGGATAAAATTATTATCTAAATTTTAAATTCAATACTTGTCTCTAGTTAAGGATCTAGTAAACATCCGTATCCCAAATTTAACAATATTCCAAATCAGAACTAATCTTCCAAAAGTAACACCCCCGGAAACGAATTGTTTGGTATGGAGGATCTATGCTATAAACTACATTGGAAGGCTTATTCTATTGCTTCAAATGGTGATCTATAAGATGGCCCTCCGCGTCCTCTTTTTTAAAATATCTGCATGTCATCGTCAGTCTTAAGTAACACTTTTCTGTGGCTTTGTGCCTCACTTCGAACAGTCAGGTAATAACCCGAATCAAAACATTCACCCTTTTCAAAGATGTTGCAATTAAATTCAGTTATTAAACCATGAGAAAACTAGGTATTTTGGTTATTCATTCCATGAAACAAATGGATAAACAACAACCTAAGCTGCCACTAAAATGAAGTTTTCTTAATTATCGTTTTTCTTAGATTGAAAGTAAGAAGTCTAAGAGTGAATTGCGGCCTATCCCGCCAGTATCATAGCTGATGTTAGTGCCTTGATATAAATACAATTGACTAATACAATTGAAAATATATAGACCACTACAAATTTTACTTTTTATTGTATACTTTTCTTTAACATAAGCCCTTCAATACCATTTGCATGGTTCAATAGTTTCAGACGTCCTCTCGTCTGTCGGAGAAGTGTTCTAAAATGCAAATTCTAATTTTTACTGCCAAAATCTGTTTAGTATTGCCTGAACATTTGCTCTTTATGTATTGTTTTTACTTATTTCTGTTTGAAGTTTTGCCACAAAAGTAATAAACAAGGTTAGAAGAAACATAAAGAAGTATAAATAAGACGTCATCACCATGTCTGTTACATGTTTTGCTTCAAGAAAATTCAACTCTTTGACGAGCCGCTTGCAAACATTCTCAGATCCGGTTCACTAGGCTCTGTTTTTACTTTCATTGTAGTTGAACTAGAGTAATTTCATACTTTCGGTCAAATATTTTTGTCAAGCGCTGTTATACTAGAGACTGTATGGAGAGTTGCATCTGCATCAGGATCACATAATATATATTATATCTCATATATATTATCTCCGTTCCCTCAGCGTACATTCACACTCACCAAAAAGTCTGTTTCTAGCAGATCCATGCGGCTTCCTCCCGATTCGGACACTATCTTATCATCTCACTACCGTTCAACTGGAGTCTCCCAAAAGCGAATGTTGCACGAATTTTCTTCCGAAAAATAACTTCATTGAAGGGAACAAACCGGATCACAAAATCAAACGTCAAATTTGATTGAAAACATAGCCTACTCGGGATGTTTCGATGTTCTTTAATCAAGTGTTGAGAGCAGTGTTGCAGAAAAAACGGAATATGCGTGAACATAAAAAAAATAAGGTGATCAGTTTCATCTGCTACTAAGTTATTACGTTTGGGTGTGAGTAGTCTGCACTTTCTGAAAATTTGGTAGTGCGTTTTGGACGCAAACACCAGCACAATCAGCTGTCAAAATTATCTTTTCTATCACGAACCAACATGAAAACTTTTAGGTTATCATGGCGATAGATACGATAGTGTGCGTGTGTTAAAAGCCACTACGTTGTTATCACACGACTAATCTACTATGGATGTATGTGAAAATAAACTGGCACCGCTTATGATGCGCTCACACATACGCGTAAAACGAGTCAATGCTTTTAGCCCAGTTGCCACAACAATATTAGTGAAAATGGGCAAATTTCGCAAAATGGGCGACGAAACATACATACGAACTCGAAGACTTTAAACAGCTTCCGGGTCTGGCTTTTCGTACCGCAATGCAAAGAACACCGCTGCTGTGCATTTCCGGACACAGAAGATGTAAAATCGAAAGAAGTATTGATTTGGTAGGACATCTGTAATTGTGGACCACAACATGTGGTCGAAAATCTAAAGTTTCGGCTCTACCGGCACTATCAATAAGGATGTGGAACGAGAAAAAATTGCTGCAATGCGGTTGCCTACCGCTCATCAAAAGCCACGACTCTCCAGCTCTGTTTGGCACTGGTTTGGTATCCTGTCACTTTGCGAACTCCGTCTCATGGAATGGTATAATGTACCAAGAGGTCAAATAAGTGCCAAAAACAGCCAATCCACCGAACTGTCCAGAACTTCGAAATAGAAGTCCCGTGGGCTCTGAGTTAAGCGTAAACTCTTCGAAACAAAAGAAAGCAAATGGAACCGATGATTTCTTGGGAAGATAAGAATTGTCCAATGGAGCATAACTGAGGATATCGTACAGAACCTGATGGCTGGTGTACCACAGAAAGTTCGAGAATTTTACAGAAAGAAGGATTAACATCTCTGTTGCTACCCCGGCAAGTTGCTGTACTTCTTCTGGAATGAAAAACATCATTTGAAAAATTCAATAGTTTTCTGTGAATTGTTTAACAATGCAACACAAACTCAATCAAATTTTAATAACACCATTGCCCGCTTCTGACTTCTGTTCAACGATTCCCATTATCTTACAACCTCTGGTGAATATGATACCTTAACCCAAATTGGCGAAACAGATAGCGGAAAAAAATCGCCCACGAATGAAAAATAGTTGAGAAAACACGGTATCCAACTCGAAGCCGTGGAAAAGCAAATGAGAACAATATACAGAAAGTTTCAGTTTCGTGATTACATTGCAGCAGAATATTCTCAGAGTTCCTCTTTTTGACTGCTAAAGGTAAACCTTTGTCAAGGAATGCTCGTTTCCAAAGATTGAATGTATTAGTGTCGGAATGAAACGTTCTACATCCCAAGCCATAATGGGAATAATCAAGTTTCCATCACGCAGCAGTATCGTGTTTCACGCCGTCGGCACGTAATTTCACTTGGCTATCACTGGTTCCTCGCCAACAACGCCTAATTGCAACAAAGTTTCCCGTACAGTTGCAAGCTGCGGCTCGGAAATTTATCGCAAATTGATGATTTTGAGTCAAACTTTTGCGGATTAAGTTTGGGGAATAATGGACCGTTACTTTTGATTCCAGTTTCGCAAAAGCACATCGCCAATTTATGATGATTTACGTTAGTGGATGGTGTGATTTTTGGTTGCCAGGAGTGTTCCGTGGATGTAAGAGAGGTAACAAAAACCACTGACGTGACGAAATTTGCAAATGGACTGCGGTGTCGATTAATGCAAGGCATATAAATTGGCTTCTTAACCCCAAAAGGTGACTCGGCCGACTGGGCAGTAAAATTTCTATTTGCTGATTTGCGTTATGATTTGATTGAACCTATAACCATAGATGGCCGCCAATCGCACCAAGGTATGATACAACTATAGAACAAGTTTCTACTGAACGGGAATTTACCGTTGCTGAGGCTGGTATTTAGGGGTGAACTGGCACCGAAGTCTTTCTCCATACAGAGTACAAAGTAAATTAACTAACATCCCATGCAGCACACTACGACCTTGATTAGTTGTAGTAACTTGATTCTGACTTAGAAAGTCATATTTATGATATCTCAACCGAATTGCAACAACTGTGCTACTAGGGATGTTATGCTGTTGATACAACAAATTGTAGCGCCTTCAAAACAACCTTGAGGCTAAGGCCTGCAGGTCATCTACTGTACACAGCAGTCATCTTCCATTGTTTTTTGTCTAAAGGGTGTTCTGATCAACATTTGGTCAAACAGTAATGTGTGTGAGTCGATCAAAGTTTTTATTAATAAAACAAGTTCTTTTTCTTTTTCAAGTTCAGTTAAAACAGAATACAGGAGAAATATTCAGCTAAGCTTCCTCTTTACCAAATGCGAATTGCCGGGTCTTTCGTTTAAAAACTGCCATAAAATTTGGTACAGTCTCCTTCTCCACTATATTCGCCGCAGAACGCCAGTTTGTCTTGAACTGTTTCTCGCTCACAACAGCTTTTTGAGTCTTCTTAAGGTTCCGCTAGATGGCCCAATATTGTTCGTTGGGCGGAGCTCTGGCTCCGGCAAGAGTTCTTGTTCATAGACACCACTTCAACGTTGTTGGCAGCATACCACTCCACGGCCTTTTTTCCGCAATGGCAAGATGTCAAATCCGAGCCAAAATAGAACGGAACAATTGTGTCGCTTCAGGAAAGGCAGCAGCCGTTTTTGTAGGCACTCGCTCAGATACATTTTCTGGTTGACGGTTCCGGTCACTATGCAAACGTTGATCTTCAAGTCACAAGTACAGATGGCCTGCCACACCAGATATTTCTTCGCGAACTTTGACAGTTTAATGTGCTTGAAAATATAGTACCACGTCATTGATGATGAGACCTACATCAGAGCGAATTTTAAGTAGTTTCCGGGGCAGAAATATTTCACGAGTATGAACAAATTTGCATTGCCAACGGAAGATGTTGGTGAAATCTGCTTCGAAGTATATGATTTGACACTTAAATGGTGGAATGGTCAAAAATAAGTCAAATATGATTAAGTGCACATTAATTAGTTTATTATATAAATGATCAATCTTTATTTCTTTTTGAAGTTCCTCGTCTATAAAACACAGGAAAATTATTTTATTAGGCTTCCAATTTCCGAAGAAAGATGATGGGTGTTCAAGACTTTTAAATGCACGATTAAATAAACTACGCTATATTTGAATCGATCTAGAGGTGGGCAAAATGACTCACAATAGCAAGTGACTCCGAACAGTTCCGCTCAATGAAGTGAGCTAGTTCTTCAGAACCGTTCTTTTGCTCTTTTCCTAGCACTTTGCTAATTCTAATCAGCGTATTGAGATTTTTTATTTATCGTTGAAAATATTCGATTTGATTTTTAAACATACTACAATCTACGAAATATGTTTCGCGGTTAGCATCTCACCAACCAGTTCTGCTTTTGAAAAGATCTGTCCACAAGGTACAGCGTTGTAGAAATTGTTATCTTTATCTGATGCCAATGCTGATTGGGGTTCAGCATGCTGACTTTCATACAAAGTACCAATATTTTTCCGCATTTTGTTCACGAGACCTTTGGTTATTCGCGTTGTAATCTCCACATCTCCAAAACTACTTAAACCGCGGATCGAGAAAGATGGCTTAAGCGATCAGTTCATTTGATTCTCTTTTTCCGAGCTGCTTGATGAGACCATCTTCCAGTTCATCTACCAACTTTTCGATATTTGGAGGAAGAGAATCGTTTGAATGCACTTGATATGTTCCCTCATATGTGGGCAAGTACTGAGCTTTTCCATCAGATTTTCCTGACGAAATTTCAATCGAAACTTCATTGAAAAGGCCGAGAAGCGCGTCGAATCCAATAGGTCAATAGGACCTTACTCAAGCAACACAAAACAGTCAAAATTGGTTACAGCAACTGGATTGCAACTTAATTGAGTATCATTGAGGTTAAAACAACAGAGTTGAAACAAGTGTGCTGCCAGGGTACGGCATCTTTGTTCAATAGCAATCGTTCTAACGTTCAGAACGTGAAGTTCTATCTCGTCAGAACATTTTGCTTCAGCTTAGGAGGATTTTTTCCTTAATTTAATCATACACAGATAATCATTAAAAACCAAGTGTTGAGTGAGAGCGTGAAAGAGAAATTTCCATCTGTTTGCGAGTCTAAAACTCTACTCTCGCTCTTTCATGGCAGTTTCGAACGTTCTTCTGGTTAAGGGCTTATGCTGCATCATTATTGATGAGCAGTCATTACCTCAATATTTAGAACCGATATAACAAGAATCGGTACTAGATATTGAAAAATTTAATCACATCAGTTTGTATGCTAACTTGTTGTGAGCAATCTGATAGAGTTCGATTCCGATGTTCATTGCACTAACAATCGAGATTTATCAATTTGAAATAGCAAGGTGAGTTTGTGAGAGCGAGATACAAGATAGGAGAAAATACGTGTAGCAGGATTCAAACTTAAGTGAGAAAATTTAATCAGATAGTGGGTCTTTCCACCTGCTTCAGCTTAGGAGGATTTTTTCCTAATTTAATCATACACAGATAATCATTAAAAACCAAGGTTGAGTGAGAGCGTGAAAGAGAAATTTCCATCTGTTTGCGAGTCTGAAATCTACTCTCGCTCTTTTCATAGCAGTTTCGAACGCTCTTCTGGTTAAGTGTATATGCTGCATCATTATTGATGACAGTCATTACCTCAACATTTAGAATCGATATAACAAGAATCGGTACTAGATATTGAAAATTTAATCACATCAGTTTGTATGCTAACTTGTTGTGAGCAATCTGATAGAGTTCGATTCGATGTTCATTCACTAACAATCGAGATTTATCAATTTGAAATAGCAAAGTGAGTTTGCGAGAGCGAGATACAAGATAGGAAAAAATACGTGGAGCAGCGATTCACCTTAAGGAGAAAATTTAATCAGATAGTGGGCCTTTCCACCTCGTTCCCACTCTCACTCACTCGAGTACAACTAGCTTTAGCGGTCGATCAGTAGCTCGGGAGTCACATATCAATAAGCGCTCTCGCTCATTTAAATAGCTCTTGCTCCCCTATCACATGGTACAGTTCGTGAGCTATATTGGATAGGAGCTGCCGTTTGCGCTCTCGCTCGCTTGTCATATTGGAAACAGAAATAGCTCCCGTTCACGCTCCCGCTCACATATTGTTATTTTGTGAGCTATCCGGAGTGAGCTACCGCTCAATAAAAAGAGCGTTGGGTCACTCGTTCATCTTGCGTGATCTAGTTCTTTAGCTCAGTTCATGAGCGCATTGCCCACCTCTAGAATCGACCCAGTTGTGATCGTTCAATCCTTTATTGCCAACATGAGGATTTACAAACCTGAGTTTCTCCGAAACTGTACTTGTCGTTTTTAAGAGAGCACAATAAAAATCGTTGTTTTGAACCGATTTTGCTAAATTACACAGGTACTGTACAGATTCTTTCACAAGCTCTTCCTAAAGTTTAACCGACTTTCGCAAGCTGAAAAAAATGCACATACTGAACGACTGTATAAATTTGGTTTAATTTTGATAACTATAGTCGATTTCCCAATTAGTATAAGAAGTTTAACAATAATTATCGACTAACCCTTTACCTATATTTCTAAAGTTGGTATAGGTGAGCGCTGCATGAGGTATAGAATACAAAAAAAAAACAATACAAAAAAAATCCTTTGAAGTAATAGACTAGCAAAATAGAAACTTTCGGATATTCTTACATATTCGTAAATATTTTAGCCAATCCGCAACGGTTAAACATACCAACTTCTGTTATCGTGATTCAAGTTATTATGTATAATTTTCTCATTATTGTGTGGGCAAGGCTTACTTTGTGAGTTGAGCTTTTTTCGTTCAGTAATATCATATTTTACAGAATGATCAAAGTTCACAAGACATCCAAGCTGTCAGATAAAGATACAGTCAGTTTTTATTTAATTTCATTGATTTTCACCTCGTCGCATTCGTCGAAACTTGTTAAAATTATTTTTCAGAGGATTTCCCTGGATTATGCTGTTTCAAGCATATTTTCCTTTGAACTTATAGTCTAAGATCAATAATATGCATATTTTCCATATTCTTTCAGAACGCTTTTCTTCATGAAATTAGGTTGTAAATTATCAATTGGGGGTAATTCTGTAGAAGAATCACACTTGAAATGTGCTTATTAGGTATTCATGCGTTTTAAAAACAAATGAACATTGTATAATTAATTGGCAGTTCATAGGGTTGTCTTGGATGCGAATATAATCAACGACTCTATTTGTATTTAATTGTTGGTTTAATTATTCATGATCAATTCCCAGGACGTAGTATTATTCCTCGATTAATTTTGTCAACATCGATCTGAGCTCGTGGACTTGTATCTGTCTTCTCTTCAACCATTTCCTCTCTTTATTTATCATTAACGAATTCGTTACAATTTCAATATGGCAAATTTCGGTCCGACAAACATTGTATCTAATGTGTTTACAAATCCCAAATTAATTATATTTGAGGTATTTATCAGCTCACCAGAGGCCTAGATGAACAAAACAATGAATAATCATGAGAATCCGTCAAAATGTATGTATTTATTTAGAAATATTATTTGGCACCTTTACTGTAAAATTCAATTACTGGAAAAATCAATTGGCACCTTTATTGGAAAATTCAATATACAAACTCAAACAACTGTAAGCTCAACAAGCTGCTAGCATCCAATTAGATTCAGCATACTCTGTTGAATTTAAATTGAAGTATGTTTTAATAGAGCATCAATTTTGGTCACACTCCAATGTCTACATAATAATATATGAAAGGAAACAGCCTTTGCCCGCATGCTATCACTTCTGATAGCTATTTCCTTCATTCTAGGTTTTTTTTTCTTTAAGCGATTCGCATACTACTCGGTCAACCGCACGAACATACCAGCCAGCAAGGCTGAAATCAGAGGGAAGGAGCGTAAGGAATAATAAAAGAATCTCACACCACATTTTCCCCCACAGAAGCATAAGATCGGTGTTTGGTTCACCACGACATGGGAAGTGAAAATCGTCGTTTAATGTTTACTTTAAAGAGCCAACAGGTCGTTGGCTTCCGTTGCTGACCAAGCAAAGTAAGGGTAATGAAGTTTTTCGAAGACCACAATCTGAGCAAGTGTATGTATGTGTGTTTGAACGAACTGAGCGACCCCCAGCGGACACCAAAGGCAAACACCCAACACGATTTATCATGTGAAGACATCTTGAACGTTAAAGTGTATAACTGCCAGGAGAGGGGTCATTGAAGCACAGTAGAGAAACGATGGGCTAAAATTAAATGACCATTTGACATTTGCATTGGCTCATAATTTTCAATTTTCCGATAAATTTTTACTTTTCAAGAGGCCTGATGTGAGTTTCAATTGAAATGACTGATATTTCAATCGTAGTAGTTTATTTCAGATTCATGATTTTTTTAATTAGACTTAAGACTCTTGAAAAATGTTCGAATAACGTTTTTAAGAGTTTTATAATCTTATATTTAAAAAAACAATCATCTGAAATAAACTACAACAATTGAGACATAAACCGAATTTTATGTTCAATTTAAGTTTTGAGTTATCCGGATAATTGTGGATTGTGGATTGTGGAGACAGGCCTTACTTTTATTGACTTTCGCAAAGATGTCCCCCAGGGTTGCGGCTTATCATTTTTGACTCAGGCATATTCATTTGCCAATATCTCCTTTCAGAGGGTCGATATGATAATATATGATGTATGATGAACTTGTAGTGCATGAGTAGACCTACAACTTTGTCTAACAGTACATTGCTCTAACTCCTATATCTTCGACATGAGAGCGTATATTCACAGTGATCTTCACAATGATAATCGCGTGATCTTCACCGCAAATATCATCACGAAGATCACTGCGAATATACGAATATATATGGATAAGTCAAAAATGATAAGCCGCAACCTTGATGTCCCCTTTTGATTATTGCCGCTACATAATATTCCAAGAGCCTCTTCTTTTCTTTTTAATCGGGATGGAATCTGGCACCAGACTCCTAAAGAACTCAGGGTGTGAGGATGAGGGTGTCAACTCCTCGACCCACTAAAAACCCACCCGTGCCTACTTAGGGCTTTAGTAGTTAGGTGGTCCCTGCGACCTGCCGTTGGTCGTTTCGCCATTTTGTTGGAGATCAAGGACGATCTGGGAGGCTGCTACGCATACCGCGTCCCAGATGTCCGAGTCTTAAGACATCCTCTGGACCAGGGTATCCGAAGTCGTGTCGTGACCGCTTACGGCTATTTTGCCGGATCTCGCGAAACGAGGACATGCGAAGAATACGTGGTCCGCGTTTCCCTCAACTCCCGCGCTCTCGGTGCATGCGGAGGACTGTGCATGCCCGTATTTGTGCAGATATTGTCTAAAACAGCCATGGCCAGACAAAATCAGTTTTAAGTGGAAGTTCACTTCACCGTGTCGCCAAATCACCAGTATAGTTCCGGGATTAGGCGGTCGGTCCACCAACCTTTGGTGAAGTTGTTCCATTCCCTTTGACACTTAACCATAGATGCGGCTATAGTAGTCTTCCGAATATCTCTTGTTCCACGGTGTTCGAAGCACTCTGCATCCTCTTTTATGACGATGCCAATTGGCATCTTCCCCGCAAGGACGCAGACCAGGTTGCGTGATACCGTTCGGTATGCACTACCCAATCTCAGGCACCTATGCCTGTACGTACTATCTAGCTAACTCAGATAGCTCTAGGTATTCAAGGTGGTGATCCATGCCGGCCCGCCATACCTAAGGATGGACAGGGTGACATTGAACTTTACGCCATAGAGGCTTTCTTGCAGGCGTAATTGATGTGGCTGATAAAGGACAGCTTATCGTCGCTCATGATCCCCAAATACATCAAAGACCTCTTCGATTGAATTTTGCAGTTACCTAAATAGTCATAAATAGTTGTAGTTACTTGATTATGACTTAACAAGTCATATTTATGTTATCTCAACCGAATGGCAACAAGTGTGCTACTAGGGATTTTAACGATAAAAGTGTCGCAAACGTGAAAAATGGCTCAACCTGCTAGAATTTTAGATTGCTATCAACCTGTTTCATCTCTTAACAACCTTTAACCATGTTACATTGAGAATATTATTTCGTAAATTTGCTCAAACTCATTTCGAAAGCATAATTTTTGTACATGAACAATACGTTTCATACATTGTAAGTCGCATTCGTATATCTTATCATCTTGAAAAACGTCATTATTTCACCTTATTCATCTTCTTATTTTTGCATTTCAAGTTTATTGCTTGCTCTTAGCTTACTGTACTAAATGCACTTCCACAGTTATTAATTGAAAGCAGTCGATGTCAGGCAGCACTTGTGCATTAGTATGATTGTGTGGCAAGTAAAATCATACCCTAAGCCCAGGGAGTCGACAAATTTTCCTTAACGAAAAAATCCTAGACTAGACCGGGAATCGAACCCAGTCACCTTAAGCATGATATTGTTTTGTAGCTGCCATAAAGGCTATCGACTGCGCTAAGGAATAACACCTTATTGATTCAATGTACGATATATATTTCGTGCGAACTAGCCAATCGCTGCTCCTCTTCTACTCCATCCGCGCATGTTTGTGGTGCTATTGAGGTGGGCTGAATGTATTTGTTCACTGTTGAATAGAAATAAATGCGACATACGCTTCGAGTCGAAAATTGTGGGACAGTGAGATCGGGTAATCCATTTCATCGGTGTTTGTGAGTTTTGTTTTGTCTTTATGATGGTGGTTTTCAGCCTCGTGAGCAGGTTGCATTACCAAACTATTGGTCAATTGTTATTTATTTCCGCCAGTCATTGTTGGTCAATTGTTATTTATTTCCGCCAGAAGCATTCAGTTAGACCAGGTTGGGAAGGATAGATGTTAACATGTTATCTTCTAGCTGCTGGCTAAAAGTTGTAGAAGAAGGAAATGGAAATCAAACAAATGAAGTGCCACTTACAAAGCGAGAGTGTTACCAATTACGCCACACGACCCCATAGTTCTTGGATCTTTTGACCAGTTTTATTTACAGTTTCAGATATGACGCTTTGATTAATTTGTTGAGAAATAGTCTAACATAGTCAACGTAAGCCAGGCGGATGTGTCTTGTACATAACCACACTATTCTTTCTTATGTATTGACTTTTTGCTTGTTTATCTAAACAAGAGAAAGCTTGCTCAGTTCAGCATTTCAATCAGCCTATCAACAAACTCGTAACATCAAAGAAAAGCATAGAAAAAAACTGCTTGTTGAGATACCTTCAATATTCGTGTTGAGTGACTTTATCGAAGGATCCGCATCTAATCGCCAGACCGTAGTAGTTGGAGCTTCTTTAAATCCATAATGTCCGGAACCATAATGAAGGGTGCCTCACATCAAACTGCATCACGCAAAAAAAAACGCTGTAGAAAATTACCTAGTTGGCCAATCCTTTCAAACTCTCAGACATTAAAATATTACCCATTAGTAAGGTTTTGGTAATTTCATTCAACTTCAATAGTATAACGGTACACTCGCACCTTACGCTTAACTCCACATATTAGGTTCTGTACAACATCTGGCGGCAGCTTCTTCTGTACGGAAACCCACTTTTCTTCATGTCATGTGATGCTTCCGCAGTGCCTGCTTCATAATAGCCCAGTATTTATCGGTGGTCCTTAGTTCCGGTGCGTTGGGGAGGTCATGTCCCTGTGGTACGAAAGTGATCCCGTTGGCTTCAATACCACTGCAGGACAACATTTGAATAGAGGCACGAAGCTAGATCCGAGAAGAATATCGTAGGTCCGTCGTGTTGCTTCAACAGAGAAAGCAGACGCTTCTGTAGTCGCTTCTTGAGGTAAATCTCCCCGTTGACAGTCCCGGTAGTCACGAACGGCGTACTTCGTTTACCATACGAGCAGTTCGCTTGCCAAATCGCATGTATTTCTTGGCAAACTCGGAAAATTGCTGCTTCCTTACTTCCTCCGGAACATCAACACATGTTTGGGCGGTGAAAAACAGTTGCCTCGAAAACTGCCTTGATCCATGCCATCCATCATCCATGCTGAGACAATAAGGCTTCGTCGTCAACCGTACTTTGCCGTTCGTCATGATTTGAAGCCTTCTGCACTTTGTACGTATGCAGACCTTCCCGGTACTTGGCTCTCTTAACGAGAGACTTGGAAAGATTCAGCTTTATGTCCACATCCCTAACCGAAGCATTGGGATTCCGCTCAAACGTTTTCACGACACACTTGTGATCCTGATCACTAATAGATCATCCATTCTGACCGCATTTCACCTTCCGTTTGATGCTCAGAGTTTTGTAGTAACACTTAATCACACGACTCACCGTTGACTGCACGATTCCGAGTTGTTTTCCGATGGCCCGATGAGAGAGTTTAGGTTACTCCAGGTGCTTGGGCAAAATCAATTCGTGACGTTGCTTTTCGGGTGACGCCATTTTTTCCAATTTTCGAAAAACTGACAGCTATAAAAATACAACAATGATAAAACACTCTAAACTATTGCTACTCAAACTTTCAGAGAAATATACCCAATGGGTAATTTTCAACAGCGTTTTTTCCGTTATGCAATGTGATGTGGGACATCTTTTGAATGCCTTTTTAGGTTACATTCACCTCACAAAACGAGACCAGTTGCAAATAACTACACTTTATTGGAAACAAAACACTATACATTATATTAAATAATTTTAACGAGTTAGTTGATCACTAGATATTTATTAAAACAATTATTTAAGGAAGTCCAGCCACTTGTAACTGATCCCTAGCTGTGATCGTATACCGATTACATTTGGTGATGATTTGTTTATTTTGTTTATCTCCTCTGGCAGTGGAATGAGTGGTAGTGAAAACCTTCCAACAGATGAGTGATCGTATCGTTTTCTACCGTCTCTGAGATGGCTTCTCAATTTAAACAGCCCGATCGCGTATAGTGACTGCATCCGTATTCATTTCGCTCCTAAAAAAATAAATAGTGGAGGATTATATCTGGGATATAACCACAAGGTGCACGTAAGACCGCGTTGGTTTATTGTAATAGTGAAATTATCTTATTTGTACGCATCATTACACATATGGTTGAATAAAATGTTAATAAAATAGTTCTATAATTTTGCTTTGAACCCGTCCAATATAATGAATTTTGCTCCATACTGCACTTTCGTGATTCTCGTGATCTTTCTGGGTCATACTATTCAACGCTGGTATATAGCACGCGAGATGAACCGAAATTATTTCATAAGGACAATAACCAGTTTTCAGTGACCCAAAAATTTTATCATTGCATTGTCCATTAAAGGGTGTTTCGATCAAAATTTGGTCGGCTTAAACTTAGACGCAATTTTCTATCATCGTGCATTAAAACAAATTTGCTCACCACTCATTTTGAAGATGTGTGCGTGTAGCATCATGTCTCTATTTTGATTTTGAGATTAGCACTTCAGTTGTCAAAATGTCGTCGAAGGAAGAGAAGCAACGCATCAAAATTTTGCACGTGCAGGGTGAAAATCCAAACTACTCTCGCGCCAAGCTGGCAAAATTGTTGAATGTGGCTAAATCAACTCTTACCAAAGTATTAAAAGTGTTCGGTAAACGTTTGTCGACAGCCAAGCAAGCTGGATCGGGGGAAATCGAAAGCCGGAGGTCACAGTGACGACAAAAAGAGTTGCCCGCTGTTTAGAGTGGAACCCCAACATCTCCGTCCGGGATGTCACAAAGAAAGCTGGGAGTGGCGCCTTCAACCGTGGATAGAGCTGAAAAACGAGCTGGACTGTCGACTTACAAGAAAGTGTACAACTCCAAATCACGTCGATAAACAAAACACGTCGGCCAAAGTACGATCGCGAAAGTTGTACACGACGATTCTGACGAAGTTTGATTGCTTGGTACAGGACGATGAAACTTACGTCAAGGAAGACTTAAAATAGCTTTCTGGACAGGAATTTTATACGACCACCGGACGGGGAAAGCTGGCAGATATTTTCAAGCACATTACACTGTCAAGAGATATCTGGTGTGGCAGGCCATCTGTACCTATGGCTTGAAGTGCAACGTTTACATTGCGACCGGAACTGTCAACCAGGAAATTTATCTGAGCGAGTGCCTACAAAAACGTCTACTGCCTTTGCTGAAGCGACACAATTGTTTCGTTCTATTTTGGCCGGACTTGGCATCTTTCCATTACGGAAAAAGGTCATGGAGTGGTATGCTGCCAACAACGTTCAAGTGGTGCCCAAGGACAAGAACCTTCCCAACACGCCAAAGTTCCGCCCACTCGAACAATATTGGGCCATCGTCAAGCGGAACCTTAAGAAGACTCAAAAAACTGTTGTGAGCGAGAAACAGTTCAAGGCAAACTGGCGTTCTGCGGCGAATAAAGTCAACAAGGAGACTGTTCAAAATCTTATGGCAGACGTTAAACGAAAGACTCGGAAATTCGCATTCGGTAGAAAGGAAACTAAGCTGAATATCTCTACTGTAATTCTGTATTAACTGAACTTGAAAAAGAAAAAGAATTTGTCTTATTAATAAAAGATTTTGATCGACTCATACACAATACTGTAAATCAGGGTTGCGGCTTATCATTTTTGACTCAGGCATATTCATTTGCCAATATCTCCTTTCAGAGGGTCGATTTGATAATATGATGTATGATGAACTTGTAGTGCATGAGTAGACCTACAACTTTGTCCAACAGTACATTGCTCTAACTCCTATATCTTCGACATGAGAGCGTATATTCACAGTGATCTTCACGATGATAATCGCGTGATCTTCACCGCGAATATCATCGCGAAGATCACTGCGAATATACGCTTCTTATTCCTCAGATATAAAAGATAGAGCTATGTATTTCTAGACCAGAGTTTTAGGTCTACTCAAGCACCATAAGTTCATCATACATTATATTTTGAAATTGAGCTTCTGAGAAGAGCTATCGGCAAATGAATATGGATAAGTCAAAAATGATAAGCGCATATCCTGCTGTAAATGACAAAAATTTTGATCAGGACACCCTTTAGTCGGTCTTGCATGACTATGTCTCCCATACCCCAAACGGGCGGACTGTGGCGGGTGGAAAAAGCCCTTTCCGAACCACCAGCTCGTGCCGAAAACTGAAGTCATTTCTTCTTCTTCTTTTTTCTTCTTTATTTATTTATTTATTTATTTAATATCATACATCAACAGGCTTCTATGCCCCAATAATGTGTTGTTGATCTCATAAAAAAACATAAACAAACAAATAACACATTAATAGCTTATCTAAACACATTAAAAAATCTAGTCCGCAGTGTAGCACTTGAAATGTGGAAATAAAATTCCGTTGCCTCCCGATTAAAAATCCTTTGTAGGCCAGTAATGGCGCTGTTTTGTCCGTAATTAGTGCGGTGATGTATTGGTTGCAGCAGGTGGTTGTTCCGCAAAGCTCTAGGTTGCACGAAGAAATTTATTTGTCCTCGGATTTCCAGGGCAATCCATTCGATTCTGCAAAATGTCGGAGATAAGAAGAGCCTTCGCAACATTCCTTCGTGTAGTTTCCGATTCTGGTAGCTTGGCAGACGGGTTGGATCATTCCATGCCAAACGTCGTAGTGCGAATCGAATAAATCGCCGTTGAACTGATTCAATTCACTCGATTCCATTTTGGTAGTGAGGGCTCCAAACAGTTGAACAGTATTCCAAAGTAGAACGAACCAACGCACAGTAGAACGCTTTTAAGCAAGCAGTAAATGTCGGTGAACTCTTTAGTTAGACGAAAAATAAACCCTCGATTTTTCAAGGCTTTGTTCACTATGAATGACACATGTTGCTTGTACGTCTTCTTCATTGTTTTTTATCGGACTTTAACCCTAGGGTTCATTCGTCCCGATGAGTTATTTCTGTTCATCTCGCTTGCTATATACTAGCGTTGATAGTATAGCCCTTGATAAAGAGAGCACGAAAATACAGTACGAAGCAAAATTCTAAAGATGGGACGAGCCTCAGTTATAAAATTAGACACCAGAAACAAAGCCAAATAATTTTACAGCTGAGGGTTGCGGCTATTTCTGTATTCATCGGGAAATGAACTAAATGAAATAAAAAGAAGAAGATAATTTGACCATTTTCTTATCCGTTTTTGAGGACCTGGATAGGGAAAAACATATTTTAAACCTGTTTTTTCGGAGATTTGTATGGGAGCAAAACTCCACAAAACTTTGTCCGATTTAAATGCATGTCCAAAGTAACAATTGTGAGAGATTTTATGAGAGTTCTGTTGACCATGGTTTGGATTTGTAGTCTTTGGCGTCATTTGGCGTATATACATAAAAATGTTACAATTTATGTCAAACAAATTCTGGTAATCACAAACAACCCCACCCCCCAGATTTGCAGTCAATATAGCAGCGCTGTTGTACACACCATCCCCGCGTTATAACAGTACAATTTCTTCATCATTCCTTTGACATTTTTCTTGCAGCTAAAACCTCGGCTCGATCGACCACCAATCAAGCAACCACCGACCAACGATCAATCAGGAGCCTGTTGTTCCAGCCAGTCCATCATGCCACCAGCAGAGAAACGACTCGACCCCTTCAATCCCTGACAGAACCTTCCTTCTTTTTCCATGAAACTCGCAACCGACAACGATGATGACTTTTCCCTCTTTTTCTGCTCCTTCGGCGTCATCTAGCGCACTCAAAACAAACAAACATTATTCCTCTTTTGTCAACGAATGCCGGCAGTGGTGACTATCGTGACCTTAGAAAGCATGTAAGACCTTGAAGGCGCAAAAACCACTACAATCAAGAATTCGGCCCAGATGGTTAATTCACACGGTGAAAAATCAATAGGAAACTGATACGCTTAAAAATACACTCTTACACAAAAAGGAACCTGATTTTTAGGTAATCATACATTTTCATTTTTATATGAATCAAGTTATATTTGTACTGATAAAAGGGGTTTTATTGAGTGAGCTGAAATCGAACAATCAATACCGGTGGAAAGCCACCAATCGTTGACTTTGTGTTAGTTAATACCTACCCATAAAAACATAAGTGTCTTAAGTAAGGATCCGCTATTGTCGTCATCGCCGTCGTCGTCGTCGTCGTCGTCGTCATCATCGTAATCCATTGATAGCTAGGGTAAATTGTTGATAGACAGCAAATATTCTTTGCGTTTCCGTGACTGGAATTAAAAATTGATTGCTCCTTCTTTAGTCGGAACTTTTTTGAGGAGCAAAACAAGAACTAATATAATGATCAGACAATACTCATGAATAAGTTAGCGGGACACTAGTTGCTAGGTAGTGCAAATAAGCGTCAATAGAAAAAAAGGAAAAATATCGATTTTACTGGGTCCTGGGAAATTATCGAACGGTAGTGCGGAGAAATGACCGTTTTGATTCTGTCCAGTGTAGCGAATGTTAGGTGGTGGCTAGTCGTTGAGCGAGCTTTGCACTAGAGCCGGGGTTATGTAAGCCGAATCTAGCATATAGCACTAAACATTGTTGGGATTGGAGCAGAACATTTTTAAAGTAAACTTTTGGAACTGTTTTTTCTTCCGCAAGTTAAACGCCTCCGCAATCCCTGGTGGAAGGAATTGATTGATGGTTTGGTTTTTTTAATGAGGGAAAGAGTATCAAGAATCGGTTGATGTTATCATTTTTCTCCTAGTGCTGAGAGTTGATTCAACTGATTTGTTGAAATTTTTGATACCAATAAGTGTTGATTTGATGAGTTTTGCTCGGTCTTTGGTGGCAGTAGTTTTCTATACAGAAAGATAGGCGATATTTTCGAAAACATTTTTTTAAAGTCCCGAAACAAATCGGCGAAGATGATATCACTAGCGAATTGCGCCATCCTCAGAAACACAGCAAATACTCACTGTTAAGAAGACGAAAAACAAAGATGTTTGAATATTGTTGTATTTGTTACCTTTTCTAAGTATAGACTACGTTAAGCAACCAATCAAAGTTTCCAAAAAATAAGAAAAAGAAATGCGGAGAGCAACTAAAAGGATTTTATATTTAATTTATACATGAAACAGCCATAGGAATTATTGAATCGTTGAAGAAGCAAGCTAGGAATTGTAGGTGGTATGGAAGGGTGGAATCGATTTTCTCAGCCATTTTCTAACATTTTATACAAAAACAAAGTGCAACAAGCTACTGGCGAAAACAGGTAGAGAGCTAAGGCAACTAATAAAACAGTACATACCAAAGTTTATAGGAAATATCCGTCAATGTTAGGAGACAGAGTGGTATTTTGCGCTTGAAGGTGTTAATTTTCTAGGGAGCTTTAACCGTCTGTAACTGTACTTTTAAGAGCGTGCACCCACATATAAATACATCCTAACACTAAGGAAAGACAGAAAAAACACATACACCGTTCTAACAACACTACTACACAATTTTATCAAGTATTGCAACAAGCCCACACGAAACGGAAGATCTTAAATTACGAATAAAACAAACAAAGGGAATCCCATACACTAGGAAAAATCTATAAGTCTTTATTGTTGATAATCCGACAAGGTGCACCAAACCAAAAACCGAACCTTTTTGATAACTGTCTACAAGCTATTTAGGTATAAACGAAGAGGAATAATGTTTGAACTTTATGTCCCATCGGAGTAATTCCCCTCCGACGCCCATTCCGTATCCCCGACTGTCGTATTCTACGCATAACTGTGGCTTGACTATATGAAATTGATGTAACTTAGAGCAAAATTGCACTGGAATCGAATCTGCTGGCACTAACAACTAACAACTGTTGCTACTAATAAAACAGTCTCTCTCTTCATCGATCAAAATCAGACAAGAAAATTTACTAAAAGCGCCACGCACAATCGGCCGCCACCATGTATGCAGCAGCCGGAGGTGCCTCGTTGGCATCACGTCAGGCTCGCAAAAAACAGGCCGCACAGAATACCAAGAACAAGGCCACCAACCAGCAAATCCTCCGTGAGAAGCTTGCTGCCAAGGCGGTCACAACTCCGACCAAAAGTAAACACTTTCACCAGTTACCTGCCTCCTATCTGCGAGCGCCACATCAGCACCATCGGAAGCTCAGCGCCGGCTACACCACCGTTCCCGGATACGATCAGCACCACAAATCGTTGGTACCTATCAGTGAACAATCTTCTTCATCCCATGGAGCTCATCCGCCTCATACGCCCCATCATCACCATCACCACCATCATCACCATCCGGGTCATCCGGGTCCATGCTACGCCGTTCATGGACCCGCGGGCAGAAGTGCCGGCACAGCCACCGCCGCCACTGCCGCCCATCCCCCATTCCCAAAACCAACAGGATTCCGCGAGTACGATAAACTGGTAAGACGTCAACAGCTCACCAAGTCCGCAACCGCCACATTGCCACTGGTCTCACAAGCACAAGATCTTACACCACCACAAACGCCTAACGCTACCCTCTGCTTCGCCGATCAACAACATCAGCAGTCCACACTTCATCTCGCCAGCCCAAATCCCAACACATTCTCACAGCCCCTTCACCTACAAATACCCACCAACGATCCGATCATAATTACACCGGCCACACCGCAGGCCACTCCACCGGGCAAGCTCAACCTTCAGCTCACCACCACCACTGCAAACTTTGGGGCTACAGACGATGAGGGACGACCATTGACGCCGGCCCCCGGAGTCCTGAGCGAAAGTGCAGTGTCTACTCGTAGCCGCAAGCTTGAACCCTACGACGAACACTACTTCAACAATACGACAATAAGCCATCAGCAGCTGCAACATCATCATCATCCGGACGACGCGTTTTACGCCCCTCATCAGCACCAGTAACTCCCGAACGGCGAACAGCAAGGCTATGTTCGTAAGTGGGACACCGAATACTACTGCTGTGACGCCGAACATCGACAAATTAGGCGTCTGTACTCGTGATCACATCGAGGTAAAGTAGCCAACATCACTGCAATGCAAAAAGTTTCAATTATCCATCCGTACTGGCATGCATGTTGATCCTTCCATTTCCTTCCTCCCAAGAATACGCTACTGTACGTCTCTATTTGACATTGATTTACCAAAGAGTTTATGAAGCTGCTCTTACTTAGATCCCGATCCGAACTCGGAAATAATGATGACACACTGGAAATTGCAACCTGTTTTTGCGGTTGCTGCGCGCAATGCAATGCAGATAATGATGAAAATGGACACCAGTTCCATACAGAAAGTGGAACACAATGAAAGTCGACGCTTTTGTTTGCCCGGTGCATTTTCATTTTTCAGCGGTCGTTGGTTGTGTTTTGCTGTGCCGTAAAGACGGTAAATAATTAATATTACTCACGAAATTGCACACGATAGAGGAGCAGATGAGATGATTGTTTACAGGGGGATGGGGCCTGAAAGCTGAAATAATTATACTTGAGAGTTGCATGATTTTAACGATAGAAACTGGCGGAATGCATGGTAAGTACTATACATAACATTTGCGAAGCGACTCTAATTGAAGCTTCTCTTGAGGGTTCCAGGTATACCTCGATAGTACGTACATAAACTTTCACACTTCAAATTGAAATTGCATAAAAACTACTGATTTTATCTGAAATCTAATACAACCAAAAGAATCTTTCTTATAGTCAAATAAAAATGGAGATTAAATCAGTAGTTTTTATGCGATTGCGATTTGAAGTAAGAAACTTGATGTACGTACTATCGAGGTATACCTGTATTTGTTAATCAACACTCGACACGTTGTTTTCACGTGAAATTTCACGTAACTTCCGCCTGAACACGTAACCAAATTTTCTTCACTAAAATCAGGTATACATTACGTGCCAGTGAATTGTACGTGAAAAATCACGTAACATTTATGATTTTCACGTTGAATGTGAACTTACGTGGAAATCACGTAGCTCTTACGTGAATTCCCCGTGTTGATACTGTCTTCTGCGCGTTTCGACGACAATTACGGGCAAGCCACGTGGATGTAACGTGTCGATTTTTTTGAGTGAATGTTACTGTTATATTAAGCTGAACAATGCATTAGGTCTTAAGGAACATTGAGAGATTCTCTTCGTCGAGTTTCTTTTTCGTTAATAGTTTGTCTATTAAACGATTTGCTGATGATTTTGACGTATTGGATCCTTAATTACACTTTATATTAACGTACCGTGTGTTCAAAATAGTTGAACATGTTTTAACATAGCCATAGGAATGCAAAGAGAAAGTCGACAAAGAGAGTCTCCCAATGTTACTTAGGACCAAATGCATTGTTCAGCTTGGTATATCATTGTCGGTACAATACATTATCTATAATTTTTGTTGAAACTAGAGCTATCTTTTCGTTGCTGTCATTTTGGCCATTATCTACCTAGAGGGAACGAAAAATCAATGTTGAACTCATTTGGGCATACAAATTTATTTGAACAAACTTTGTTGTAATTTAAAACAACTATGCTGGATACATCAAACCTTCTCTCTTTTTAAGCGGGCGATGTACCTTTGTTGTTGCGGAAAACATCAATTTCTCATCTCCACCATACTAAATATTTAAATTCTGGTCCTAGATGGCACTGATTTTTCTATGAAACTTCATCAAAGACTGCTGAAATCTTTATTGGACCTTTTATCTGAAATAGAATATATATATGAGAAAACATTCTATTGAATTTTAATACCACCCATAACCACAAGTTTCATTACACAGATGAAAATAAATATTGAATTGTCTTTGTTCAGATGAGCAGAAAAACACTTTTTGAAGCAGGCTGATTGCGCACAGCTCAAACTGAAATGGTTTATTTTAGTTAGTAAGTTTTTAAGAACAAGTAATAACTAACTTACAATCAAAGGTGTTCTTCAGTAATAATCTTCGACCTGACAAATCGATCACTTCCTTTTGTAAGCCTAGTAAAGGTAAACCTTATTAATTTCAATATAAATCTAAATAATAGTTACTCACAAACTCGAAAATAACTTTAACGAATTCACTCCACAATTCACTCCAAAATTAATGAAATATACTAACTATGCTGAATACAATTTTACTAAATTTCTGATCTCTGCTTTTATTCTTCTTATCGCTGATCCCAATGTCGATTTCCACGGATGACAGCTGTCACGACCTTGCACTGACGTATTCTCGTGTTCTCACTTCGCAGCAGGTCCATCGTTGAGCCCACTGGTGTTGTGCACAGCGGTGGTGGCAACGCTATTGATTTTTGGAAGCCTTTTGGGTCCTTTAATAACTGTGCAAAATTTCAGCTCGATCGGTGCAACTATATTTTTGCGCACGAGGTTTTAATTTTACATAGGATTTTTTATGGGAAAACTTACTTTTACATAGAATAATCTGGCGAGGTGGCCCATCTAAAAATAAGTGAACCAAATTTTCTTCTTGGAAATTTTTCAAGGACACTTTTCTTCGAAGACCGCAAAGCGATCCGAAGATTGTGGAAGAAATGTTATTTTATTAAGCTAAAACTGATTACAATCCAAACGAACGGCTCATTGGATTGTTTTTCCTAACAACACTGCCACCTGCAGCATGGCCTGTTCGCCCCTGGTCCTACAACTCACCGTATTTCGTTAGCGAAATATGATCTCTTTTGAGTGCTCTATCAAACAATTCCTACACCATCACCTTGGTTTGGGTCCCTTCTCATTGCTCCATTCCGGGTAATGAGAAAACGGACTCACTATCCAAGGTGGGCGCTATGGCAGGCGATATTAATGATCGACAAATCGCCTTCAACGAATTTTTTGCTATTTTCTGTCAACAGGACTTGATCACTTATTGTTATGATTTTTATGCTGACGTAAGAACTACACGACACTAACAAAACGCGACGTGAGACAAGACACAACACTTGTCGTTCTTACAATTTAAAATAAATTTCATTTTAGCGACTGATTTGGCACGATGCTGCCCATCTACGGGACTACGTCCGACCCGGACATAGTCCCGTAGATGGGCAGCATCGTGCCCGAAACCGGTCGACCAAAAGGTAAATTTATTTTAAACTAGCTGATCCCGGTGCGAGCGTTGCTACGCCTGCAACTAAATGAATGAACATTATATAGAACTGACGCTTTTTTTAAATTAGTTTTTTTTTTGAGTAATAAGGAGTTCAAACTTCTATCAGAACATTCTTCTTACCCAGACAATACACAGTTTGTGGCTTAGTTACCTGGATAATTCTCAGGATTGGTTGAAATTTGTGTTTGAATTCACCATAGAAACATTTCTTGCATTCAAAAAACCCCGCATACCATTTTTGATTCCATTTGCTTGATTAGTTCTCAAGCTATGCAGAAATTTGTGTTTTATTTGTATGCAAGCCGGAAGGGGGAAGCGTTCTCAAACAATCATATGAACCTTCGCCAGCCCCAAAAATACCTGCATACATATTTTCACTCCGATCGGTCAGACAGAGAGTCAGACAGAAATCCATTTTAATATAAATAAAAATCCTGTTTCCAATAACCCCGACATGCCAAATGTGGTTTCATTTACTTGAATAGTTCTCGAGTTATGCAGAAAATTGCGTTTCATTTCAGAGGGCAAAGGGGTCTCAAACCACCATAGAAATATGTCTGACCATCAAAAATATTCCAAATTTGATTCCGTTTGCTTTATTAGTTCTCGAGTTATGCAGAAAGTTGTGTTTTATTTGTTTGAGAGCCCCCCTCCCTTTCAGAAGGCGGAAGAGTCTCAATGACCATAAAAAACATTTCTCTCCTTCAAAAACCTCCATATGCCAAATTTGGTTCCATTTGCTGGATTGGTTCTCGAGTTATGCACAAATTTGTGTTTCATTTATATGGGAGATCAGTTCCTCCACTTTTAGAAGGCGGAGGGGTCTCAAATTAGCATTGAAACAGTATTCATCTACAAAAACCTCCACATGCCAGATTTGGTTCAATGTGCTTGATTAGTTCTCGAGTTATACAGAATATTTTGTTTCATTTGTATAGGAGCCCCCCCTTTCAGGGCGAAGAGGAATCTGAAACCATCATAGAAACCTTTCTTGCCTTTAAAACCTCACACATGCTTAATTTGGTTTCTTTTGCTTGGGGTCTCAAACCACCGTAGAAACATTTCTTGCCTACAAAACCTCCACATGCAATATTTGGTTCCATTTGCTTGATTAGTTCTCGAGTTATGCAGGAATGTGTTTTTCATTTGCATGGGATCCCACCATTTCTAGAAGCGGGAGGGCTCTCGAACTATCATAAGATGCTTTCCCGGACCCAAAAACCACTGAAAACAAATTTGCAAAGCAGTAGGTATAGCTCATGTTTGGTTGAAATTTGTTTCATTTGTATGAGAGCCCCCCTTTTTAGAGGGAGGAGGGGCTTTGAACCACCATAAAAACATTTCATGCCTTAAGAAACTCGTCCAGTCCAAATTTGGTTCCATTTGCTTGATTATTTCTCGAGTTATGCAGAAATTTGGGTTCCATTTGTTTGAGAGCACCCCCTCCCCCCTTCCTCCTTATATGACGGAAGAGTCTCAAATCACCATAGAAACATTTCCCTCCTACAAAAACTTCCACATGCGAAATTTGATTCCATTTCTCTTATCAGTTCTCGAATTATGCAAGGATTTGCGTTTCATTTGAATAGGTCCCCCCCTTTCAGAAAGGGGAGGGGTCTCAAATCAACATAGAACAATTTTTTGTCTTCAAAAACCACCACATACTAAATTTGGTTCCATTTGCTTGATTAGTTCTCGAGTCATGCAGAATAGTGCATTTCATTTTTATCGGAGCCCTACCCCCCCCCCCCCTTTAGGATGGGAAGGGATCTCAAACCAACATAGAAACATTTTTTGTCTTAAAAAACCACCACATGCTAAATTTCGTTCCGTTTGCTTGATTAGTTCCCGAGTTATGCAGAATATTGTGTTTTATTTGTATGGGAGCCCCTACTTTTATGACGGGGAGGGTTCTCAAGCTACCATAAAAACCTTTGTTGCCTTCAAAAACTCATACATGCTAAATTTAGTTTCTTTTGCTTGATTAGTTCTCGAGTTGTGTAGAAATTTGTGTTTCCTTTGTATGGGAGCCCCCCTTTCCAGTAAACCATCATTAGATTATTCTTCGGCCCCAAAAATCTCTGCATACAAAATTTCACGCTGATCGGTCCTTCCGCTCGCGAGCTAAATCGTGACAAAGGAAACCCCAACTCATTTCTAGGGGCAAGACAGCTTTTTTGTGAGTAACTTTTTTCTTCAAATTTGCACTCTATGATGATCTTCTCCCCCCAAGATTAAGAGTGGTAGGAATGCCAAAAAATGTGTTCTAAAACGTGAAGAATAACATAACTCATATTTGATCATAAAACTCACGTTTGCTCAGAATGCATCAGCTTCCATCAATTTGCAAAATTGATAACTCAAATTTAAGTAGTCTGGCAGCACTGGCTTGAATTTGTCGGTAACGACGGTGGCAACCTTGGCAACCAATAACAGCAGTATGTTTACTGTTTGGGGAAAATAATTTACTGTCGTATCTTAAGAAGGCAATATAGGTCGCAGTATTTGGATGAGGAATTGGGCTCCGAATTCGGTAAGTAGATTGTTTAATATGGTTTCATTGTCTTTTTCTTGTAGGAAGACAAAAAAACAGATGAAATATGTGAGATTTATTGACTGCCAAATGAGTCACTTCCAAAATGAGACCAAGCCTTTTCGACTAATTGTAAATATCGAAAACTCCAGTTTTGCGATAGGATTTAGAGTGATTTTTATCGGTAGACACCAGCATTCGTTAGGCTGTTTAGGCACAAGCAAGAAAAAAAACGAGCTTGTTTTATAATAGAAACAATAAATTTAATTTGGTTTTGGTTGATAAATCACAACCTTATTCATGATCAATGGAGTAAAGAAGGATGAAATAGAGTAATATAAAAATTGATTCTGCTGAACCCGTCTCACTCTATCCGTAGATAACCTGTGCCTTCGGTTAGCATTAACAGCAGTGTAGATTTGTTTACATTTTTAATCGGGCTAGTCGTCGTAGCTATCATGGTGGGAGCACAGAGAAGCGGCTGTGATGCTATCCATAGAATCAAATCGATTTTCCATTTCAGTGTTGAATCTCGAAGAGCCTGGTTGGACATTATACCTTTTGCCAGCAATTGGTACCATTTCATTGCGAATTTCACATCTCCTTTTATTCTGATGATTTCTATTTAATATAATATAACGACTAGCGTATGACAAAAACAACAAAGTTGATACGGTTACTTTGACGACAAAACATTCTTGTTTTTGTTATGCAATTTCACTGTCAAAACCAAGCTCCACAAAAGGTAGGAATGTTCGATATCACGATATGAATCCAGTGAATGAGAGATGCTCATATTTGCTCAGAGTTATTCAGGATTGCTCAATGTCTTGCCCCTAGCTTTATAATCAAAAGAGCGTAATCTGAGGTTACCGTGTACCCCGATAATCTTGATGTTGTGATGACAATAGAAAAATTGTTCTGGCAACTCTGTTATTGAAAACGAGAACCAATCTCGACAAACCTTTCAGCAAGTCATATCTGTTGAGAATCGATTCTCTCTCTCTTTAATATCTCATGTTCCATGAGATATGGCTGTTGGATGAAGGCTCTTTCATCCTCAAACATGAGGAAATGCTAGTCCGTGCGTTTGTTTTTAGTCGTGATATCCAAAAGTCCCTTGAGGTAATTTAAAGCAGATAGGATTTTTTCAAATGTTCGTCGAGAGTAACTCAATAATTCGACAAAGATTTTTCATTAGGGCCTAACGGACAAACGTTGACAATGGATTCATCCGTAAATGTATCGTTATACAAAATCTACCCATGTAAGCTTCCAATTCTATTGAATATAAGGACTCTTGTTCTTAGAAATGGCTGTGGTAGATTAATGAGGCAAGTTTCCAAGGTCGACTAACTCAAGGAAGAAGCCATTGTTTACGTTTATCATTTTGGCCCTTATGAAAAATCTTCGTCGAAGAATGTTCTTGTCGAGTTGATTGTTGTTTGTTGTTTAGCTTGTTCAGTGCAAACATTTTGGTTCCAATTTTACTGCTCTATCCTGTAAAGTAAGTATATTGAAGACCGGCGCAAAGAGCGGCAATTAAGTTCGTCGAAAAATAAAAGACAAAACATTCCAGGTTCATGTGGAACGTGGAACGGAGTTTGAAAGATATGGAAACGATTCAAGACCGAAACGTCCGCGTAGCTAACGAAGCTCTACAACTAGTGCTGAAGTGCAAAGTGCCTCCGGTTTGTTCCACCGCTGGATCGGATCACTTGAAACAGCATCAGCTGGAATGGATGAAGCGGTTGCCATACATGCTGCCCCCGTTGTTGGACTGGGTCGAACTAAACCGGCACCCGTTGTTGGATCCGGCAGTGGGAGTGGTTCAGAATTTTCAAAGGCACTTTGTGTTGGTCTTCTTAGAGCAGCTCAGTAGCTATTCGACAAGCGGATTATTTGAGAACAATTATCATAACGAAAACGTTCTCGCATTGGAACGGTTAATAAAGTTTAGCGACGATGTTGAGAAACTTCTCACAACGAACGCGACTATTCGGAATTGGTTATTCCACTACTATGGCAGTGAGCTGGGAATGCAAGGCTGGCAGTGCCGGCCGGGTGATCTGCACAGCCTTTGTCGATTGGTCGATTTCCTCAAGGATCTTAACTTGTATGTTCTCTTCGGGCAGAGGATGCTTTCGTTTTTGGAAAAGTTGGGGAAGGAACTGCTGAGGTGCAAGGAAAATTCGGATAATCAGAAAATGGGTGTTCAGCTAATGTCAACAGTGATGGAAATCAGTTTTGAGCAGCAGATCTATTCGAACGATGCTGAGGAGATTCTCAGAATGGCAATGCAATTAAACATGAACGCTGGGGATGAATACGGCGATGAATTGTGGAGTATTATTTACTATTCTGTCTCATCCATTCACTATGCCAAAAGTTCACTGGACGACGAAATTATGGCTAACTTGCTGTCCTATCTAAATGAGCAACTCACGAGGAAGGAGGAGGATCCAAATGTATTATTCGGTGATGGAACACTTGCCTATCTTAAAACGGTGACTCTGATGCTGTTGCTGGACATACCGGAAGTCGACGTGAAGGATTGCAACTTCGAAGTGCTTACCATATCCGGTCGTCTTTGTGATCGGGGAAAGTTGCGTCGCCATGTGAAGTCCCACTTACGAATGGCCAACATTCGTTTCTCCATCCAGATTAGACTGCGAATTGCTAAGATGATTCCGAAGTTATTTGCCGGGTTTACTTCAGTCTACTACGTCGATTCGCATGCCTACAAGTGTCTGGAACTGCTAACATGGATGACGATGTTTCCCGTCAGTCACACGAAGCAACAGAAAAACGCCCGGGGCATCATGCTGAAACGCCTAGTGAAGGAAATTAAGCGACTGTGCCAGAGTTTCATCAGGAATCCCTCGGACTTCTCGTACGATGCGCAAGATTTGCATGAGTTATATGCCGTGAGTTTAGTTTTTTTTTGTATTCTGAGGCAAACGATTGATTGAATGAAATCTTTTTTTTCTTGAATTTTAGAATCTAAGTCCTCTGCTGTCCGTCGTGCGGGACGGGGTCAAGCAGCTACCGAATACGGGCTGGTTCCGCAGGTATAGGTGCGACATGGAAATCCACATAGGCGGAGTCTTTCTCATGTTGGAACTGTTGAAGTGCTTCAGAGAGGACTACGAGGATCTTTAAGCTGAACATTCGGTAGACGTTTGCTTTGTATGGGAAAATCCAACCGCCAGCCATGTAAACTCGTATGCTCGATTTCGGAGTTCTTTTGAGCTCAAGACAACTCACTCCTCTACTTATTCAATACTTAATACCATGTTATCTTTTTTTTCTGTTATTATGTCGTGCAGTGTTCAGTGTTCAGAGAATCGTCGTTGGAAATGTTAGAAAAAAAGGACACTTACATACAGTTAATCCTGATAACTTTGTTGTGATGTCGAAAGATGGTTGAAACTCGGGTCGGGTCTTATTGTTATGAATTGATTACATCCGTTTTATGGTGGGAAACGCATCCCACAGGGACTGGAATCTATCCCCAGTAAATCTCTAAGCGGCGTGTGCATGTAAAAATTACTTTATAACCTCTAGATCTCTAGATCCTTGTCATATAGCAAGATGGCATCTTCGAAAAAGATATTCATGGGGTCAGGGCTTTTTGACTGGTGTAAACATTAGATCAAAATTCGTCCTCTACGTGGCGCAAGTGTTCATGCCGACTATGAATTCATTGTTTTCAGGAGATTTATTCGGGTAACCATGGTCTTCCGTCTTCCAGACGGTCGACTTCATAGTTCAGACTTATGTCACTGCGTGGCGCTGGTCTGCTTATGTGATGAAAGTTTACTGCTAGTGCACATAAGTGCCTAATAACCCCAATATGGGTATTTTTGGTACGTTGTACTGATAACTTCGGGTTAGTTCTTCACAAAACTTCGAGTAAGTCCTTAATAGAACTTCATGGAAGTTCTTCATAGAACTGCAGGAAAGTTCTGCAGTGAACTTTAGAAAAGTTCTTCAGATAACTTCAGGGAAGATCTGCATAGACTCCAGGAAAGTTCTGCAGATAACTTTAGGGAAGTTCTGCAGAGAACTTTAGGGAAGCTCTTCAGAGAACTATGGAGAGATTCTACGGGGAGAACTTCAGGGAAGTTCTGCAGGTAATTTTAGGGAAGTTCTGCAGAGAACTTAAGGAAGTTCTGCAGCTAATTTAAGGTGAATCGCTGCTCCATGTATTTTTTCCTATCTTTTTTCTCTCTATCGCAAACTTACCTCGCAATTTCAAATTGATAAATCTCGATTGTTAGTGAATGAACATCGAATCGAACTCTATAAGATTGCTCACAGCAAGTAAGTATACAAACTGCTGTGATTAAATATTCAATATCTAGTACAAAATCGAAGTTTTATCAACAATCAATATGCAACTAGCGATTTGAAATTGGTTCACTGTTGTAGAACCCCTTGGTTCGAATTACACCTTGAAGCCAGCACCTTGTTATACATATTTGCGCCTTTGTTTTGATTTGCTGTGTTATTTTGACAGAATATTTGAGAGTGTGTTCATGTGAGTTCATTATTAGGGGCGCATTATAAAGCTTGGGACCATTGTTCTAGTACTGACTGAGCCAAGAAAAAAATCGTTTTTGTATGGGAACTACTGGTCTTAGAGTTAGTCTATGGTTTTATCAATTCTAAATTTTGAAGAAATGGCTGCCTTCGAGAATGCTTCAGCGTATGCCGTTAAGGAAGGTCTGCAGAGAATTTCAGGTAAGTTCTGCAGAGAACTTCACTGCCCTGGGATGCATAGTTGACGTAACCAGCATCGGTATGATTGATAAATACCAACAATTATGGACAAATGTTCTGTCCGTTTGATGGAGTTGTACCATAGACTAACTCTAAGACCAGTCAGCGGATTCATTTCATGCATCGCTTGAGCGCACGATGAGAAACGTTCCTCGAAAAGAAGTTCACAATTTTCCAGATTTTGTCAACTGCGTGAGAAACTCAACTGGTTTTCGAAATGGAGCTGTCAGATTTCTTTGAATGTTCTTCCAAATTCAAGCAATCTGTTCTAATCAAGTTTAAGGACAAACCGAAGATGGCAAACATCAAACATGCCATCTTCTCCAGATGAACATATGATATTCAGTACTCGTACAATTAGAACGAAGATATGAAGACATTGCGACTACTTTTTTTTTTTTTTTTTTTTGTAAAATATTGTTTATTTAGATTGTATTTAAATAAAATATTACACTCGAACATTAATCAACTAGCCCCAAAATGAAGTCTAGTTCGCCAACATCGATTCTATTATTAACATTTAAATTAATAAAGCTGATGTATTTTATAAACATTTTAAGTATTTCTATTTTTATCGCTGGTGCTATGTTTCCCAAAATGGGTCGCAGGAGATCGTCGAAGGTGAGCTGCTGCCACCCGCTAAGAATCATCGTCACTTTTCGTTGGGTGTGTGCCCACGCTGCAGCTACTCGAGGGCACTCGCTGAATTTGTGTTGTAGAGTTTCGAAGATGGGCACCTGACAAAACTGACAATGAGGGTCGCTTGCACGACCGATTTTATTTAATAACCTACGATGATCCGTCTTCTCATTGATTAGCAAATACAGGTTCATGCGCAGGTTGGACGGTAGCCTTCGTGACAATATATTCATCCAGATCTTCTTCCACTCGATGCCTGGATGGTTTCTTTCCACTCTGGGTAGCTCCGTTTGTTCCAGATAGAACTGGTGTATGAGATCACTGGAGGGGTTTTGTTGGATGTTGATAGGAAGTAAGGGAATTTGCTGAGAGAGGAGTTTGTGGCAAGGAAGATCGGCGGGGGGAGGAATATTTTGGGCGAGAAGGAACTGATAATGGGGAAGGGAATTGATCTCTTGAAGGTGGCGGTTAATAAGAAGCGCTTTGCACTTGATTGCTGGAAGTTGCAGTTTCAGTCCTCCTTGCTCCTTGCTACGCGCTAATTGCTGCATAGGGACACTTGCAGCTACTCCACGAAACAAGAAGGTCCTCATCGTCGATGTTAGCTTTGCTGTGTGGATGCATTGCGGTGGTAATATTGACGACAGGTACCACACCTTCGCCGTGACCACACCTTCAGCAGGATGATTTTCTGCTGCTGGGAAAGGGATCGCATGCTGTGCAGGAATATCATCTGCCGAATTTTACTCACTAGTGTGTCCCAGTTTCGCTTTGCCATCAGACGCACTGAGTTGACAAAAATAACGCCCAGCACCTTTACCTCTTCGGCAGTATGCAGCCCTGGTATCGATAGTGGTGCTCCATCGGTGAATCCAACGTCGATCGATACCGTTTTGTGCGAATTGAGTTTTGCCCCGGCTACCATCTCGATGCAGTCAAACAGCTGGAAAATTTGTTCGGCCGTCTGTGTTGAGGTTGCAATTACCGTGATGTCGTCAGCATATGCAACGCAAAGATCACCACCACACACACGCTCCACACGTGATAAGAGGGGATGGAGATAGAGCACGAAGAGCAGCATCGACATTGGATCTCCCTCGCCGAACGGATTGTTCGATACGGAACGGCTGCGAGAGGTGCCCATTCACAAGCAGCCGGGACGAAGAGGTAGCAGCCACCCGAGAAAGCCAGCTGACGAAGTCCTGGTTGATACCAAGAGAAAGCAAGGTCCGATGCAGGAACTCATGAGAGACCCGATCAAACGCGTGGTCAAGATCGAACGAGATTAACTTCCCCTTCTGCTTTCTCGCGATAAGCTGTGCCACACGATCCTTGAGAGAGAGTGTAGCTTGAAATATCGAGCGGTCGGTGTTGGCGCATTTTTGTGCGTCACTCAACAGTCGATATGATCGCAGTACCCGTTCCAGCCGGGCTTTCATCACACGGGAGAGAATTTTGTGGTCGACGTTGAGCAAGCTGATGGGACGGTATGCTCTCGCAGTTCCATCGCCACCTCTCTTTTTAACCAACACTATGGTACCATCGGTGAATGCTGTGGGGAGCTCATTCGTCGTTGCTTCATTCATGACGAAGTAAAGCTCCCGATAGATGATGTCGAATGTACGGTGGTAAAATTCTACCGGCAAGCCATCGATGCCCGGAGACTTTCGTTTTTGCGACGTTCGGATGGAATTTTTCAACTCGTCTACGCTGATCTCTGCCATTAGAGCTGTATTTGCTTCGTCGTTCTCCGGCACGACTCTCTCGGTTTCGAACGATTCTTCTCCGTTTTGCCTTGTCTCTTCCGCCGCGAATAGGTCCCTAAAGTATCGAAACATGTGCTGTTCGATCTCTCGGGAGCCTTGAATGTGTTCTCCTTGCTCAGTCTGCAGACCTGTTATCGTGGTTTTTTTTCGCCGTCGGTCGCCAAGCTGAAAAGTTGATATACTCTCCCCCGCAACGAACGTTTCATTGAGGCGGATGAAGTTCTGCGCAAACTGTCGCTGCAGCGTGAGCATTTGCGCTTTTATGTGGTTGATGGTTACCAGCATTGAGCGATTCTGGAAATAGCCATCATACGCGTGACGTAGCTGTTCGTGAAGCTGTTGTTGTTTCGCGTGGAAAATCCTGAGGGCTTCGCTTGACTTCCAACGGAAAAAGGATTTTATCTTTGGTTTCGCGCATGAGATCCACCATGCCATCCAGGTAGGGAAATTTCTTCGCTGGCGGGTCCAGAACTGCCACCGGACTTGAAATTCCTCTAAATTTTCTGTCGTTAAAAGGTGTGGGCGGAGTGACCAGAATCCGCGTCCTTGTTCACGACCAAGGTGTGGAAGGCAAATACGTACTGTCAGAGCTTTGTGGTCGGTAAATGAGCATACTTGTGTGGCTGCGCACCGCAGGTGCTCGCATAGCCCCATGCTGATGTACATGCGATCGAGCCTGGATGCCGCGTTGTGTGAGACGTACGTGGGTGCGGGAGTAGTGGGGTGCAGTTTTAGCCACACATCATGCAGCTGCAGCTGCCGTACGGTCGCCAGGAGAGCCGGGCTTGTATTTGCACTCGTGGAGTCGCTCGGACGCAGGACACAGTCAGCGAGGATGACGTTTTGGGTATTATACCGAAGGTAGTATGCGATCGTGCCGTTGAAAAATCTTTCCCTCTCCGCACGGAAAGCTGACCCTGATGGCGCATATACATTGCACAGCGTCGTGTTTTGTATCCTCACAGCGATGAGGCGACCATCCAGGCTCTTCTCAACATGCGAGAATTGGATGTGGTCTTTTAGTGCGATTGCCGTTCCACGCCTTGCATGATCAACGTTGCAGAAAACGTTGAATCCAGGCAGAGAAAGCTGCTCGTTCTCTACCTCCTGGAGAAAAACGATATCCAACTCCATCGTTCGAATAAAGGTTCGGAGTGCGTCGATTTTCGTTGTGTTCGTGATGTTGTTGATGTTGATTGTAGCGAGGTTATAGCTGGAGAACTCAGCCATTACGACGGTTGTTTACTCCCATCTCGCATACCATCGTCGTCTTCCACGCGAGGCTTCTTGCCTGGTGGGCGATTACGGAGGTGCCTTCTGGAGCTGGTATTTGAGCCGACCGACGAATCGGTTTCGTTGCCATCGGACTTGCCACTAGCAGTTTTGCGTTCCACTCCGCTGCTAGCAGGGGCTGTTGACCTGTAAAGGGGGCCAACGACCCGCTGCCCGATGGGTGAGTCGAAGCCGAGATGGAGGCTAACGGGGGAAATTTTGTTCGGTCACGATTGGTACTGGCAGCAGCTTCTGTTGCCGGTGGGTAATTGGTTTCGGCGGCGGCATGGTCGTTTTTGCCGAGTGTGTTTCGAACCGAGGCTGAGTAGCTTGGTTCGAGGTGGTTTTTGTTTCGTTCGCACTGTGTGCGGTTTGGATCGGAGTCGAAACTTGAGTCGTTTTTTGCGATGGCGTCTGCTTTGCAGCATCGGCGTACGACTTTTGTACGAGCAGTTTTTTGTTCTGCACGCACGTAGCCCCGATGTGGATGTATTCGCGGCAGTGGCGGCAGGTTTGACGCTGCCCGTAATACGCCACTTGGGTCATCTCGCCGTCGATGGTAACCCACGACTCGATGTTTCGTTCCACGATCATTTTGGATACGCGGACACCAGTCGAGATGCCAGGGAAATTGACATCGGCTCCGTTTCGTTGCTCGCGTATTGCGTTGACGTCACCGTACCTTCCTAAGAAGTCGGTGATTTTTTGGTCCGACACGTCTTCGGACAAATCGAAGAGCCTCACCTCCACTGCTCCATCCTCCAGGGTAATTCGTAACGGATATTTTTTCCCGTCGACAGGGATGTCGTGTTTGCCATCGTGTTCCTCGCAAGTGCGTTGCGCCAGCGCAAGATCGATGACTTTCACGAATGAAACTCCTAAGGTTCTGCTGTTCTGAATCCGGAGCACTTCACCTTGCTTCAGACCCAGCACGGTCGCACAAAAACTATGCACTTTAGCATTGTCCGGTTTCTTCGGCACGTTCGCGAAATCTATGCGAAAGGTGTTTTCTCGACGGCCCATCGCGAAGTCGTTTGGACGCAAAGCGACACTGGACGGCCCAACGATGAGCAAGAAGAGAGATAAAAAAAAAGTAGTTTGTGTTCGACTTCCACAGAGCAGTAAACGAAAAACGTGTGTATTCAGCTCGGAAGTTGAGCGCTCACTACTACTGACAAAGAAACAGATGAAAGATGTCAAAAACTGTCTTTCAATTTGACCGAGCAGTTTCAATACCGGAAAGAGCCAGTGCGATAGGATAATCTAGGAAGTCTTCTATCATCAAAAAGGTTTTGCCTTTGTTGTCGGAAGAGAAACGCGAATACTGGATTAATTATCCTGAAAACAATAATGAAGCATGTGAAGAGTAAGAGAGTATTAGCAACAATCAATATGTAACTAGCGATTTGAAATTGGTTCACTGTTGTAGAACCCCTTGGTCCGAATTACACCTTGAAGCCAGCACCTTGTTATACATATTTGCGCCTTTGTTTTGATTTACTGTGTTATTTTGACAGAGTATTTGAGAGTGTGTTCATGTGAGTTCATTATAAGGGGTGCATTATTGAGCTTGGGACCGAGCTTGGGACGATGTTCTAGTACTGACTGAGCCAAGAAAAAAATCGTTTTTGTATGGGACCTACTGGTCTTAGAGTTAGTCTATGGTATTAGTGGTTAATACTGTTAAGTAACTCGATGCAAACATAAACTGAAATATATAAAATGTTGAATACTTAAGTTGTTTTTGTTGGTTTAGTAAATGCTTTGAAGAAAAAGGAATCAGCTCACAGTTCGTTTTATGGCTGCATAGATGGACATAAAATTAGAATAAGTAATGCATTTTGGAACCTGTAGCTAATCCATAGAATTTAGATCGGAAGGGGATTGAAAATATATATTTTGTAAGACAGTGTGGTGGAAAACCATTTGCCGAAAGGACGTGGCCGATACTATATACTACCAGAATACCCTCTCGTGCCTGAAAAAAGTCGATCGCCTAGCACCTCCACATTTGTTCACTGAGAGCTTTCTATGCCAAAGTTGCCATTTATGCATTCGTATCATTGTGTGGCTGGTACAACGATACTCTATGCCCAGGGAAGCCGAGAAAATTTCATACCTGTAAATTTCCTGGACGATACCGGGAATCGAACCCAGGCACCTTCAGAGTGGTCTTGCTGTGAAATCCTACGCGCAGAGCTTTTGAAGGCTCTACACGGACAGAAATGATGCATGATTGATATAACTTTTGCCATAGTTATCCCAAGCTTCGAAGATATTCTTGACATAGTCAATTTAAATGGTTGTTTGAAAATGATTTGATGTTTACATCAAGCATATATTTCATTTGAATCAACGTTATTGAACATCAACCATTAAATGCTTAAATCAAGCATACATGTCATTATTTGAAGGTTAAATAGGGCATATAGCAGCTCTACTGAGCCTCGTGGCTGTCATCCGCACTCAACGACAAAGCGAAGGAAAAAAAATATCATGGCCGCGGCAGATAACTCGGTTGACTTGGACGACGACCTGGTTGAAGAGCTTTATGTTGACGAAGAAGTGGTAGAATTATTGAAATCGTTTGGATTACCCGCGGCGGGCATCGAAGAGTTTGTAGGTATGTAAGCAAATTGTAACTATTCTTTAAAGTAGTTTTAATGAATTTTGATTTCAGCTAACGGGTACGACATTGACGCGCTACAATTAATCGAGCGTGAAGAAGTCGAAGAAGATTGAGCGTGAAGAAGATTACATTTAAAGTAATCATGTTTGATTGTATTGCACGAAGCACGTAATTAATTAAAATGTTTGAAAATTGGATATATCATTCTTATCAACATGCGACCCTAGGAGTGGACAGTTCTAGGGTTTTTCTTCATTAGGGCGAATCTACAATTGAGAGATTCTCTCCGGGCTCGCTCTCTTTCATTCATAAACCAATCACCTTTGCGTTTTTCATTCTACTATTTGTAGAGTATGCTAGCCAGCACTGTTGTGTTTCGATCTGTACTAAAGAATGCCTCGTCAGTTTTATAATGGCGCTGTAATGAATGAAAGAGAGCGAGCCCGGAGAGAATCTCTCAATTGTAGATTCGCCCTAATGCAAAAAACCCTAGAGTTGTTTAATTTCGTAAAATCCAAAGAATAATTAACACATAACGTAGTAAACGTTCCTATAATGGTGGTATTTTAGTGCAAAATGTTCCAATTAGAGCATATTGCACTAAAATACCACCATTATAGGAACTTTTATCGCAAATTTAACGATTTTTTTTATTTTTGGAACCAACTATAACATCATTTGAACGAATCTCTGTGTATGCTTAAACCAACCATCTGATACCACTAGTTCAACCCTCAAAATTAGGTCAAATTAAGCATAAACATTATTGAATTTATCATGAGAATCAGAGAGCTGTCAAATCATCAACAATGAATATTGTTGATGTTAGCATCAACCATATGATTCAACCCTATTTCATGCTCTAATTAGATCATCAATTATGTTTAATTGAAGCTTCCATTATTCTTGGATCTATTGTATTATGCGTGAAATAATCTCAAAAAAGTATTATATAAAAGTCAATGCACAAATATGCTTGATCGGGACCGGAATATTATTGATATGACTTTATTTTTTTCTCCGTGTAAGGAAGGCCGAGGTGGGGTTATAGCATAGACTAACTCTAAGACCAGTAGGTCCCATACAAAAACGATTTTTTTCTTGGCTCAGTCAGTACTAGAACAATGGTCCCAAGCTTTATAATGCGCCCCTAATAATGAACTCACATGAACACACTCTCAAATATTCTGTCAAATAACACAGCAAATCAAAACAAAGGCGCAAATACGTATAACAAGGTGCTGGCTTCAAGGTGTAATTCGAACCAAGGGGTTCTACACGGAAAGCTGTGAGCTTTCGGAACGTGTACAATAAATGATGACGTCAATTTCAACACCCACTTGCTAGTTCTTCACAAAACTTCGAGAAAGTCCTTAAGAGAACTTTGCAATTTTATTACCAATTATGCAATTTTACTACCTGTGAGTTTAATTATATATCAAAATTCCAGGCTCATCCCTTTTCTCGCCAAGGAAAAAAGTCCATCAATTCTATTCCATTTTCAACTTCAGATGTGTATGGTGGCATTATAAGGGGTACAGTATCCACACTGATCGTAAGGAACCGGCCCGGTGTTTTCCAGAGATCGATAGATGGCAAGTATGTATGTTATCTTTAATCTGCTTTCCCTGGTGCATTCAACTTCGCTTACAGCCACCCGTGATGTGTACGGTCAGCTATGCATAGCTATGGGTCAACATATATGTGGAGAGACGTCATTTATGCGGCCAATTGGCGCTTACGCCAAACCGGTCTTTTCAATTTATCTCAATATTTTTCGAACTTTTTTTGTTTGTACTTGGAGGCAATGAAGAGAGGAATCCAAGAAATAGAGCGATTCCAGAAAGATCTAAAACCGCTCTACTACTTTGAATCAAGGCAAGGAAGAAAGCGTGGACCTCCCGTACCAAACGCTTCCATGTAGAGTTAAACAGTGTGATAATTTGTACCTTATCGTTGGGAGCATAGATGCTAGAAAGATTAGTTTATGCTCCTTTTGCCTGTGGGTGAACTTTTGGCATTTGAACCAAAAGCCTGGCAATAATTGCCAATGTTCTCGCCTTATCTCGCTCAATGGTGGCTAGGTGGACTAATGTTTATGTCGATGGATAAATGCGAAGCTGAAAATAGCATTAAAATATTGTGAAGGGATGTTGTAATATAAAATAAGGCTAACATGTGTACTGTCTGCATGTCTTTCGATTGTGGTCCTGCTGCAATTGTAGATGGACTTGCATTATCATTGCCATGAAGGAAAAAAAAAATTCATACAATACCCGGAAATTCCATGGATGATCCAAAATTATATACCGTATAAAGAATACTTACATTTTTCGTGGTAGGGTAAGATTTCAGCATGCTAGCTTACCGGGGTCGTGCTGGGTCGTGAGGGTTTAAAAAGTCACTTTTTGCGTGACACAATATTCTATGATGAAACCAAGAAGGTCAAAGCCCATATATCACTTGAGTCCCTCCTCAAGGGAAGCCGCGTTAATCGGGGGGTTGACTGTAATTTGCTGTTTTTTTGGCAAAATATACTGCCTTCATACGGTTGTAACTTTTACAGTGTTGTCGAATTGGAATCTGGAGCATTTACATTCAAGCTGAGGCTGTCATTTGAATGATTCTCAAAAAATATAAAACATTCAATTTTTGATGCCAATTTGTGAAGAAAAATGCAAATCGCCGGAGGTCATAATACGATTTTCGGTTCTTTTGGGACCCAATTCAAGCTCTGGCTCTGGCTCTAAAGACTTTTTTGTTCGGATTTTGTCGTACTGATGAACTGATGAAGACGATCGCAGCATGCTTTGCTCGCGAGTGGGCGTGTTTTTGTTTTGGTTGTCAATGTTTTTGTTCTACGCCTAATATGAGAACCACGTGCGATGGGCCGTCTTGATCTAAAGAATAACATGTTCATCAGTTGTGTCGATTCAAAGAATAACCTGTTCATCAGTTGGGTTTGCTGAAAGGCCCTCGGTAGAGTCAATTATGGTACCACGGAATATATGGAGCCGGAACCAGAAGCATAAGCAGTTCAGAACTGAAAGTGTTTCTGCGATATTAAGATGACGAAAATTTTACGAGCTCCGCAGCAAAAAGGGACGCAGATTGGTTGATTCAAGAACTTGAAGAACTTGAATAACACGTCGGTCAATAAGTCCCGGGCCTAAGTAGGAAAACATTCATCAAAATAATCTTCTTTTAGAGTGATACAATCATTCCAACGCTTCTCTAGCTTTTCGATACCACCGGTGTAGAACGATTTATCGAGACCTTCAAAATATGCTTCAGTTTCAGCAATCACTTCCTCATCTGAGCCAAATCTCTTTCCACGGAGCATTTTTTTGAGTTCTGCGAAGAGCCAGTAGTCGCTGGAGGTTAGATCTGGAGAATACGGAAAGAGCACCAGTTTTCTTCTTCAAATGAGGCTTTTTTCTGGGCGATTTCGGCCTTCAAACGATCTAAAAATCCGATATAATAGTAGCTGTTGATTGTTTTTCCTTATTCCAAGTAGTCAATGAATGAAATTCCATGCGCATCCCAAAACACAGAGGTCATTACCTTCCCAGCCGACGTTTGAGTCTTTGGACGCTTTCTCCGTCTGCACGCCACTCAGCAGACTACCGATTTGATTCCGGAATGAAGTGGTAAATCCATGTTTCATCCATTGTGATGTATCAATATTTTCCGGAATAACTGCCTCATTTAGCCGACCAGAGTCCAGAGTCTGGATAACATTTTTCAGTTGCTTGAATTAGAATCATGGTTTTGCCCATCAACGAGCAATGATATATCAAAACACGAAATTGGTTTGAATCCATCGTTTTTAAGAATCACAAAAGTAGTGTCACTTAAAACACTGTAACTCAATGAACAATAAACCAAACGTCATGAAATTTGGACAGTAATCTTTTGAAGGTTGGTACTTTCGAAAAGTCATGTGGATATTACTAGTGGCACCGTATTTTAGTGAGGCCTGGGACTAATTGACCGATGTGTTATTCAATAACGGAGAGTGAAAAAAAACTACTAACTGTCGATCCAGCTTTCAGAAAACCTTTTGGTGAGCACGAGCCTTTTTTTAGTTGAATATAGTTCGTATCTTTAGTGAAAAAATCCATTGCAAGTATCAAAAGCTTACGAAAAACCGCTTTACTTCGAAAAATTACGACAATCTGCGTAAGAAACTAAAATTGCCAAAATTGCGGCACTCTTTATGTGACGACCAGTCATTGGTCAGTCACTTAACATACTCTTATTTTTACAGACTTCATGTTTTCCTCGCATTATTTCAAATCGTTATACAATGGCTTGAAAATAGTAACTGCAATATTTTTCCTATTCCTCATCATTGAATGTCATCATAACTTTCACTGCTAAATTTCCATACCGAGACAAATTAGCTACAGATCTGTTAAGAATATAGATAAAGGCTTTGTTTATTCATTTATCATATATTTTTTGCACAGTTCATTTTTAACTGGTAGCCTTAGAACCTATTGATTCAGATAGCGGAAACTAGGAATAAATAATGATACATGAAGTTGTATGTAAAAGTAACGCAATTTTGTCGCTGCAATCTAAGAAATCTGACAAATTCTCTTTCACCACCCGTTCTTATATTTTCAGGCATTCTTCTCTTTTCAGAGAGCGAATAATGGCGATTTAACGATCAGCCATAAGGGGCTAGGCATGTAGTTAATGCTTAAGTCTCAACCGTTTGAAGAGAAATGGAGCATCAATGACCTTCTTAGGCTAGATGCTCCCAACGATTTTTGTTCTTTCGCCAAACAGGGCACTCTGTTCAACTATTCTCTCCGACTTTTCCTTTGTCCTTTGATATCTACTGAAGCCTACGTGGGTTCCCCGTGTCTTCTTAAGGTAGATATCAACTCCTCCCTATCACCAACGGTTGTATGGACGTGGCCAGATTATCGCGTGAAGAAACGTATCAGTAACTGGTAATGTCTTCAACGAATTATTCCTCATCGTAGTTTCATCCACTAGGTGTACAAACGTCAATGCTAATGCTAATGCTAATCAATACAATATGAACTGATGAAGGAATGTTTACCATATCTCAATAGGGCTTCGGTTAACAGATCATATTCTAAACAATTCTCACCATTCGGAATGATGAATTGAAACTGTAGTTAGTACCTATTTCTACAATCAACAACGATATGGGCTCGAATACGTTAAACATGGAACCGTTATTTCCGTTCCGAACACGCTTTCTCGCCAAACAACTCGCAAAATCGATTCGTTCCTGTGCCGTTAGCTGCAAGTCATCCTCCATTATTCGCGAGTGTAAATTCTTCGTACACAAGCGATGTTTTTTGCCCGGCAATCTATTTCTGGTTCGTGCGTACCAACGTTAATTAGAATTCAATATTCGATTCAATTCTTCTGCTCGAAGCTTTACATGTCATCGCTATATGGATGCACGCTCGATTTGAATATTCAAATGCGTCGTCGTTCTCTTGGTGAATGCCTTTGCACTCTCTCCTCCGTTACAGTTTACAATACTATTTTCCGTTTTACCCCGTTTGCGACGAACTTGGCTTGGCATCAGGTCGCTCTCTCCACTCCACGGTTGGGAAGTGCTGTGATGGAAGTAGGTATATACACTCTCATGTGAGTAGCGCGTCCCTCATCTCACTCCTCAGCGTCGATGACATCGCACCAAACGAATCACATGCGCCTAGTGCCAGCGCCGCCGCGATGCTTGGTGCGTTTCCGCTCGTCTCGTGGTTGTGAAACACCGAGGAGAATTCAACGCTCTAGTTAGTCCGTACTCAGATTCCGCCGCGAGAGCATCGTTTGTTGAGCTCCGTCCGAACCGAAAGTGCGTGTGATTCAAAACAACACACTATTACATTATACACTGTACCTAAGATGGCGCCACGGTTTCCGTGGCAACGACATCGGTGGCCACTGGTGATGCTCTTTCTCGTTGGGGGCACTTGGACCATGTCTGTCGACCAGGATGCCACCTGTAGCCACCTGAACCGGTGGCAGTACAGCTCGGAACAGGACCCCTCCGAGCCGATGATAGAGGAAGAATTCCGTGGACAGGTCACCGTCCTGTTTAGCGTTGCTCCGCCGAAACCCTTCCCAACGCAGCGAATCTTGAAGGAACGGGATCCAATCTACTACAACAAGATTCACTTCGACGAGCAGATTCAACTGTAAGTTTTACTTTTCATCAAGTCAATTGAAGCACAACAACCTTCGCCACCAGTGAAAGATCGTCATTTCCCCATACTTCCGTTTGCAGCACTCGTTCAGGTCGGCTCCCGTCGATGCATTGATGAATAGTAATCAATGACAATTAATGTAGAGCACTCGGTTCAATTGCAGCTGTGCTCGCGTTGTTCGCCGCTGCTTCGCACTTGTCGCGTACGCCCGCTTCGCGGCTATTAAAAACCCCGTAAAGGAAAAAAAAACCTAACACAAACCGCTTGATTCTTGTTTTGAAAAACTGCAGTTATTTTGCCCTCTCTCTCAAGCGTCTATCTCGGTGCGAGAACACTTTCTCGCCAGAGAGAGAGAACGACGACTCTCACGCATCAGTTTGAAAACAATAATATTGACTCGTGTCTCACCCGACATGCTCGCACGCGTTCGTAGTGGGTACTTGCGTAATGCAATCAGTTTGTTTTGCCCGTGTTTTTCATGGTGACAGAAAACAGACAACTCAACAGCTGATCGCCGACGCGTTGCTATAGCTTCGGAAAAAGTTTACTGATCACTAAACAACAAACAAACAACAAAAAATATCAACACACGATCCTTCGAGCCGGATTTGAACCAGCGACCTATGGATATCTATATTGTCGTCAGTCGAGAAATCGACGGTCTTCTACAGTCCACCGCTCTACCAACTGAGCTATCGAAGGTTGTTGAGGTGGCGGGCTTTAGAAGCGGTACTGGTTCTGTGTGCTGTGACATGACTCTCTGTGAGTGAAAGTGGAACAGTGGAAGAGCCAGAAGATCGCAAAGAAAAATCGATTTGTTCGCTCGATTATAAATACCGCTTTCCTCGTGTTTCCTATTGGAATCTTTCAACCGGGATAGAAAGTGCTGCCGGTTTGACGGTCGTGGGTTAAAGGGAAATCGATTCAAATAACAAATTTGTTTGTTTTGTTCAGTTATATCGATTATAGATTTATCGGTGTTCGTTGCGTTGCGCTGGTAATGGAATAGTTCGTTTAGGCTGAACGTTGTGAATGTTTACTTACTTTATGAAACTTGTTTCCATCTATATATAAAAATTAATTGCTGTTCTTTCGTGACCGCATAACTCGAGAACGGATTGATGGATTGACAAGATTCTTTTTTTGTGCTGATTGTCTTGGGCTCCGACGGACATACACGCGAAATAAATATTGAAAATCCGTTGAAAAAGTTGGAAAATCGAATAAAAACCAATTTAGTAATGAGAGAAAATTTACAAAAACACGAATTCACTGATCCTAAACGTCGATACGATAAACGATAAACGTCAACAATATCTATTGTTATTTTCACTTTCATGTTGAAACACAAGTTGTCAAATTGTGCATCATAAGGTTGAACATGAAAATAATAAGAGACAAAATAAAAGAGAAATTAATTATGGTGTCGATTTGAGTTACGTCAGTGTTCAATGCCATCATTTAAGGACATACGGGATCAAGTCACTATCACTTGGAAGTTTCTGAGCACAAAACTCAAATACAATTAGGTCTTCAGGTGTGAAATTTTTAAGAATTGTGTGCTCCACTGGAGCATCCATTGGTTAGCAATTTCAGCGTTGTTTGTTTTGTTGTGTTTGTGATTTTTGATCTCAAAAATCGTGAAGTGATAATTAACTTAACCTATAAATCATATGGAAAATGAACTCCCTCCAGTTTCACCTTAAACGGAGAAATATCGGCATCAACGAAGCGGAAAGTTGTCCAAAAGTGGCAAGCGTTTCAACAAGAGCATAAGGAATTGATTAAAGTGTTCAATACTGCTCTTGATCGAATGTTATCTGTGATTCGAGCTGATAAAACTCCATCGGGAGAACATGGCCGTCAGTACAATGCATTGGCCATGGGATGTGGCCATGGGATACCATACTGTCGGAAACACATCGGTCTTATGATACTTGGTGGTAGTATCTGCCTTTGTTTTGGCATGGTGAAGATGGATAATATTTTACAATCATGTGATTGTAAAATGACATCCATTGGTGAGTGGGAAAAGAGATCATCACCACATGAAAAATCCATTGAATTGATAGGTTTTGAATTATAGATGCCGAAACAGACAAAAAAGTCAGCTCGATGAATTGTTATGCTTATCGAATGATGGTTCGTAAAAATGACGACTACCACCTTCTGAAACGCCGCAAGCTTTTCTTCCGATATTTTGTCGATATGTACGTAAACATCGAAACGGAATGATCTACTTTCATCAAATTGAATCGGAAAAAGTTGCGCTCTGAAGAGCACGTGCATATTCGTGATGCCAACAACATATATGGCAATAAATATCACAAACATGAAACACCAGCTAAAGGACTTCTGCGCGTATATTTTACGCAAATGCTTTGGGTCGGATTTACTATAAATAGTTCATCCCAGCAATGATGAATGCTACTATTAACGTTTTTTTTTTATTAGCACAGAGAACAGACATCCAAGCTGGAGTGCTCTCTGTGTGTAAACTTTTGTAACTGCATTTTTGAAATTTCAGTTCGTTTCCGTTAGTTTTGGTGAATCAGTTTGATAGTCTGTCTATTTTAGTTTGGTGAAACCACAGAGAACAGACATCCAAACTAGAATATATTTCTCAAAAAACTTGTGTAAGGATTCAAATTAAAATACGTTAAAACACTATTGCCATCTCTCGGGCTGTGGCCACTTGCGATTTTTAATCGAACATGGGTAAGATTCGTTGACCGTGCGGTGAAAGAACTGAACTGCCAAAAAAGTTTAGTTGATGAATAAGATTTCAAGCTGGTCAATGGGTGGCGATGCCAGCGCCGCCACGCTATTGCCAGTTCATTACGATTATGAAATGGCCGTTAAATTTCTTACACAGTTTTTGAATTTGACTTGGATGTCTGTTCTCTGTGGTGAAACACTAGGCGGCGTTGTTGTTTCCAACGGTTAGCTTTAAAAAATTTACACAGTAAATTTGAAAACAACATGTTTGAGCCTGGATATCTGTTCTCTGTGTAATCAGTTATTATTTGAGGATCGACATCATTCGAAGCTTTGAAAAACGACTATTTAGAAGTTTGTATGACATATCATGAAGTATGTCAAAAGTTCCAAATGTTTCCAAAGTCTATCGGTCAGCATCAAATCCAGAAATGATAACGACAGTAGAAATACATTATGAAACATTGGTGCAGATCGAGGACATGTGTCTTATGGAATTGGTGAAATATATTTCGTTAATACAGGAAAAACATGTAGCGATTTCGGCCTTCAATCACTCCAATAATGTTGATGATTTTATTCATTTCGAGGTAGTTCACGAAGAATATGCCATGACAATCCCAGAAAATTGATGCCAAAATCTTTCCGACTCAATGAGCCCCCCTAGGCCGCTACGGAGCACTCAGTCCATTGCCGGGCATTCGTTCTGTTTGCTGGTGTGTAATAGTGGGTCCAGGTTTCATCAAAAGTTACCAATCGACGCCAAAGTCCTTCCGATTCTAAAGGTTGTAGGGAATCAAATTGCACCACTTTTAAATGGCTGTAACTTTTTACCCGTTGGGTATTTTCTATTCGAATTATGAGTGGATTTAGTTCAATGTGCATTTGTTTACGCTGTGTAAGTTTCACTAGCAGATGTGCAATCGTTGCGAAGACGGAGTCGGAAAATCAGCACAGGCGCAAAGAAATTTTGCGCACGTACCTTGAAAATGCGGATTTTTCTCATCGGGTTTTTGCCATCATCAGGAAGCTGGGAATGGTACATTTTACGATGTCTCGTGTTTTAAATCGATACCACGAACGTTTGACCACCGATCGGAAAGAAAGTGGCACATGCGGGTAGTTCAAGCTTTGAAGAGGAATCCCAACAGTTCAGTTCGAGATGTGGCGAAGAAACTGAATCTAACCAAAACTTTCGTGCAAGATGCGAAAAAATGTGAAAACGCGATGAACGGCAGAATACGGTAGGTAAAACACGTGCACGGAAGCTCTACACCCAGATGTAGAGACGTATGTAAAAGCAGATTTCCGGCAGCTTCCGGGGCTCCAGTTTTTTACTGCTCATAATAAATTCGATGTCCCAGGGGACGTTAGAAAGCAGAAGATGTCAAAGTTTGCCAAAAAATATATGATTTGGCAAGCAATTTGATCGTGTGGAAAGTGGAGCAACCCATTTGTGACAACTGGAACGGCCAATGGGCAAGTGTACTTAAAGGAATGCCTCCAAAAGCGTCTACTTCCTCTTCTGAGGTCACACGATGGTCATAAGATTTTCTGGCCGGATTTAGTCTCGTCCCATTACTCGAAAGAGGTTTCGAAATGGTACAAGGCTAAGGAGGTCAATTTCGTGCCGAAGCATCTCAACCCCCCGAACGCACTGGAACTGTTGCCGAATATTTGTGTGTGCCGCAATTTGATTCCGTACACCCTTTACATCAACATTTCAACACTGTTTCGAAGTGCTCTGGCTTTCGTGTGGCGTGTGTGCTCAGTACTAATCTTTGTGACATCTGCTAGCTCACGCACCTTCACTTGCTTCATTTCTCCAGTTGCCGTCCTTTTGATTTGCGGCTTTGCTTGGCTAACGACACAAGTTTGACGAATTCGTTTGCAAGTTCAGGACCATGCTTAGCTGGCAATTTTGTTCTGCTGACATGAGGAGCCAGCCTCAGGCTGAAAGAAACGTAAACACAAACCGACAACAACAACCACAGAAGTCGTCTCCAAATCAACATTATCTTTCTTGATCGATCCACCTTGCCTCTTCATCTTGAACACGAGGGTTCGTTCTCTAGAACCATTTTCATTGGGCTGTCATCCGACATCCGTACGACATGCCCAGCCCAGTGAACGAGAGGAGGTTTTCCTAGCAATTTATGTCAAAAAAAATCCTGGTTCATTCGCCTTCTCAACAGTCCACCGTAGATAGAAAACACCTTCCGTTCAAAAACACAAAGAGCACGTAGGTCCTCCGTGAGCATAGTCCATATTTCATGACCATAGTCTGTATTTTTATCTTTTTGCTGTCGTTTTCGGTGGTTACCGGTGTTCATCAAATCATCTTCAACCTGAATGCAGGATGAGGAGGCTAACATTGTCTTCTTGTGAACCTCTTCGTTTCGTGTAATATCTTTTTGACGCATTAGGATAAAATTGGAGAGAGTCTGCTCAAATTGCAAACCACTATTTTTGACGGTACCACGTTAACATGTGATGCGCGATGGTTTGTCGGTGGTAGACGCGCGGTTTTCCTTCATCACACATCTGTATTTAAGTTTTGCGGCTACTTTTCAAAATATGGACCAATTGGTCAAGTTTATGGCATATTGAAATTATTTTTTTTTCTAAATAAAGTACTCATTCCGATACATTCGCTCTTGAGATCTGAAAAAAATACCCTTCCGATTCATCTGATAGCCATCTGCGTTATCTAAACCAACCATATATGTGGTTAATTTATAGTATTAATTTTAGAACTTCGCAGTTGTATTTAAAGTACCGTGAAGTACCCATATTCTGCGCACCTAATGCCCTAATTTTGAGCATTTTTAAAAATTTCAAACTTATATTTAGTTGAATATTCTTTGAATTTAGTTCTAAATGTAAATAGATGATGTCCTCTTGTGTATTGGATAAAATATAAAGTTTGACAATCTTGCAATTAACTGCAAAGTTTTGGCAAAATGCGCATAGTTAGGCGCTGTGCAGAATTAGGGTACTTCACGGTACGTCTAAAAGCATCCTTTGAGCTCATTGAACTGGGAATTTTGCCGAAAAAAAGTGAAAATAAACAAAAGGGTTCTTGCAAGCCAAACCTGAATGCAGTATCATGGACTGGCTACGAGGCACTAATTAGATCATTTAGATTGATCTATCTATTGATTCTATTACCAGAAATGAAATTCTGCAAATCATCAATCCCAGCAAGAAGAAAAATATTCCTACCATATGCTGTATTTTATTCGCATGTTTTTGAGATGAGTAACTAAGTAGAACGAGTTTACCAAGTCAGTCGTCAATTCAATGTCGTTTTGTTTCGCAGTCCCAATCGTAGATGGTCTGCTGGACGAGCGTCAACACAATCTTTCCAGTTCGGCAACAGAAGCACTTAATCTCAACGGCAAAATTGTACCATTAAAACGCACAGCAAGTCCGCATCTTCGTGCTGGGTTGTTTCAAGAAAAAGATACCACCAATATCTAGCTGTTGGCCAACTGCATAAAAAATTTCTTTATAAACTTAGCTTTCTTCTTATCAACTCAAACACACTATATAATACAAGAAGTATGTTTCACGGGTTTCTTCCCCTTTTTTTACAATCTCGGTTTGCAAAATAAAAACGGAATCACAATTTATACACGTCACATTATCCTACAAACTCCTCTCGCAGGTCATTCACGCACTTCTTTACTACCGCAGTCTAAATTTTTCATTACCATTACAGCTGTACGTATATGTGCCTACAGTTCTAATCATTCCAAGGTACTTTTCACTGCGCCAGGTGGTGAATTTTTTACCACAACCCTAGACACTGGTGACCAAGATATCTTCATAAAACATGTTTACACGGGTCGTCCACTTAGTGACAAAAATATAATTTGCACACACTTTTCGGAGCCCTTTTCACAATATTAAAATGTATTCAAATCATAATTTTACGCTGCAGAAAATATTTCAACATAAATGACGAAAGGCTAATAGGTCTAAAAGATTTTGGACTCTTTTTATCTTTTAGTTTTGGTTAGCTTTAGGAATAAATACAACACGGATTTGCCGCCAAGTTTATGGAATATGATTCAACAGCAAACTGGTTGAAACCAACAGTAAGAACGCTATTGGGGCCACTCACACAGTGTGATAGTGGTTTTTCAGTGCAAAATAAGGCGATGTTTTACAATGCTGGAAAGCCGTTTTGGACCAATTAAACCCACAGTAAGGGTGCTATTGGGGCCACTCATAGAGTTTGATAGTGGTATTTCATTAGAAAAACAAGATAATTCGAATGCCGCTTGAGTCACTTACAAAATTGGACAGTGGTTTATTTGTTCCAAGATAGGGCGGCCCGACGAGCATGGCGAACGAATAATTTGGATCACAATTGATTATGTACCTCACCACCGACCCATCTTACCCGGTGAACCACGACTTCTCATGCTCATTAGATCACTCGCAAAACGAACAATAGGCAACTGAAACAATAGACAAAACGCTAGACCCGATAACAAAATATTACGGAACAACGTATCGACACAACCGATTCAACTGATGGTCGACGCAAACCTATTAAAAAAGGGCATATAGATACAATTGGTAATAATTACCTGTCTTACTCCAAGCCCTTGAGAGCATATACTACCTCACGAGTCGCCTGTACCCAACTCCACAGGCGTCCATCAAGCCTCTGGTACAACAATTCATCTCCATGCCCTACCGAAGTACCACTACTTAAAAGTTTTGAAAACTAGAAAGATATTAGATATTGTCTTCAAAATTGGATGTTCCCCGGATGTTCTAAGAGCATAGATACTAAGATACTAAGAGTTTTGTTGCGGGCTGTCGATGGTTGATTATAACTATGTGTTGGACACTTTTGGCTGAAATGAGCATTGAATGAGAATAGTGAGAACATTTTACTGAATAAACGACTATGATAATCAGTTATTTATTAAGCTGAAGCTCATTCGAGCTATATATGATGAACTTAGTCGATGAATCAACCTTCTCAGATTTATTGCTAATACGCTATTCTGAGAAATTTACAAGCTCACAGGTGCATGGCAGTTTGTGATTTGAAAAGTGTCCAGATTCATGAACAAAAAGTCCGGGTACCAATGCAACACGGCATCCGAACTTTGGATTTGGAAATTTGTGTCGCTTAACAAATCCTCAAACAAATGTGCAAAAGCACGTTGGCCAATATTTAGCGTCAACCAGTGGCTACGTGTGCTCAACTCCAAGTTCCCCTTCTTTCAAACTTCAGTTCAATTTACCCATTTAGTTGGACACATCACAATAGAAAATATTGTGATGGAGCACGGACGTTAGGTTATTAGATACATAAAAAAATACTCTACAACCCATTCAGGATTATGTCTGAAAAATCCAAATTTGACCAACACCCACCCGTTTAGAAATTCTTATCTCTTCATTATACAAAGTAAGTGCTTTCCTATATTCGTTCCACTGTAAAGTACGCTTGCAAGCAGTTATCAATACCTTCAATATTAGAGTCACCTTGGTGTACAGGTCATCCGAAATGAAATCTACCAGTTTACTCCTCGGGTGAGATGAAACGTGAAAACTTTTCGCTCAGCTACTACGATTTGAAAATTGTTGATTTTTCGATCAATAAATTACCACCTTTATTAGTATTAGAAGGCCGTAAGGGAACGTCCACGCAAAACATGTCTATTTATAACCTCCCCCCCCCCTCTTGTCACGTTTTTTGTATGGATCGTCACGTTTTCCCAAACCCCCCTCCCCCTTACTGCGTGTCATAATTAAGGGACCTTCCCTAACTGCATTGATCGATTTTCTCTTCTGTAAATATTGTAGCATGAACAAATCGACATGGAGTTTTCATAAGGGCCAATGTCGCAAACGTAAACAATGGCTTCTTCCGCAGATTTCTCGAGAATGCTAACTTAATCATAGTGAATTTTTACGATGATTGTACAGAAGAGGTGTTCCTCTTTACAATAGAAGTGGTAGTTTAATTGAGCGAGTTTGCATTTTCAAGAAAATCGCGGAAGAAGTCATTGTTTACGTTTGCGACATTGGCCCTTATGAAAACTCCATGTCGAAATCTTGCCTCATGTGAGGTGATTGGCAGATAAGGCAGATTGTTTATCCTGCGTGACACAGTCATCATTCATCGCTCCGCACTTTAAAATGATTCGTAACTTACATACATTTTGCTTGATCATGCGAAAAGAAAATCGACTGCAGTTTCGTCTTTATAATTGAGGAATCCAACTTGAAAAAAGAAGCAGACACCGAGTGGTGATAAATCTGACTGCTCCCATGTTAAAGTATAGGACGAAACTTTTAAAATGCTTCTTGAAAATTCAAATGAAATTCTAATTAAAAGCGGTTTGTTGTATGATTTAAGAAAAATCCAAAACTGCACAGTAGGGAAATTATTTTAATTTAATTTTTATTTTGCTGAAAATGTCTTTATTGAGATGTTTTGGATTTTTCTTACATCATACAACAAACCGCTTTTAATTAGAATTTCATTTGAATTTTCTAGAAGCATTTTAAAAGTGTCGTCCTATACTTTAACATGGGAGCTGTCAGATTTATCACCACTCGGTGTCTTCTTCTTTTTGTTTCAAGTTGGATTCCTCAATACTAAGCACGAAATTTATCCATTTTTTTATTTAAGTCTTTCACAATCAACTTGATTTAGTTACAAATATTGGCCCTAATGACATTTTATTCCTTATACACTCCCGTTTCATTGTACTCAATTTTTGAGTACAATTGTATACTATCTCTTTTTCTCTCACGGAAACGTTACTTAATTTTCGAAAAAAAAGTGGATTCACTTTTTACAAAAATTGAGTAACATTTCCGTGTGAGAAAAAGAGATAGTATACAATTGTACTCAAAAATTGAGAATAATGAAACAGGCGTGTATGAGAGGTAAGCAAAAGCAAAATTAAAAAACAAACAAAAAAATCACCCGCCCGAATAGGGACTTGAACCCTAGACCGTTGGATTAAAAGTCCAACGCTCTACCGACTGAGCTATCCGGGCTCTTGTCACCTCACCAGCTTAAAATCAATCACACTGCGTTAACCTTACCCTTCCTCACCACACGTCATCTAGTCTTCTTGTTTTGTTTTGATTTTTCATCATTCGCAGATTCCACAACCTGTTCAGCCGCTTCGAAACGCACGGCTACCGCAATGTGCAGTTCATTCTCGGCGCGGCTCCCAGTCGGCACCCGGAAGAAACGGAATTCGCCGAGTTCGAGGACTTCCTGGACAATGTGACCAGTGTGGCCGCCGGCTACAACATCTCCGTCTATCCTAATCCGCTGAACGAGAACGGCACCTTTGCCATGTTCGGCCTGAAGGAGTTTCAGGTCTACGTGGTCGATCGCTGCTCGCGAATAGCATACATCATCGAACCGCCGTGGAGTTTGATTCAGTACTCGTACGTCAAGGCGGCCGTTCTATCCACGATGTACGATCGGCCTTGCGGCGAGTGCGATGTAAGTATTAATGGGGCCGCTCTCTCGATTGATTGATAATTACCCAGTCTGCTTGTGGTTCATTTTGTGTTCTTCTTTCAAGGTGGACAATTTTCTCAACGCTTCCCTACCGGAGAAGAAGCTCGAACAGCTGAACTTTCAACCGGCATTGAATGCTAGTCTTACTGCGAACAGTTCCAAGGCGCCGCCAGCTATTTTGAACATAACAGAAATGGTAACGGCCACGACAACCACGACCAGCACGACGCCGATGTCAGTGTCGTCGGACGTTTCCCCCTACGACGCATCCACGGAAAGTGAAGAGATCTCCATGGAGGAATATTCCGATTTAGTGACAACGTCGGAGGACCCTCCCTCGGTGCAGTCATCGAATATAACGGAGGCCAACGAAACCGACAGCTCGGAAGACGATCCGTTTGCAAATTTCAACCCCACGGGGCCAGAACTGGCCCTGCCGTTGAAGATCATAATCCCTACCATTCACATTCACTACGATCAACCGAAAGAGAACAACTCCTACGACAAATACTCGTACGTTGTGTTCCAAAGTGACAACCCTGCTGTACACCAACACGGAAGCGCAGGTGATTACAATGACGCTTCAACGCTGCGCGAAATTTCCTTGACCAACGATTCCTCCGCCAACGATACCCTGCAGGTAGTTGGATTCGATTGGCCGCTGTCACAGCTGCACGACATACTTAACACTACGATCGTATTCTATGACGATCGAACGACGCAGGTGTACCGGAAGCTAGCCCGGTACAATGCTTCCGGGTTCGATGAACTGGAAGAGATTTCCGTGAGCAGCCAGTACGCGGCCTGGAAGCGTCGCCAGGAGGAACGAGCCGAACAGGCGAAAATCGAGAAGCGGCACTTCATACGCAAGCACTACGAACGACTGATACAGTGGCTCAGCTGGCAGTTCGACAAGTCTTGATGATGGTTCGGGGGGGAGTGCGACGCAGGTACCGAACAGATATTATATAACTACAATCCTAGTGCTATAAATAGATAATGTTTACTACACAAAAATCATATGGTAGGAAAAATGAAGCAATAAACAAACAAACAAAGACATCCTGTCGTTAGTCGAAGTTGATGTTGGTTGGAAGTTTTCCAAGTTTGCGTGCTTCCGCCACGCGGCGGTTATAATCCGAAAAGTCCACATACGATTTGACACGTTCGTCCTTGGATTCCGGGAAGTTGTCGTTTTCGCTTCTGGAATGGGGTTGGAATCTCTCACGATTGGCGAACACGAACACAATGATGACGTTAGGAGCTTACCTTTCCGAACTGGTGACGGACACGTTGGTGCCCATTCCGGAGCAATCGATTTCAGTCCCATAGCTGTGGTTCGTCGGCGTGGCATCCGAATTGGTCGTCGAGGAGGAAGCCGAATTAGTTGACGTGAACGATCGGCTGCTGTTTTTCCTGTTGTTGAACGCATTCGGAAGCGGGTAGTTGAAGTTCCGGATCAGAAGAGTTATGTCGTCTCGGTTCGAGAATGCAGCCGGCTTTTCTTCGTCAACCTGCTGCATGAAGGCATCGTGGTGAAGTTGAACAACTCTGTGCACTACGGATTGGGCCACCCCGGCCAAGGTAGATTGCATCTGGAACTCTTCGGCGATGATCTGGACTAGGTTGCGATTGCCGTAGCTCGTATCGCCCGGGTAAAGATCGTGTAGGGCGCGGCATAGACCACTGGACATCAAAACCAAGAACTTACAGGCTGAAGTGATCGGAACCGAGCCGACTATTTCCGGTTGGAAAATCACCGGATCCGAGGAGGCATCGGACAGAAAGTCGCAATCCTTGTACCCATTCTTTCCTAGGTAGTTTCCAATGCATCGGGTGCTGTAAAGAGGCCAGTTTTCAAAATTCTGCGCCTCTAGCCCGAGTCGGAACAGACGAAGGACTTCTTCCTCGTTGTAGAGATTGTGATCGACGCTTAGCTGCGTCACGGTCAATGTGTCAAACTCATCCGTCTTGCACAGCAGAGCCCGGCAGTTGCCAATGTTGCCGATGTAGAGTTTGGATTGATAGATCAGCGCCAGCACGGCACTGCTGCCCACCGACAACTCAAGCTTAAGTTTGTCCAACTTCTGTAGCACGTTTCCAAATTCTTGCGAAATCTGATACTGACCGAGGTCGATGTCAGACAGTTGCATTTGGAGAGCCGTTCGAGTGGCCAGCTCGACGTCAATCGAGTCGATGTAGCCTTTTTCCACGGCATGAAAGGCCTGTCGGATTACATCCTTGACGGCTTCGTCCGTTGAACGACCATTCAGCTGACCGAGCAGCAGATCAGCGGCCATTTTTTGCAACGCAAAATCCGCCACCCGGACCCCATTGTGGCCGGAGTAGATGGCGTACAGGAGGCTAGAAGAGAAATTCATTTGTTTTCACTTATTGTAATTCTATCGCTAAACAGTTCCATACGTATCATCCACAATGCAAAGGCACTTCTTATCCCTGGACTTGTAGGCTTCAATTCGGCTGCCATCCTTCCTAAAATCGAACGAAAACAAACAGCTGATTACCTTTTTCAACAATTGGCAATTGAATTACCACCCACCTATAGGTTTGGTTGGTTGCTTCCCCGACTCCAGTATGGGGACACACTTTTAAATCGTCCGTCCAGGGTCGAGTCTGGCAAACGGCCGCCGCTTCCACCGAGTCGATTCCGGCTCTCATCTCGTCCGTCAGTGACTCACTTCCAATAAGATTTCCACCCCCCGAATGAGGATAATCAAAACAAAACTGAGTGCGTCGTCAGTGGCGCCGCCTCTGTTTCCATGGTGGCCAATACGACAACTAACGCGCTAAGCAACCAGCCCTGCTGAATCTTTCCGATCTGTCAGCAATCACACCCACACACACACACACTCTCGCTGAAAACAGAGGAGAAAACTTCTTTATACTGCTTTTGTGTGAGTTTTGTGTAGAGCTCTCTTCTTTTGCTTGCGAGTCGTGTCAAAAAACTTGAAAATAAAATTTTTCTCAGGCGGGTGTGTAGAGGAAAAGTTTTTCGCGAAAGGTGTTTCCCGAGCGTTCGAACGCGATCGAAATAAGGTGCAAGTGGTGCGCGAATATCGGGTGCGTACGATCGCGATCGAGTTGATCGGAATCGATCCGGATCAGGAGTCGAAAAGTGCTTTTCAAAGTGATCCCAGTGATCTGTGGGGTTTTTTTCTCTTTTTTCTTTTCGACGGTCCTACTGCTGCTCACTGCCCTCTGTTGCAAGATTAAGGTGGCTCCCTCTGCTGTGCTGCGCCTGCCTGTGTGTATGTGTGTTTGTATCCGAATGCATCTGTGTATAAGCCCAATAATGATGGCAGATAGATGAGTGTAGCTGCTGCTGCTCTCATCAGTTCTCTTGGTGTTGTGTTGTGAAAGAGGGTGCTACTGGAATGCGCCAGTGTATGTGTAGTGATATTACGGCCACGGTTCCACAAAAGGAGCACTGGAGCACCACCATCGACATCGGAGTTTGGTAAAATGTAAACATGGCCGAATGACCAGAGCCAAAAGACGGAAATGAAGATATCCAAGTGTGCTGCTGGCAAATACTTTCCTGTTGCAGTTTGAGGTGAAGGTTCGTTCCGTGACAAAGTAGGCGCTGGAAATTGGAATCTGTGCTGGACCCAGCCTACTGTGAGTGGTGGATATTGTGCAATATTGTTACCGCATAGCGAGACATCTCTTCAACATCAACCCCCATTGATTGTTCGTTCCGCGATTGAGAGATTCCATCAGACCCCGGAGTGTGTTGGCGAAAATCAAACATTGGGCAGAAAGTTTTCCGGAAACTTCATCGCAAAATGGTTATTCATTTGTATTCAGGTAAGTTTGCCTTCTGCGAAGAAAAACTTTTCATCCTCGTAAAAAAAAAAGTAGTTCATATTCCGCACCGTTTGAGGCGTGGGAGATTTCCTTTAATTTATCTGAAAGGCTGTTGGTTGGTTCTTTCACCCAGCCCGTCGCTATTCGCACTTTCTTGCCTTTTTTTCTTTTGTTTCACTCGCACCCAGACACACGCAGTATCACTCTCTTTCTCTTTTTGCTTGTGCTGCCTTGCCTGGCCTGGCCTGGCCTCTGCCTGCTGCGGTGATGGCCAGTCATGCAAAATGTTCGCATACTCTCCGATCGAAACTATTGATTAGATTAGAATACACAGTTTTTTTTTACCCGTTCGGGTCCATTCTGTTTCGTCCCTTCGACACCTTGAAATTCGACGGGAATTTCGCAAAAGTCATGTTGTCATAATGGATCATGTCTTCGGTGCTTTGACCTCCATTTTTGCCTTTTCATCGTTCGGTTTTTTTTTCGTTTTACGCGACATACTTTGTATCCTCTTGTTAGAATTATTTTCCATTTTGTTCTGTTGATTATTTATCAGTCCGGTCATTTCCGTTACCTTCGTCGTCCTGCGATGACGGGTTTAGTACGAACGAGTTATTTATTAGGCTAAAAAAGAAAAATTAACAAACAAAAAACCTTTAAAAAATTACTTATGAGAAACGGGGATAGAGGAAGAAAAAGCCTATTATTAATATCACAGTGGTCGTTATGTGGCAAGTTCTTGAACAAGGAAATTTGTTGAAGACACACAGCTAAGGTCAATAATCCGGACACCTCAAAACACGAATAAAACATAAATTTCGCATTATGTTTCCGTCGTAGTTGTTTATTTCAGATTCATGGGATGTGTTTTAACAATTCGTGAAGACAAAACATAGTTATTCGGTATTTGCATAGAAGTTTCGAACTTTGCGCTTAACTCCGTCCATTAGGGTTTGTACAGACTTTTCAGAAATCGTTGAAGCCGTCTTTGTCCAAATTTGGTGGAAGTATTTGATGTTTTTGCTTCCTTGCTTCTTTCCAGAAAGCTTCCGCTTCATCAATATCTCTCGATTGGTTGTAGCTCTGGGCAATTTGGCGGGTTTGAGGTTTTGGTACAATGTCCACTTGATCTGCTTGGTATCACTCCATCACAGTTTTAGCATAGTGGCATGATGCCAAGTCGGGCCAGAACAAAGAGTTTTTCTTTGTGACTTTTGATGAAGGGTAGCAATCGCTTCTGTAGACATTCTTTCTTACAGATCTCATTGTTGATTGTGCCTGTAGTGACGAAAGATTTACTCTTTTTGCCAACGTGCAAATTGCATACACAAGGTATTTTTGGGAAATTTCGATGCCTTCTTCGTTCTGAAATGCTCAGCTGTACCAAGCCCGCCCTGGAAGCTGCTTGAAATCCTCCAGGACATACGTTTCATCGTCCATAACAACGCATGAAAACTTCGTCAAATATATCGCAGTTCCAAACGTCGAGCCCGTGATTTTGCTGCCAAGTTCTGTTTGTCGTTGCGATTTGGTACTGCTTTTACGTTATACAAAGCCAGGCGACATCCCTATTTTACGAGCCACCGTTCGAATGGAGAGATTTGGGTTTTTCGTTAATATCCTCTTCGCCTTTCGGTCCATGACAGGATCAGCGCGTCCCATGTTTTTGTCACTTCTCGGTTTCCTCTCCACCGTCAAACGTTCCGAAAATAATTTGAGCACATCGTGAACAGTGGATTTAGGCAAATCCAATGTTTTTGCAAGGTCCCGTATTGACAAGTCAGGATTTGCCGTACGCCCGTACAAAATTCGCTCGCGCACTTGTTTTTCTTTCCCGCCATCTTGAATACTAATCATGAAATGTAAACATCAATCATAGTTTTTTTCATCATAGACTCTCAGCTATACCACAGTGAAATTTTTTGTTGCCGTGGCTTCTAGCCTGGAAAAACCATAAACCAGACAGGAAAACCATAAGCAGAACCTTGATAGCTATATCTAAACGAGATCGTCGATTCACACACAACTCCTTGATCGAGTCTAGAGCCTGCTGCAGGAATATTGTCACAAGATCGTTGTGAATTCACGAACTTCCAAAATGCAGCTGGGTTTTGGTTCAGGTTCGCTTGCAATCGCTGGATGTGTTCCTCATAACAGAACTTCAGTAGTACGTTGTACCTCGTTTCTATTAAACGGAGATTATTTTTAGTTTCGTTGGTTCTGGCAATGAGATGTCGTTTTAGCGCTACTTCCGACCGACAGCGGCCTTGTAATCCACCGTCAGAGAGGAACTCGCACATAGAGAGTTTCATACAGTTTGTCGTAAAATTGGTCAGAAATACCATCGACGGTATCACCTAAAGTCTAAAGTCCGTTTGCCAATTAATAGTAGCCAATACATTATTCATGGAGTCGAAATCGCAGAGCCTGCAGTTCAATTCAAGTGGATACGAATCACAATCAGGTATAATGGGCGAATTGCAGGGAGCGTCTAGTTTCAAGATGAATGGATTGTGATGCTGATCGATGTCCAAGAGAGGAACAGGAGGCTCAAGTAGGTTGATAGCATCTGGCTCGGTGGCGAAGGCTAAGTTCAAGAGCCTTCTATTAGAATTTACTGTGAATTAACTTGGACTAGACTGCTGGTAGGCATCGGTTCCGTAAGTGCCAGTTCCTGCTCCGTAGTCGCATTCCATGGTAAATAATCGTTCACATCCTCGTCGAAGTTCCAGTTCAGAAACGGGAGATTGTAGTCGCCCAGTGCCAGGATGATATCGCGAGACGAAGATCTTTCAATGATGGCTTGTAGAACATCGGTGTGAGACTTGTATAAATCCGGACTGGAGAGTACGCCACCACCTCTGGAGAGCTGACTGGTGGATTGATCGCGGTCGCAGCGGAAGATATGATAACCCATAGATAACTCAGTCCTGAATTTCCAAGTTCAGTTCCAAGCCAAGTTTCAGTTAGAACCAGGACGTCGTATGATGAAAGTATTAAACGGAGTTGAGAAGTCTTCGTTCGTAGTCCTCTCACGTTTTGGTAGTAAATGACGAAGACAGAATCCATACAACTACTTTGACGTGCGCAAATACTGTTGCTGACTTTACCGGGCAATTTGCTGGAAACCAGGGAACTATCAGGTAACGGATGAGATGTTGAATTAATGTATTTGCCGTCTTTTAGGATGCGCACGCTGTAATATTCATAGACTGTTTTGAAAACGGTAAAATCATAACAGGCGCATACTATGCAGCGTTGTTGGATCGTTTGAAGGATGCAGTCCAGAAAAAAACGGCCGCATTTGCAGAGAAAAGGTGTGCTCTATCATCACGACAATGCGCCTGCTTATTCATACTCAATTGCTCAAGCAAAATTGAATGAAATTCGGTATCAATTGGTTCCCCATCCACCGTATTCGCCAGACTTGGCCCCCAATGACTTATATTTGTTCCCAAACTTGAAGAAATGGTTCACCGGTAAGCGATTTTACTGAAATGATGAGCTCATAGCTGAAACCGATGGCTGTTTTGAAGGATTTCCGAAGGAGTACTATTCGGATGGGATGAAAAAATTAGAAAATCGCTGGACTAGCTGTATCGACCTAAAAAGAGAGTATGTTAAGAAATAAAACAGAATTTGGCAGAAAAAATGTTCTCGTTTGGGATTTTTTTTTAACTTTAAATGTATGACCAAAAAAGGATACAAAAATATGTATATTCTGCCGTTTTCCGGCTACAAAAAAAATGTTTTGGCCTACATTGAGCAACTCCTTCGGCCACTACTCCAGCATTGCACTGGAACAAAATGGATATTTTTCCTTAATCTCCGATAAATTTCCTGTCATCGTACGTAGGATTTTTTGAATATATTAAAAAATGGCAAATTGACAACGTTCTAAAAAAACAAGTTTTCGGATCTCAAAAATGAACATAAAAGGTTGCACCGAAGAGCCATTTTAAGATAAAGAAAAAACAGCTACGTACGATTACAGAAAAAATTGTGTAAAGTTCGAAAATTCAAACCGAGTTAAAATCTAACGAAACTTTTTTGTGTTTTGTCATGTCCGCCAACTTTGAAAACATGGTTTGTAGATATTTGAAGTTTTGTTCCAGTTGTTCCAGTTGTTCATCAAATCTGCTGGGGTCATAGAAAATCCCTTCGTTTTGCATATATCCGCCGAGACAACGTTCAAGCAGTCTCGACTCAGATCTTTAGAGACAGGAAGTATGGTTGTGTAAATTTCCATTTTCATAGCTGGTGTGTGTTTGTAGTTGCTGAGCTCGCCGTTGAATTTTGCCTTCTGCCATGTTCACCAGGATAACGCTCTTTCCGGGAGCGGTGAATATCTTGTGGTGCAATGTTGCCAATAGTTCCCTCTTCATATCCGCTGTCGATGATAGATGGTGAACTCATCTATTAATTTTCCGGTCAATTTTCCTTTGCCGCTAAATGTTTTGGTGTTCTTTACTGGCAGACAAAGTCGGCTGCCCATTCGCTTTCGTACATGATCGACGCACTCTTTTTTGCACACGACCAAGTCCTCGTATAGCTGTGAATCTAGAATCCTCTTGAAGGTTCTAGTAGCACCGTGTCCGAAATACTGACTAAATTTACACCGTGCAAAGCGACCGATCTTCGAAACAATTCAATGATAGAAACAACTTCCATTTTCCCAGAAGTTCCCTAGTGGTTTCGTTGACCGCTGCTCTTGTGATCTTCGTCCCATTCTTCAAATTCTGCAGTGCCTTTCTTTACTTCTCACTGATCGCATGCTTTACAGGCTTTACATTTTACGTACAGATCTAACCCTGTTTGCTACGCCAGCCAATATGTGTAGAAACACTAAGCAGAGACGAGAGGGCTTCTTCTAAGTACCGCTGAAGTCGTTGTCCTCCTCAGATAGTTACTTCTCTTTCCGCACTGCTTTCTTCGAAGTGATTTCTCGTACTGCTGCGGAGGCTGTATGCATAGCGTTAATGACTTTGTAGTACGCGATCGGCAGGCAAAGCGAAAGCGTGGATTGGAACTTATGTACTGTGGATCGCAAGTCGCACAGTATACTGCGGTTTTAAATCTCAGGCCGCGGATACCAGTTTCTTGAAGTCTCTCATCGGAGCAGCACTCTTTGCACACTACTAAATTGGCCAGGGCAGGGAAAACGCTGAGGAATTCGACAAGCCGATACCCAAAACTCTGTTATTCACGGTGATCTTGTCGTCTTTCGGTGATCAAGGCTTTTTGGCCGATGGGGAAACACGGTCCAGATCACCTTCCAAGGATTACCTTATAATACAAGTAATAATTCGATTGTTTACAAGGGGATATACCCGTATGAATATATAAATAAACACCGATTAAAGGGTGATACGGTCAAAATTTGGTCAAGGGAAAACGCGTGTAAATCGGTGAAATCGTTTATTTAAAAAATCAAATTAAATTTCTTTTTCAAGTTCAATTAGTATAAAATTCAGGAAAAATATTCAGTTAGGCTTCCGCTTTTCCAAATCCGAATTGCCGGGCCTTACGCTTGACCCCTGCCATCAGATTTTGTACAGCCACCTTGTCCACCTTCTTCGCCGCAGAAAGCCAGTTTGCCTTGAACTGCTGCTCGTCCTTAGCAGTTTTATTGGTCTTCTTTAGGTTCCGCTTGACAATAGCCCAGTATTTCTCAATGGGCGAGCTATTGGGCGGGCTCTGGCGTGTTGGGAGGGTTCTTGTCCTTGGGAACCACCTGCACGTTGTTGGCGGCGTACCACTCCATGGCCTTTTTACCGTAATGGCAAGATGCCAAATCCGGCCAAAACAGTACGGAACAACCGTGTTTCTTCAGGAAAGGCAGCAGACGTTTATTCAAACACTCTTTCACGTAAATTTCTTGGTTGACAGTCCCGGAAGCTATGAAAATGCTGCTTTTCAAGCCACAGGTACAGATGGCTTGCCAAACCAGATATTTCTTTGCGAACTTTGACAGTTTCGTGTGCTTGAAAATATCTGCTACCTTTCCCTTCCTTTGCCGTATAAAACTCCTGTCCCGGAAGCTGCTTGTAGTTGGCTTTGACGTAGGTTTCGTCGTCCATGACCACGCAGTCAAACTTCGTCAGCATCGTCGTGTACAGCCTCCGGGATCGCGCTTTGGCCGTCGTATTTTGTTTATCATCGCGATTTGGAGTCACTACCTTCTTGTAAGTCGATAGTCCGGCTCGTTTTTTGGCTCGATGCACGGTTGTAGACGATACACCCAGCTTATTTGCGGCATCTCGGAGAGATAGGTTAGGGTTTCGCTTGAAACTACCGGCAACTCTCTTTGTCGTCTCAGCGGCTTCCGGTTTTCGATTTCCCCCCGATCCAGACTTCCTGGCTGTCGACAGATGTTCCCCAAACACTTCAATTACATTTGTAACGGTTGATTTGGCAACTTTTAGCGATTTTGCCAACTTTGCGTGCGAGTAGCTCGGATTTTCGCGATGCGCGAGCAAAATTTTGATACGCTGCTCTTCTTGCTTGGACGGCATTTTGACAACTGAAGAGTGAATTCCAAAATCAAAATAGGAGCAACATTCTACACACACACACCTTCAAAATGAGGGGTGTTCAGGTTTTTTAAATGCAAAATTGAAAGAAATACGTCAAGTTGATATTGACCAAATTTTGACCGTATCGCCCTTTAGGTAGACGGCGGCCTTTTAAAGAACTGCATTGTGACCGGAACTGATTATCTTTCGACCCGAACTGCCTTTATTTGATTTGAGCTGTTTATTTGACATTTTTACAGAAAAACTGCCCGCGTGCCCGCGAAACGCGTTTAACAAAGGACTAGTTGCCACAGACTGAAGAAAATATGGAAGAAAACCAACAGAACTGAGTCAATACGATACCAGAGCCATCTGGTAATGCGCGGTATTAATTGGAACTAAAAGTATCGTCCGTCGATAACGGTCGAGATTTTCGGGCGCTCGGAGCGCTGCGACACTGCTTCCCTATTCGACCTGTAACTTTGGAACGGAGTGTCCCAAGAACTTCGGATAAAGTTTACGATAAAGTAGACTTGCAGATTGCACTATCAAAGGCAAGGCGACTACTGTTGTGTCAGTTAAAGTTCGATGTCACCATTCCACTTCGTTCTAAAATCCTGGCTTCGACAGCTCGTTTATGTAATAATTTATCAGACACATCGGCTGCATGAGTCTTGATTCCTCCGAGAAGATTATGAGAAGCTGTGGGAATAATGATCCTAGGACAGTTTCGGATAATTTCGAGACGCTTCGAAAATCCTTTCAGGATACTTTGGAATCCTATAGAATCTATTGGATCCTCTTGGAATATTTTCTTGTTCTGCTGTTCGGGGAATTCAGGTAACATCTTATGAGGACCTAATAAGTTTTTCAAAGAACTTCAAGCAATTCTTTTAACTTTAAGAACGTTCTTTCGAGAACGTCATAATAAGATAAAACAAAGAGTATTAGGGAAGTACTTCAGAGTACTTCAGAGAACTTCAGGAAAGTTGATCGGAGAACTTCGGGTAAGTTCTTTAGAGAACTGCAGGGAAGTTCTTCAGAGAACTTTAGGGAAGTCAGAGAAGTTCTTCAGAGAACTCAGGGAAGTTCTTCAGAGAATTTGAGGGAAGTTTTTCAGAGAACTTTTTTTTGTTTTCTTCTTAGAACTTCTTCGAAATTCTTCCTTGAACATCAACGAAGTTCTTACTAGAATTTCAGTGAAGCTCTTTTTAGAACTTCCTCCTAGAACTTTAACTACGCTCTTTCTAGAACTTCATCGAAGCTCTTCCTGAAACTATAATGAAGTTTTTTTTTAGAATTCCGTTGAAGTTCTTCCTAGATTCTCCAGCGAAGTTTTTCCTAGAACTTCAGTGAAGCTTTTACCAAAAAATTTGCGAAGTTATTTATTTATTCATTTAAACTCAACATCTTCGACAAGGACATCGCACAGACTGATCACAAAAATGTTTTAAATCTATTCTTATATTATACTAATTTACTAATGGTAGAATCAAAAGAGTCACATTTGATTGAACAACCTACAACATTAATCTAACTGGTCGTTTCGTTCATAAAGAGTACAGTTGACGATTCTCAAGAATGCTGCTGCAATCGATGTTGCACATGACCACGTCGAAGACAAACAGTCGTTGAATTCAGCACTCGACGACTCGATAACGGTTGAATATTTAACAGCGCACATCGACCTGCATATGGCGGCAGATTGATAGGATCGATCCAGGGAAGGCGGCGTAGAGCGTATCTAATGAACTGCTTCTGGACTTTTTCGATGCGTGCAATATGAACAGCGTGGTACGGAGCCCAGATTTGCACTCCGTATTCCAGCACAGTACGAACTAAAGAACAATACAGCAACCAAGTGCATGTAAATCATCGAAGTGGGGGGTGTTACACTTTAAGAAACCGAGCATTGCGTTTACATTCGCGGTTTTTACGGAGATGACCCTCTCCAGTGATATGTCGTTTAAACTGTAGTCGAACGTGACAATAGAATGACAACGAGCGAAATTTATCACTGTTCACTTAGCCGTATTCATCTGCATTCCGTTTAAATCACACCATCTAGACACATGTTTTAAATCGGCTTGTAAAGCACAGCAATCTACAAGCGATTTAATTACACGGAACAGCTTCAAGTCATCCGCATAGAGCAATTTATCGGAGTTGAGACCTTCGCACAGATCGTTGATGAAGAGGATGAATATAAGAGGGCCAAGGTGGCTGCTCTGTGCTACACCGGAGGGAATATCAAAAAAGTCCGATCTAGCGTCGTGCACCTTGACAAAAGCTTTACGCTTTATTCCTAGAACTTCCAACGACCAACCAGATAACTTGGAACTATTCAATCGATAACAGAAAAAAAATCTCAAGAAAATTCAACAACTTATTAAACTGGTCTGTTTCGGACATGTTCTAGGTTACCCTGGAGTAGTTTCTCAATGGAAGCTCATGTGTGAATATCCCGGTTTGCTTATTCAATGATAGTCGTTTGGAATGCCCAAATCATACTGGCCAAAACCTTTTGCGTTCCTGTGAATCAGTTTGTTCAGCTGCTCGCACTTCATATCCTTTTGAAAAGTTCGATGGCAATCATCTGGAGCACCCAGAACCATGCTAACCACACCCTGTAAAGCTCAAGAAAAACCTGGATAAGCGACAAGTTTCTAACTGGAGTCACAATTTATCATCCTCAACGACAAATAACATGGGGCTTGGAACACAGCTTAACTGTAATCATCTGGAGTGTCTAGAATTTGTTATCCATTCAGCAGTTCCTGTGTTCCGATAGAAAGAAAAGACACTAGCGCGCTGAGTAAAAGGTGCTTCGCTTGGTTCTTGGTAGTATGTTACAGAAATAAATATAAGCAGTTTCCATCTCCGGGTATTCTAAAACGGTCATCATCTTGATAGATGTAAAGACTGTATTCGATGAAATTTGGACACACGCAATTGTTCGTAACTTTTTAGCGTGTGGGTAAAAATTATTGAAATTTTAACTGAATGTATTTCATTGTGTTTCAATTGTGTAATGAGTTTCGTGATAATCGGTCGGATGATTTCAGTGATGGCTTCGAATGAAGAAATAGTGCGCCAACAAATTTTGGGCACTCACTTCGAAAACCCAAACGCTTCTCATCGATGGATCGGAATCGCACAGTCAACCGTATCTCATGTGATCAAAACGTTCAAGGACCGTAAAACAACCAAGCGGAAAAATGGTAATGGCAAAAAACGTGGCGCATCAAATCCGGAGAAAGCCAGAATGGTATTGGACCAATTTAAGCGTTATCCCAACATTTCAATCAGGGATGTTGCGAAAAAGGCGAAAGTTTCAGTTTGTTTTGTGCAGAAAACAATGAAACGTTCTGGATTACATGTGTACAAGGTCCAGAAGGCACCGAATCGGAGCGATAAACAGAACTTCTTGAGATCTCACGATGGCCCGACACTGTTTTGGCCGGATTTGGCATCTTGCCACTTTGCCCGGCCCGTCTTAGACTGGTACAAAGATAATAATGTAGTTTTTGTCCCAAAGGACGTCAACCCTCCAAACACTCCGGAACTTCGCCCAATTGAAAAATTTTGGGCAATCATGAAGGCAAAGCTCGTTAAAACTCCAAAACTGATAGAAAATGAACTTGAACTAAAGAAAATGTGGTTAAAAGTAAGTAAGCAAGTCGGTCCTATCATTCCCAAAATTTGATAAAAGCGGTCAAGGCAAAGGTGCGGGCATTTGGGTTGGGAGAAGACCAATGATGTCAAAACTTAACCATTTAGTAGTACTTTATTTCCAGAAAGTTTGAAAAGAATCGGGCTCAAGGAAAATTTTTGGTGACCTATTTTGTGTGTCCAAATTTCATCGAATACAGTCTTTAGATAATCGGTTCATAATACTGTCCGAAAAATATTGGCGTCGTCTGCACATGATGAATTGTTTAACGATGTAGAATTTCAGGACCCATTCAGCGAAGTCCCATGCTAGTCAGGACCATAATAGCATTTACGTTTTTCCATCGCCTAAAGCCTTCGAACGTGCAACGATTCGATGTCAATCTCGTCTCATTCAGCAGGGGCCGATAAAATGGCCTCTTCCAGGAAGTACGCATCAAGCTCGTCTTTGTCTTCTTCCTTCTCTTCACAACGGCCGGTAACGTTAGATGCGTGGATGTCGTGATGACATTTCCATCGAATCGCAAATTGGTCCCGCAGTTCATTGGCGTCATCATCATTGTTCACCGATAGGCGTGCAAAAGGATTTTTTTGTTTGGCATGAGCACTATTATTAGTTCAAGGATACACCATCAACGTTCGGTTGTCTTATAGCTGCTTTTGCCGTAGCTGTCATTGATTAGTTTCTGGAATTGAAATCACTGCTGCCAATGAACATGAAGTACTGTACATGATGACGATGGTGGGTTCCCGGAGAAAGTTAATTCTTAGGTCGACCCTGATTTCAAACCGTCATAGTCGTCTATCAGCTGTTCGTTTCCCACAAGCCTCGTTTGCATTTCAACCCGGAAAATCCGTGCAGATCTCTCAAAATAAATCGTCACTCGGTTTTTCATTATGTGTCGTACTCCTCGCTCACTAGAGATCCTTTCGTGCACAAGTAATCGAATTAACGTGGCCCAGTTCCCTACATTATTGGCTTTTTAATCCGCTAGCCATCTCTCTTTACATTGTCTAACTTCTCGGTGGTTTCGTGCAGAGGCGCACTGAGCCGACGACGATGACAAAGGTCGTAGCACGCGAACCGAGTCGAAATATCCAAATGAGAAGAAACGACTGGAACGGGAAAATGGTGAAGATTGAATACCAATACCATCCTACAATTGTTGCTCGCCCCACCTCCTCTTTCCTACTCTGAATCATTCGATGGCAGCGGCACAATGGGTTTCTAAACTAGCGCGCCTTGGGAAAAACCCTTTATCCTTGATTTTCCTCTCTCCGATCCGCACAAATCAACAGAACACATATAAACAGCTGAAACGACGCTCCCTGCCGAACATGTGATGTACGGATGGGAAGCAGCGCGATAAAAACCTCATGTCAGAAAACTATTTATCAGAAACAGGATTCGCCGTTTGTTCCGTCTAGCACCACCCCCTTCACACGCGGGTCTATGCTTCTTTGTCAGTTTACCTTGCCCCATATCCAGTTCCGATTTGCCATACAGATGGGTTGCCCTTGGCAGCAATTCATTTCGATTCGGATAATCTTTCCTCTCAGTCTGCAGTGCTGCCCCCTGGCGGTGGAAGTTTGTTGGCGCCTAGAAGTATACAAACAGTCGTGACCGAAAGAGTTATATTTGGTCAAATGTGTTATGTTTGATACTAGTGTTCAGAGTTGTAAAAAAGGAAATCTCGCCTAACATGTGTAAAGGGTCGATCATGATTCGAGTCTCTCTCCCTCATGTGAATAACACGGCTGCAAACACATTTTACATGGAATTAATTGTTCAATATTCAAGCTAACAACGCCTTCTGCCGGTGTATGCTGTAAGCAGAGCCACAATTTCTTTTGTTGTGCTCCGACGAAGCAAAGTGAAAGTCGATGAAAGGAATCGATTTCCAACTCCTCTAGGACCGATCTATCTGATTCGAATTTCGCCGAATCGGATGAATCTCGCGTCTACTAAAATTAGAGTGTCTGGCACATTTAAGAAAATTGCTTGATTTCAGGAAATTCAAGTATTGTCAAATCCGAATCACACACGCCTGTTCAACACTAACAGAGTCAATCGATGAACATAAATCAAATATACTAAGCAGTTCCTTACGTTTAGAAGAAATGTTAGAAGCCAAAGATCTTGTTGATTTTTGAACAAATAGGTAGGAATCAATTGTCGTGCCGTTTGCTAAAACGTAGTAAAGGGGAGTTCCGATCAAAATTTGGTCAAACAGTAATGTGTGTGAGTCGATCAAAGTTTTTATTAATAAGTCAAATTCTTTTTCTTTCTCTTTCGGGTTCTTGTCCTTGGGCAGCACTTGAACGTTGTTGGAAGCATACCACTCCATGGACTTTTTTTCCCTAATGGCAAGATGCCAAATCCGGCCAAAATAGAACGGAACAATTGTGTCGCTTCATGAAAGGCAGTAGGCGTTTTTGTAAGCACTCGCTCAGACAAATTTCCTGGTTGACGGTCCGGTCGCAATTTAAATGTTGCTCTTCAAGCCACAGGTACAGATGGCCTGCCACACCAGATATTTTTTCGCGAACTTTGACAGTTTAATGTGCTTGAAAAGATCTGCCATCTTTCCCCGTCCGGTTGCCGTATAAAATTCCTGCCCAGAAAGCTGTTTAAAGTCGGCCTTGACGTAAGTTTCATCGTTCTGTACCACGCAATCAAACTTCGCCAGCATCGTCGTGTACAACTTTCGCGATCGTGCTTTGCCCGTCATGTTTTGTTTATCGTCACGATTTCGAGTCACCACTTCCTTGTAAGTCGACAGTCCAGCTTGTTTCTTAGCTCTATCCACGGTTAAAGGCGCCACTCCCAGCTTCTTTGCGGCATCTCGGACGGAGCTGTTGGAGTTCCGCTCGAAACAGCGGGCAACTCTTTTTGTCGTCGCTGTGGCCTCCGGCTTTTGATTCCCCCCCGATCCAGCTTTCCTGGCTGTCGACAAACGTTCATCGAACACTTTTAATACGTTGGTAACAGTTGATTTAGCTATATTCAACCATTTTGCCAACTTGGCGTGAGAGTAGTGTCTTGGAGATTCGCCATGCACGTGCATATTTTGATGCGTTCCTTCTCTTCCTTCGACGACATTTGATAGCTAAAGTGCTAGTCTCAAAATCAAAATAGAAGCATGATGCTACACGCACACATATTCAAAGTGAGGGGTGTGCAAAAAATTTTAATGCACGGTGAAAGGAAATGCGTCAAGTTTAAGTCGACCAAATTTTGATCGAAACACCCTTTATATTCTAGTTTGACTAGCAACTTCGGAACCTTTTGAACATTTTTTTAAGGATTGCTTGACTTCTCAAAACGAGTATTCAGTTATTGCGAGTTTCAATGATATCTGAGTTCAGCAAAGTTCCACAAACAAATCATTTAATCAAAACTGGCCTATATTATTGGAAATCCGAACAGTGATACTTTGAAAAGCAGAAATTCACTGAATAACTAAAATTGCTTTTGTTTACGTTTTCGATCAGTGGAAATATCTAAGTGCTCTGAATTGTTGTTAACGTAAGAATGAATGGAGTGGTTGATTTTTTGGAATCTAGTCGTATGGTGTCTGAATATGTCTGCAAAGAAGTGGCCAGATGATCTTATGAACTTTTCAGAAGCTAATTGGAAAACTAGGAAAAAATAACTTGACTATTGTGCTTGTTAAGCACCCACTATGTCGAACTGCTTAGGGCTTGAGTAGTTAGGTGGTCTCTGCGACCTACCGTTGGTCGTTTCGTCATTTTTGTTCTAGATCGAGGACCACCTGGGAGGCTACTATGCATACCGCGTCCCAGATGTTCCGGTCTTGGCACATCCTCTGGACCAAGTTATCCGGATTCGTGTCATGACCGCTTACGGCTATCATGCCGGATCTCGAGCCGTCGAAGCCGGTTTCCTCACCTCTCGCAAACTCGGTGCATGCACCGCCAAGCTATTCGAAGTCATACGGGATAATGCCGATATAGCCGATAAAGACTTTCTTGCAGGCGTAATCGACGTGGCTGATAAAGTACAGCTTATCGTCGATCATCACCCCCAAGTACCCAAAAGGCTTCTTCGATTCATTTGTGCAGCTACCTGCAATAATCGTCGCATGTTGCTCGCTCCGGTTTTCGGTTGTGAACAACCGTGACCTCAGCCTTATGATGGGCTAACTCCAAGTTCCTGGAGCTCATCTATCTCTCCACAATTCCAATGAAGTGCGAGCCCGTTAGCTCCATCTCTTCAATAGATTCACCACATATCTCGAGGGTGATGTCGTCTGCGAACCTGACGATCTTCACCCTGTTCGGGAACTCAAGCCGTAGTACCTCATCGTACATCGTGTTCTATAGCACCGGACCCAGGATCCAATCTTGTGGGACGCCTGCGGTGATCTAAACACGTTTCTGTCCTACCTCAGTATTGTATACCAGAGCGCGATTCTGGAAGTAACTTACCAGAATCTTGTACAGGTATGCAGGAACCTGAAGGCGTTGGAGTGAGTCGGCGATAGCCACCCAGTTGGCGCTATTGAACGCATTTCTCACGTCAAGGGTGACCACTGCACAGTCGCGGACTCTTCGCCTCTTGCGCTGGATTGTCACCTCGGTCGTCTTGTCAACTTCCCTTTATGGAAGCCAAACTGGTTGTTAGCCAGATCACCTATAACCTCCGTGTATTTTGTCAGCCTGTTGAGGATTACCCTCTCGAGCACCTTACCCGCTGTATCCAACAGACGTATAGGTCTATATGCCGATGGCTCTCCTGGTGGCTTCCATGTCTGGTAGTCTGGCAACACAAGGGTCTAAATTTTCCAGGCGTCCGGGAAGACGCCCTCGTCCAGACACTTTTGCATCACCACCCTGAACATTCCTGGATCCAGCAAAATAGCCGTCTTGGTGGCCAGGTTCGTAATACCATCCGGTCTTGTCGCTTTGCTCACCTCTAGCGACTTTGCTACTGCAATGAGTTCGTCATTCGTCACCGTCGCCTCATCTTCCGCCCGTGTTGTGCCGTTATCGATGCCCAAGTGGTGACGGTTGTTCGGCTGGGCCACCCATCTTTCCAACGCTATGACAGCGTTATGGTGTGGAATACTGGAACGCTGGTCATAGGACACATATACGGAGGCGGGGGGCCATGCATTTGGGTCGTGGTTCGGAAAGAGTCCCCCAATGATCACCTGCAGCAGTGATTGCTCGGTTGGAGCCGCCGTCCCTCTGATTTTGGCCATTATCCCACGGATTTGTGTTGGCCTTCTGACACAGGCCCTTAAAGCAGGCTCGCTTGCAGGCATTTATTTCCCTCTTTAGCTTGGCCTTCGCACTTCTACGCTCGATTCTATCGGCGTGCACTTTGCATACTCCATCCACCAGTACACCGGCGATCTTCCATTCCTCAGTTTGACTTCCCTCGGCATGGTCGCTTCGCACGCTTGTGTAAGTGACGTAACGAGTCCTTCACCGAAAGGTTCCTGGGTTTCGCGTAAGATTCGTTTCATCTCAAGCGCCTGTTTAAATGTATCTAAAGCAAAGTAGGACGTCCTCCATCTGCGGACAAATGGAGTTAATGCTCCTCCTTACGCACGCTTCCTTGTATTGTGGACGATACAATAACGAACTGCAAAGGGGTCGCAATGGGTGTAGTCATCATCCACCCTCCAATTATTAAGCAGCCCAGGACTCCTGAAGGTTACATCGATTATCGATTCCGCTCCGTTTCTGTAGTAGGTACTCTTGATACCTCCGTTAGCTAGGTCCACAGCCTGGCCAAGGCCTCCAGAACAATCTGGCCCGTCGGATTGGTAAAGCAGCTCTCCCACTCGAGCGCCCAAGCGTTGAAAGTCCCCTCGCTATTATCAATGGGTTTAGGCCAGTTAGCTCAGTTGTCATACGATCGAGAATATTGGAAAACTGTTCAATCGGCCATCTTGGCGGTGCGTAGCAGCTGCTGAAGAACACTCCATTCTCTTTTACAACCGCGAAGCCTTCGTTTGTGGTAGACCGAGTACTCCTGAACCGAGTACTTGCCCGTCGTCCATAATGCCACCATATTGGACCTATCCGCAAGCCAGTTGCGCCGTTGCCGACTGGGATGCGGTATGAGTCGGATATTATAGCGATATCCGATGACGACGCGAGAACTGTCTGACACAGTTCTGGTTCAGGTTTAGTTGGGTTACCTGCATTACGATTGGCTCGTTGGAATACCCTTAGCGGCCGGGCACTTGACACCCCCCTCCCCCCATGACGTGCTTATTATCCAGCGTCCGCGTCTACTGCCGCTACCCTCATGGTTGCCACCTGGGTCCCGAGTAGACCCTCCCGCAGCCGTATGTCTGCGGCGGCAACCTCGAGCTTGCAGTGTTCCTCCAGTGCGGTGGAGATCTCGTCTACCTCGGTGATCTCATCCAGGTTCTTGCATTGGTTTGTCACCTTTGAGATAAGGGCGCGTACCTCCATACCCTCACCTAAGGCCTGTCTTGCCAGGTCTCTGTAAGCTTTTGGCTCTATCGTCTTTCTAAGCTCCAGGATCATCTCGTCTGCGCGGGTACGGCGTATACTTCGCACATTGGCACCTAGTGTAGCATTTCGAAGAGATGTGTTAGTATCTGTGTATGTTTTGTGTTTGTTTAAACAGCAACGAATATCCGTTTCCTTGATCTTTGTAAAATAATTTTTGGTATTTTGTTTGAGAATGTCTACACTTTCTGCTAAATTTAATTTCCAAGGATTTGGAATGTATCCTAAAATTTGTATAGTAAAATGTCTTTCGTTGAACTTATTTTGAGCCACTTTTGATTTGAAATTGTGTATAAGTCCTTTGTCAGTGATTTTGTTTGCTTTAGTGTCTTCTGCCATATTCTCTTTGAAACGAATTTTACGAAGCACGTTGGGTTTGTCCTATGTAAATTTTTCCGCACTGGTCACAAGTTATTTTGTAGACTCCGGATACTACCAAGAACCAAACCTAATCCATCAGAACCATCCCAGAAAAAAATTGAAGGCTGTTCTCGTAAAAAATGCAACAGACAAAAACGATCAGCAAAAATTCATGATAAGTCGGATATTTTTAGAACTCTCAGGGAATAAATATATAAATACCTATTAGCTATGCTTTTGCAAAATTGTTTATGCAGTCTACTCTTCTAGGCTAAATGCCCGCACCTTGGACTTAACGCTACTAATAAAACACCTATGTTACACTTGTGCCATCTTTCTTACAAACTTTATCCACTCTTTCTTCAAATCATTGTTTTTAAAGATCTTCCCTGTTCTCCGGAGATTGCCCTTCATAACCTCCCAGATTTTTTCTATTGGGCGAAGTTCTGGCGAGTTTGGTGGAGTTTCCTCCTTCGGCACAAAAACAACATCGTTGGCTTCGTACCCTTTCATAGCCGGTTTCGCTTAATGGCACGATGCCAGATCCGGCTATAATATAGCGTCACCTTCGTGTGACCGCAGGAAGGCCAGCAGGCGCTTCTGGAGGCATTCTTCTTTATACATTTGTCCGTTGATGGTGCCGGTCGTTATGTACGGCTTGCTGAATTTGCCGCATCCACAGATTGCCTGCTACACGAAGTACTTCTTGGCAAATTTGTCAACCTTCATCTTCCGGAATCTGCCGACGAAAAACTCCAGACCGCGAATCTGCTTGGCGTCCGCTTTCATATTGCCACCGCTTTGGTGGTGCGAAAGACGAGTCGCGTTTATTCCGAGTGGTTTCGCTTTTTTTCAAAATAATTCACGGCCTAAATTGATTCAATGACAGACTTATCACGACCACCCTCTACGCGTCCATGATTATTACGAATCTTAAACAAATGAAAATTCAAAACAAATTTGCAAGCCGTGTTGAGATTTGAATTCACTCTTAAAGAAAATTATGCAAACATGTCTGTGCTTAACTCATCCAAAGCTACATTAAAAAAAACACTGTCAGGAATTACCACTCACCCTGTACATACCGGATATTGACTATAGACACTCTAGTAATAGACCGGACAACGTGCCGCCATGTTGTATCCAAAACGAACATTTCCTCGTTTTTCCCATACGATTTGACAGTTGTTTTGGATACATCAACTGTGCCAGACTCACGTTGTCCGGTCTATTACTAGAGTGTCTATAATATTGACCACACTCAGCAAGGAATGAGGCAAAGTTGCGCTGTGTGTGTGCGAATTTCCGGCTTCTATTTTCTCTCCTGTGTATTTCAACAATTGCATTGCCCTCCCCTCCAACGAGACCGTAAATTTCTAATTCCCAATTTTTTCTTCTCCCTTTCGCAGATCAACCGTCGCGAGCCGCAGTCGCCGCTAGAAAATGAATCTCGGTCTATGGGGATGCTTGGTGCCCTGTGGACTGCAATACTGGTGCGAGAGTAAAAGCGATACATGCATTACGGAAATGGGGGCGACGGCATCAACTGATTGTCCCGGCGGACCCGGCGGGATTCCGGGCCTGACGGGTGCTATCACGACGGCAGCTGGTGCTACGACTACGACACCGCTCACGGGGGCGGCGGAGGAATGGTTGGCGGAGCGTACGGGCCCGTCGGAGGACCACCGGTTATTGTGCGAGAACGACGGAAGAAGGTCACCGGTTTTGCGACACTGAAAAAGAAACTGATTCGGCGAAGGCGATCGTCAAAAGCTTGCGATCATGGCCGGGTGCTGCGGGAGTTCGTGTCCAGCTGGAGCCCAATGGAACTGTCGGCCCTGCTGGAGGAATACGAAGCCCTGGCTGCACTGAAGGACCTCTCGGTCCAGGCTGAGCTGGCAAGGCCACCGGCAACCACGTTCAAACAGGATCTCGCCAGTTTGTACGACTACAAACACTGCACCGACTGTGATCTGGTGTTTCGGGGAACGGTCTTCCCGGTACACCGTGCACTACTATCCGCTCGTTGTCCGTACTTTCGAGATCTGCTTGCCGGGTGCCCGGGCTATGGGGCACGTATCTGTTTGGAACTACGCTCTCACCGGTGGACGTTCCGATGTTTTCGTCGCTGCTAAGATATCTGTATACAGGAGATTTATGTACACACGATCCGACCATAGATGTAAGTCTACTACGTAGATTAGGAGAAGATTTCGGCACGCCGAATCCGCTAGAAAACGATCTGCGTTACCTGCTCGAAACTGGGGACTACGCAGATGCCGCCATAGTGTTCACCTCGGAGGGTGGCGACTACCATCGGCCCGATTCTGGCAGTTCGGAGTACGGTTTCCGGCCGAAACTGGAGCTACCTTGCCATAAGGCAATCCTCAGTGCACGATCACCATTCTTCAAGAACATGATCCAACGACGGATCCGTAACATCAATGAGGACCATCAACTACACGGAACGGACCGTTCGCTGCATGTTCCGACACGTATCATTCTGGATGAAACTGTCATTCCAAAGCGTTATGCTCGTGTTCTGCTGCACGCGATCTATTTGGATACCGTTGACCTGTCGTTGATCCTGCGTGGGAATGGATGCGGCAGCGGTGCCGGTAGTCTTGGTGAAGTACAAGCTCTAACCCATACCGGCCGTGCCAGACCTTCACCACTGGAGGAAGCTATGGAACTGTACCAAATTGGACGATTTCTTGAACTGGACATACTGGCTCAGGGGTGCGAAGATCTGATCCTTGAATGGTTGTCGCTGGATACGCTTGCTACGGTTTTGCGTTGGGGTGGTCAACCACATGGATCAGCCTGGGTTTATCGCCAAGCTTGTCACTATTTGCGCGAGGAGTTTTCGGCAATCGTCGGATCTCCGGTGCTCTTCCAGCTCGACAAATCACAATTGATCGAAGCGCTCCAGAATAACTTTCTCCAGGCATCGGAACTAGAAGTGTTGCAGGCTGTGCTGAAGTGGGGCGAACAGGAACTGATTCGGCGGATGGAAGATCGCGAACCAAACCTGTTGAGCCACACTGCACACTCAGTAACAAGGAAAGGAATCAAAAAGCGAGACCTGAGCGATGTAGAGTTGAGAGAGATTCTATCGGAGTTGCTTCCGCATGTTCGCATGGACCACGTACTGCCACCGAGTAACGAGATACTGAACCAAGCAATCCGGCGTGGCTTGGTCAGTACTCCACCGTCACACATGATCGGAGACGATCGCGAGAGCTTGCGAATCAACGCATGGATTCGGGGCGGGAAGAATCACGGATTGTTCGTGCGGCCCCGGTTGTTTATGCCGTACTACGAAGAAGTTAAGGTGTTGCTGGAGGATCATATCGCATCGCAACAGATCGAAATGTTGCGCATGCGGCGGTCCCGCCACATGCCGGACATTCCGGACACGCTGTATATGGTGTCCCGACTGAATAGTAATGCTAGTGGAAACATCGGCGGCGGAGGTACGGCCGGAGTGGACGTTGTGGCTGCAGCGGCTGCGTCAATTCCGGCTCCAGACCCAAGCGCAATGGAAGCCATGCAGAAGAGAGAACAAAAGCTTCGACAGGTCCCGAGTTGCCAACGAGCGTTGACGCTTCCTCTGTCCAGTCGGAACGAAATAAATCGTCAAATCAGGTTGAGGGTTGTGCGGGAGTTCAACTTCCCGGATGAGATAGCGGAGCTTTTGGAGAATTCCAGCTGCTACTGCTTGGATGCCGATGGCTCCACGCCGAAAGCTCAGGGCGACGATATCCATGTGAGCAACCAATCTCTGGACGAGGACACCACTCCGCCACCTTCACCAGCACTGCCAAGTGATATTATTCCACAGAACGTGGCCTGTTATGGCCGTAACATGACATTCCCCGGCAGCAACCTCAACCACCTTCGCAAGTCATGCCGCATAGCTCTGGAGCCACCGGGGGAGATTTGACTGGTAATGGTGGCATGGGGGGAAGATTGCATCATCTACCGGGAGGTATGCTCGGACCGAGTTCAAGTATTATGGGAACACACCGTCGTCAGGAACTGCCATCGTTGATCCCCGGCGGAGACGTGGTAGCTTATCGACTGTCGGCACCGGCCGGTGACCATTCCGGTGAAGCTGGAACCTGCTCGGAAGGACATCTCTCGGATATAATGCCGGACGTAGCAATGGCGACCGCATCGCTCGGACAGCTTCAACTCGGCGACATGCCCGAAAGTCTCCACCTGGATCTGGGCGATGGACCAAGCCACATGATCAGTGCCGCAGGTTCCATGGGTTTACATAACCTGCCGGTAAGTGGCATCAACGGGCAAACCATTTTTCAATATTTAACGGTGTTTTTTTTTGCAGCATCATCGAATAGCCACACCTTCGCCAAGCAATTTCCACCATTACATGACCCGGAGCCATCCTCCGTCCGGTTCTTTGGGTAGCGGAGGTGGCAGTGGACTCCTGGGCGATGGGGAGCCGAACGAAGTGGCATGGGAGGCGGAAGACTTCCGAGTTCGCTCGGAGTATCTTCACAGCAGGGCCAACCGGGAGCATCGGCGGCATCCTCATCGTCGTCGTACTCGCAGCGTTCTAACTCACCGTACACCTTACATCGAGCGAGTCCGGGCCTGCCGCACAGCTCATATCACACTGGACCCCGGTTATAGAGACGGCTACAAGTATTTCCCGACAAACGTCAGCTGTTCAGTATGCCTTTCTGAAAGGAGCACACACCCTGCTAGAGCAGTGCGGATGATCGAGTGTGAGGTTGATGGGAGTAGGTGGGTGGGCGCGAACGAGTACGACATATGATGTTTAGTTAAACGAATTAACTAAATTAAAACAAGTAGAAGATGTGAAGCAAATACAAATACAAACTACTACAACTGTAAAAGGAAGGTAATCAATTGCAACAAATACATAGATATTTGATCTAAGAGTTAAGTATTTCATTAATAATAACTTCAAGAAAGCAGAACAACACTACAATGGCAAGGATATAAAAGTAATAATAGTACTAAAATAAACACAAAACAAAACAAACAAAACAGTAAGAATAATAATCGAAGACTTTTATATTTAACAAAACAAATAGGAGAAAACCCACAGAAATCGAAAAGAAGGTCCACGGAAAAAAAAGAAAACAAGTGAAGCGAATTGAAAGCAAAGAGGAATGAAGCTAAACACACTCATATAATACGAAAGCATGATTGAAGAAGCAGAACAAAAAAAAAAAACAGTAACCGGCTTGTATGTAGTAGTAATCGAATTTTTGTATTCGTTTTCTTTCGCGTACGAAAAATATAAACAAAAGGAACAAAATAATAGACGAATGCACGCGCGAAGGTGAATGAGAATCGAACCAGGACAAAAGAAAAACAAAAACAATCTTACAGTTTTCCCTTGTTTTAGAAACTAGGCCGTGCCTTTAATTTATTCTATTTTAATTTTTAGCAAACTTTACAATGCATCTTCCACCCTCGTGAATATAATCAGATGTTTTTTTTATAAGATGAAGTTTTAACGCTATTTATTTATCTTTTTTCGCGATCTGTTTTTTTTTTACTTTAGGTTAATCAGTAGGTTTTTTTTTACTCAATTGGGAAGAGGAGCAAGGAGAGCAAAACAAGTGTTATTAAGATTAAGTTGAGGAGTACACACAGACACACACACACATACATTGGTATTTGAATGCAAAAGAGTTGAGCAAAAGCGCCCGAGTGAGAGAGAACGGGAGATGAATGGGAATCAATTTCATGTTTTCGAATAATCGTAACATCAAGAGAAAGGGGAAATGAAGAAGAAGAAGAAACCTGTATCGTACGTGTATGTATAATGACTTATTATCTTTAATCGAGCAAAGTTTCAATCCGGCATCGGAAACGGCGACGGCACGAACAAACGCAACAACCAGAATTATTGTCCGGGAGGGACTGGAATCGGAAGGAACATGAGGGAGGAAGGTTGAGACTGAACTGCACTTAGGTTGTTTGCTATTTCTTCAGGAATCTTTGGAGTTGGATTGTTCGTTTGTAAATGATTATTTCCGAAAGGAAGGTCTTATCCGAAGGTGTCAAAGATGGAATGATCTCACGATTCGCAGGAAAAAGCATTTGTATTTACTTTCTTCATGATAAAAAAGGCTGCTTTGTTTCACTTTGACTTTGACACTCCTGTAAAGGAGGGACGTGAGTTTTTTCAGAGTATAAAGGTTGCATTATAAAATTGGACTGATAAAAAAAAGCTAAGACAAGATAATTACTTTTGGTAAATGTCTCATGGAAGTTAACTATTTAAGCTTACTTGCAAAAAAAGTCTACGCTCTTGCGAGTGTACCTTCCGGCAGTTAACCGCAACATTCTCCATGGCGGACGAAACCATGCGTGTAGGCATGTTTTTGAGTACTTTCTTCGTTTTATTTATCCATTCCTCCTCAGTTTTCGCGACAAAATTGTTGGAATAGATCTTACGCTTTAGGTTGGCCTAGAAATTCTCGATGGGACGCAGCTGGGGGACGGGATATTCAGCCGCTCCATCTCCTCCAACGATCGCTTCGAGTAGTGGGCCGATGCCAGATCCGGCCAGAACACCGCGTCTTCGCCCTTATGGTATTTCTTGATGAATGACGCAACTTCCGGCATGCATTTCGTACCATAAATTTCCCCCGTTCACGGCCAGTCCGGAGCGAAAGAAGAGCGACCAGACAACCCTTTCTCGCTGATTGTCAACCACAGCAGCACCTGGAGCTCACTTCCTTCTGGGGAAGTAAATACGAAGCCCTGCCATTCGTTGCCATCCAATGAAAAAGGTCTCGTCCAGTCGCCACCACCACGTCCCGATTCGCCGAGTTGACCATCTTGTTCAGCCGATGCGACTGTCTGCAGCTTCACCTGGACATGTATGTTAATGTTCGCCAGGTACTTTTCACTGTTTGGCCGGTTGAACCGACGCAGCGATGTAGCCACTTTTCCCTCGGTCTTCCTCTTCAGCATCCTTTGGAGCTACTTGTCGCGGTCGAGGGTCATCGGCCGTCCGGAACCGGGCTTTCTTTCGATGCTGTGATTGTTGTCTAATAGTGGTAAGATGTTGTAGATGCCGGAACGATGGCCGTATCCGACGTGGGGTGCCATTCTTTGAACGCACGCATTACTGAATGGAGTTGCTTCACTATTTTTACCATCACGGTTAGAGTTCGACTTATAGAGCTGTCAAATTTTGTCTGCTGACTCATTGGTTACTATGATTGATGCTGCAGTTTCGTAAGTGCGGGTGAAGGAAAACCCATGAAAAATACTCAATTTTTGTCAATTTTTTTAAGTGCAACTGTTATGGTCGATATTGACCCGATTACAACCCTTTCTAGCGAAATTTTAATCTTTCAATCTAGATACCGTTATACCCCATTTGAAAGTGTTTAGTCTCAAAAATGCATTAGTGGTAGAAAAACCTGGTTCCAGTTACATTGGCCACCGAAAATCTGCTAGAAAGGGAAGGAGGTTTTGATTTCGATGTGTGAACAGTATTGCATACAAAACATTCCAGACTAGTTGTAGAGAGTTGCTGTCATGGGCAAAGTTTCTCAGTATGTCATTTGTCGTCTTGTGAGATTATCACATCTTAGTTACAGATGTTGTAGCAGAGATGGCGCTGCTCTATCTGTCTCAAATGAAGCTCTAAAGAGTTGAGGTCTTCGGCAAAGTTTCTCAGTATGTCATTTGTCGTCTTTTGAAATTATCATATTAGTTCCAGACCTTGCCGCAGAAATAGCGCCGCAGTCCATTTTTGCAAAATGAAGCTCTGGAGAGTTTCTGCTTCCTGCACGGCCAGCCATTTCAACTCAGTTTTGAGTCGTTTTTGACTAATTTTCGTCAAAAGTAGAGTCACTCAAATTTGAATAAATGTAACTGGTATTAGCAAGTCGACGAATCAAAAACATCCATCTGATTTGAGTCGATGTTTTTGATTTGTCGAGTTGTCAATGCCAGTTACATTTACTCAAATTTGAGTGACTCCACTTTTTGATGAAATGATTCAAACTTGAGTTAAAACGGCTGGCCGTGATGCACAGTTCCTTTGAATGTCATTTGTCGACCTTGACAACATCATTTCAAGTCATGATCTTGCCGCAGAGGTAACAGTCTATCTTTGTCAAATGAAGCTCTAGAAAGTTGCCATCTTCGGCAAAGTTTTTCATTGTGACATTAGTCGTCTTTTAACGTTATCATATTAGTTTCAGGTCTTTCAGCAGAGATGGAGCTGTAGTCTATGTTTGTAAAATGCAGCTTGAGAAAGTGGCCGTCTTAGGCATTGTTTTTTGGTATGTAATATTAAAATTATTAGATTTAAACTTCACATTTTGCCGCAGACATGGCGCTGTGTAAGAAGATCTAAGACGTTCGGATCTTCACATGGAGAACAACGTTACTCGTTAACTTGTCAAGAAAGACTGCTCTGTTTTATTCAATATTAACTTATTGTTAGTTCGTTTCCAAAAGTCTACAAACCTATACATAGAGACAGTCCGAGTGGAGGAGGTGTTTGCCTTCGATCGGCCCAATCGGCACTTGTTCTAAATAAACGCAACATCTGCATAAAAGAATTTGGATCCCGCGCCAGTGTCCCTGGCGACAGTGTTTTGTAATTTGATCTTCTGCTTGACTGTGTCTACAGAGTACAATGTACTCAGCATGGTGCAATGATATGTTGGCCTGCATTGAAGAGTGCATGGTTAGCAGATGTTGTAAAAATGGTTCTTGGAAAGATAGATGAATTGCACAGTGATCAATTCACTGTACAGTTATTGGACTTTGCTTACAGCTGCAGTCTAACTTTGCCAAATGAAGTGCTAGAGGGTACTCAGACAACCAAAATGCACGTACATTGAAAGTTGTCTTTATGATATACAAACATATATGCAAGTAAATAAATCGTATAGAATGCAAAAAATATGGCTTATACGTTCAAAAGTGGAGGCCATATACGTGCAAATTCCATTGTTTTCTTATACAAGTTGATTTCGGTTTAATAAGCTTTACGATGTTTATCCGATTTAGTCAAACCCTCTAGGATTCGATTTAGTTTGTAACGCAGTACGATGAATAAATGACACATCGTATATAAGTTGAAAAGTTGCACTCTTTACGATTTAACTTAAACATAACACGATAAAGGCCACAATTAATTGCGATATTGACTTAAAATATAGGAATATACGATACTATATGAACACTGTTATACGACTTGTGGTTGTCTGGGTAGCAGTCTTCGGCAAAGGGAGGGGGGGTTTGCGAAAACGTGACGATCCATACAAAAAAAATTGAAGGTCCATACAAAAAACGTGCCAAGGGGGGGGGGGGGGGGGTCTGGGGCTTATAAAAAGTCATTTTTTGCGTGACGTAATAAATGGACGTTCCCTTATCAGATTAGTTCCAGATTTTGCCGCAGAGATTGTGATGTAGTCTATTCTTGTCAAACGATGCTCCAAAGAGTGGCCGTCTGCGGAAAGTTGTTAGTCAAATTGAGTCACAATGGTGGTTCTTGAGTCTATCTTTGCTCTAGAGAGCTGCATTTTCTGACAAAACAATTGAATATGTCAAAGATGAGCAATTGACCTTTTTTGTCAGATTTATCACCCATTTTTTTTTATTTTTCCTTGAAAGACAATGAATTACAAATAACATAAGCGATTAAAACTCTCTTTCTGCACTCCTTAGGTAACCAATAAGCAGTTCCAAAGTGTCTTTACGGCAGGCTAATAAGCAATTAAGTCACCTTAAATGCAATATATTCCACGTGATACCGAATTCATTGAGGCGCATTGCCGCTCCGTTTTCTCTATAATTGAAAATTCGGCTTCAACGGATGAGTTTATTAGGTGCTAGGTGTCTTCAATTTGGTCGGTATGTCGTGGAAATCGTCTCGCAGTGGCTTTCTCCATCCTGACTGCGAAAGATGCGTGCTTCATTCAGAAGCTTTCACATCTTCTCGATTGCTATAGCGTGGCAGCACTCTCCCAAATTAACCACATAGTGAACGAAAATCACCGCAGCTTGGACCTCTGTTTGCAGGTGCTCGAGACACCGCAACGTTCATCTACTGGCTCCCGCCCCTTTGGTTAAGCATATCCCACATCATCCACCTCTAGTCGTTTCCATTCCTGGAAGTCTGGACAACGGTTATGCTAACTTTCCGATGTCGTATGATTTCCGGAAAACCGACCATCGTAGCATAACCGAGGGGCAGGCCAACATAGACTGGGATACAATTTTGGATGCTGACGACGTTAAAAAAGCCGCTCTCACATTTTCCCATGTCTTGGCATACGTCGTTGACAGGCATGTGCCGAAAACTATTCGCCAGAAAGACTCTCTCCATCCGTGGCAGACGAAGGAATTAAAAAAGCTTAGATCGACAAAGAGAGCAGCGCCAAGAAGATACACTAAATATCGCAAGCTTCCTTCGGAAACATTTCTTCGTGAGGCCAATTACGAGTTCAAGCGGCTTAGTCATCGCAGCTCAAGTCATTCTTCAACTCTGACCCAGACGGAGTTCCGTCAGTATTTCTAAAAACACATTTCCATTCTGCTGCCCCCTTGCATCGTCTGTTCCGGGTTTCCACATAAAGTGGCATATTTCCCTCGTGTTGGAAGGTTGCTCACTTGTTTCCAGTTTACAAGAAGGCAACCAAACGAGATGTGGACAATAACCGAGGCATTTCGTATTTGATTGCGGTATCGAAACTATTTGAGCTCGTTATAATAGACCCTCTACTCGCCCATTGCAAGCAACACTTAGGTGAGATCGACACGGGTTCATGGTCGGCCGTTCAACTACCACTAATCTGTTGTGTCTCACTTCGTTTATTACGGAAAATATAGCCGGAAACGGCGCAAACGGACGTCATGTTTACAAACCTTTCGCAGCTTTCGACAAGCTGAACCACGACATCGCGCTATCACAAAACTACATAAGCTTGCAGTAAATGGAAGTCTCTTACAATGGTTTCGCTCCTACCTCACTGATCGTCTGCTGACAGTTGCTGTT